>VYXH01008007.1:39792-115126 GCA_013397275.1 Burhinus bistriatus
AAAAAAAAAAAGATATCTGCTCAAAACAAAGTTGTGAATTCTGCTGCTTACTTGACTTTGTGGGATGGGCACTTCCCGATTTATGCTTGCTTCTTGTATTCCTTCATAGTTATCTATCTGCCATTGCCCAACACTGAATGCATGATTACATGAACCTTTGGGTCTGACTCAGTACGGTCCTTCTTTTCTTAGTTATTATCACTTTGTGGCATCGAACAGTCTAATCCTCAGTTAGTATTTCATGTAGATTTGCAATGAAGAAAAGACAGCAACGAACACAAGTGGAGTGTACTGAAAAATGCCCCCTTAAATCCACTTTCTCTCCTAAAAAGCAGTTTGTCATGTTAAAGCATGCTTTCATGAAAAATAGTTACGATCACTGAATTATAGGAATGGTAGCTCATTTGGGTGCGCTAATTTTGTTCACCATTTCTCTAGAGACTGTTCAACAGGGAGACGACCTACAACAGTTGCCATTCATTAAAACAGCATTTTATGAAACTGAGAGCCTAGCTAAGCTTACAGTTATTTTTCACTCCTCCTTTCTGTTTCTCCAACTGCATTTCCTATGTTTTGCATATGGTTACATCAAAGGTAAGCATAAATAAAAAGTTAACATCCAAAGAGCTATTGCATCCTATAACAGCACACTCGTAAAGTGCACATAAATAAAAAGTGACCTTTTGTTTAAAGCTTATGATTTCAGCTCTGCAGATTTAAGATAAATAAAATAAATTTCTCAACCAAGTTGTGCTACAACAGAAACTGGTAGGAAAACATACACAGCCAGGGCTGCAGCACAGGTAGGGCTGCAACTTTTGTAGGCAGTATCAGGCACATGTGCAGGAAAGGACAAGGTACAGGCAGAGCATCTGCACAGATCTGCATAAGCAGGGGGCTGGGGCAGACTAGTTCTCCTTCCCTCACTCCACTGATCAAATCAGAATCTGTTTCTTTCCTGTCTGATGGGGAGCAGGGCTGGCCCATGGCTTTGAGCTTTGCTCACGATTAGATGTAGATCCACAGACATTACTGCAAAGCGTGGAGTACCTCCTATGCTTAAGACCATCATTTTGGTGCTTTAAGTGACCACTTTTTCTTGAAAGTTGCCTTCAATTTGTTGTGTTCCACAGGGATGCTGGATGGTGCTACTTTTCCAAAGATGGGGTCAGTTCAAGCAAAGCAAATTGTCACAGATCCCCCAGTTCAGTACTTTGCAACTCAGCTCATTCTCTCCATGTTTATCTGTCCATACCAATCATTCAAACTTTGGTCTTACCTGCTCCAAACTCATCTACATCACTTAAGATTATTCTTAAGTGGTGTCTGGCACCAACTGAAAAAATTACTGGAGAGCTGTTGCCAGCTGTAGGGAGGGTAAAACCCACAGAATTTGTGTGTTAACTTTGCTTTGTATTTAGTCCTTCTGAAAGATTTCAAGTATCTTTAACCATGTTCTCACTACTGTCAGATATTTAGCAGAGTCTAGGAAAACAATATGCAACATAACATGCTCTACTGGAAAACCTCCTCACAGATGTGCTTCTTCCCCTCAGGTTTTCTCTGCCTTCCTGAAAATAGTAATACTCTATTCATGTTATCACCTTCCCTCTCTGGTAGCTTTTCAGTGTCTGACAACAGCCTGTTTTGCAATACATACTCGACACACTCAGAGAAGCACACAATATTCTTATTCAGTTAAAGTATTATCTTGCTCTTCCTGCCAGCAAGAGGAACAACAACAAAAAAATCCCTTTCAAAATCTCAAGCATCACACACTTGCAAACAAGTTGCAGTAAAACTGCAGCAGAGCAGCAAGACACCAATGATGCTACTGTCTTTTCCCACACCCGTCGCTGCAGAATTTGACACAGAGAAAAGAACAGACGCAAGCAGCAACATGTGATGTCCGGGGGGCACAAAGCCCTGTACACTTGGGAGGGGCGCTGTATAAAATGTGCTAACGTGTAATAGCAGAGCATATTGAAATGATAAAGACGGGACTGTCTGGGGCATCGTGCTTCTGTTTTCTAATGATTATGGATTCTGCAGAAATGCTAATGTTTGCACTAAAGGCCCTCTCAGCAATATTTTGCAGCCTGAATAACTCTTTATTTTGAATTGTTTAATTAGTTAATGAGGTTGGGGAGAAGTCCATCTTAGGGATCATTAGTTAAGACTTTAAAACACGGAGATTGAAGACAATTACTGTCTGAGGAGTAGCAAAACTTCCCCACTTGTCAGCCAAACACATAATTACACCAAGTACATGAGCTGCACCAGCGTTTGCTGGTCTTGACATCCAGTCCTGGGCCAGGCAGCGTGCAGGTACATAACCTGAGGCAGCTGCTTATGACTTCTTGCATGAGTCCCCCCCATCCAAATCCATGGAGCAGCGACACCACACAGGGAAACAGCACACCTCAGCAAGCAGATCTGATGAGCATGTTTCCTTTCTTAATGACTCCAAAAATTCAATCTCCATAAAGTTGCTTAACCCTTACAATGTATACGACATACCTAAGATTCAAGCATGTTTTTAACCATAGGAAATGCTACGTTGCACTAACAGAGAGACACAAAAATTGCGTGAGAAAGTTCAGATCAGTTAGGTGCAGAGTTTAGTATCACTAGATAATACAACTAACAGAAGTAAAACATAAATAAATTAATTTTAAAAAAAAAAAATAAAAAATAAAAAAAATAAATTTAAAAAAAAAAAAAAAAAAAAAGATGTTTCCCATTTCTGTTGTCCACCTGGACCAATTTTTCCATTATGGCACTACAACAACACGCCAGTTTTGTGAAGAGGGGTGGAAGGCAGAGACAGAGATGTAACTCCAAAACACAAAGGTAAGCTATTGAAGTGTGAGGTTCATCAAAACAAACGGTTACTTAGCCCTTAGAGATCTGTGTAGAGTCTATGCTTCAGGCCAAGCTGTTTATACCTGTAGCACTTCTTAATTATTAACTTTTTATAAACTATTTACAAGCAGAACTTTAATATAAAGTGCAAATCTAAACCCCATTACAGGAACAAATGTACTGTTCCAGGAGACCAGTTACTGTAGGAGTTTAATATAGTATGAATCTGCAGTTTTTCTAAAGCAGCTAGGTTTAATAAAGTCTGTACTTACACACATATAACCACACAACCAGTTTGCTTTTGCTACCATCAGCTACAACTACTTAACGGTGCATACTGAATTATGACACACTGCTTGCATGAACAGACAGACGCATGCACAGGTAGATCTCTTAAGAAAATATATGGATAGGCCACATACTGTACAATGTACAATACAAGAAGCGGGAGTTAACTAAACTCTGCTACTGTGAGGGCTGGGTAAGTATGAGTGGTACTCAGCCAAGAACTCCAGTGAAAACACAATGAAGCTCAGCTGGAAACAGACCCAAGAAAAAGAAGAAAGTGATTGGGGAAGAAAAATACTCCCAGAGCAGCTTGAAAAGAGCATTGCTAACACCAGGGTTCTTGAACAGCAAAACTGTAATAAGATTCAGCACTGGGATTTCATTCAATTTCTTGTTTTCCCAAAACAGAGCTGATGGGGGAATTAGGCTTTTGTCTAACCCAGAATACAAAACTATTGCCATGAAGGTCAAAGAAGGAACTAACAACTGCTTGTTACCTCCGTTTTGCTAAAGCGGGCTTATTGCATGATGATGTTCATGTAAAAGTCTATTCTTCCTTCGTTTGTAAGTCTCATCCTTATTTTGTTACCTGACTGAGCTCTAGAAGCCTCACCAGGAGTATCTCTTCAGAGATTCAGAAAAATTTGGCCCCAGCCTACCATTCCTCCACTCCAGCTAAGCTGGATTTCACACAGAATCAAGGAAGTTTTCAATTTCATGGGGAAAACTATGTTCCTGGAAATAATGCTCATATTAAACTGCTTTTTTATCTCTTTCTCTCAGTTTTACTCTGAGAAACTCAAACTTATCCCAGCTTTCCTATCTTCATACCTCCAGCTGTGGCCCCTGGTGTCTCTGCTCCAATTCCTAAATTTCCTTTCCGGCCCATGATGTCATTTCTTATGCTACCAGTTCTTCCCAGAAAGTGGCTTCCTTAATAAACTGGCAACACCTTCACAGTGTTGAAACAAATCAGTAAATACAGTTGCTCAGTTTTGGTTTTTTCTTCTCTCCAGGTTTCAGTAAACTTTCAGGAAAATACCTCCTTGCAGACCTTTAGTAGAGGAAACGGAGCTAAGTAGTAAAATGCCAGCTCATTATACTTGTGGGGATGAGATGATGTAATGAGTGCTGCTACATTGCAAATAATTTTCTTAACAGTTATAATAAAAGAGTCAGGAGAAACAAAGGTATTTCTTGAGTTTTCTACACCATCAGAAAAATCCCTCTATGGTACTTACCTTAAGCGTTGGGGTGCTATACCAAAATCAAGTTTATCTGCAGGCTAGATGGAGGCAAGATCAACTAGCCTTGTTCACACCAAAGTATACTTTGGTTACAGTTCTACTGAAATAAGTCTATTACCAAAGGAAGTTCTTACTCAAAATAAAAAATGAAAATAAATTCAACCCTGAAACTATTTTTTCCATATGTGCCTTTTTCTGTAGCTGCTTCATACTCTTGTTTTGTTCTCTGGATCAAAATACGATAATCAGAAAGATCAGCTGGCTTAGGCTTCCACTTTGGTTTTGATGTAAGTTTGGCAAGTATCCTTCAATCAGAGGAGAGCTTTTTTCTGCACTTTGGCTGCTGGACATAGTTCTCTTTAAGAGTTTTAACTACAATAGTTCCGTTCAATATTAACAACCACGGTTTTAAACAGAAAAACAAACCAAAACCCAAGAAGTCTTGCTCTGCCCCCACAACTTACCTGTGGTAAGCAGAACACGCTTGATTTCCTGTAATAGCAAACTGCAGCACCTCAAGCACAACACAGTAGAAACTAAATGACCCATTTAGTTGAAAAGTTTCAGATAGTTTGTAATACAGAAACAGAAAAACCTGTTTACATTTTAACAACATCATTATACTTGCAATGTCATTTAAGTCTGGGCATTTAGATCAGCACAGTGAGCTCATTAGGTAGCGTAAGTAGTTGTACCTACAGAGAAAACGTTATGGGATTTGGGGTAGAACCTATTAAGTTACTGCAATCCTTCTACAGTTCTCATTCAATTCTAGATGAAGCATTTTGTCTTCCATAGAGCAATCCACAGATCTTTTACAAAACAAGCTTCTACATTTTTCAGAAGACTATTCCTCCAACAAACTGTCAGGTAGCACTGTGTGAATCATTTCTTTTCAATTTGGCAGCTGAATGAAAACTAAGAAAAAAAGAAAAAAAACCTTCAGTTCAAGCTGAACTGGATTTGAATGGGTTTAATTTTTAACTCATTGAGCCAATAAAACCCAGACTTCAAAAAAACCCCACACCATTTCACTTGACAGACATTTCCATTGATAAAATGAAAGTCAGATATAAAGAAGACAGAGACTTACCACTTATTTTGCAGCCCAGGGATGACACCTGGAGAGGAGGTGGAGAGTCACAGTCCCACTTTCACCCATGGAGATTGCAGCCCATCCCTTGCTGCTTCTCCACATGCACGATGTACAATGGCAAAACACCTACAGATAGAAATATTGTTCTCACTTTCCTCAAATGTTACTATTAATGATGATATTATAACATCAAAATTTAAATATTTCCTAGAGCAGGGCCTAGAAACAGGCTCTCCTACATGCCTACCTTCAGTACACCCACAAAAGTCCTTCTTCTCTTTAGAAAAGCCAATCTTTTTTTATACAAATGAAACTCCCCCAAGAAGACAGTGACATCAAGGAAAACCCACATCGTGCTGTCAGGCTCCTGAGGGCACTAATGAGCCTTAATTGCCCCGAGGGGCCTCAGCTGGGACTCCCAACCACCTTGCCCCTGCCCCTAATGGACAGACTGACTGCATCTCACCCTGGACCTGCCTCTTTGTTGTGTCTCATCTGTCTGCCACTGCTGTCTGCTGTGCCCTCACTGCTGTCCCATGGCCCAGCTCAGGGAATGCTGTGGGACTGCACCCTGGCGGGGCAGCCACTGCCCGGTCCCTGCCCCGCTCACAGCTCCCTACTTTGGTGCAGCAGCATGTGCCACAGTTTTCCCCAAACCGGGTGCTGTGGGGCCAAGCCGGGCAACCTCACAGCTCCACCATGCCATGAGGCCCAGTCTTCTATGTCTGCCAGAGCCTGCCCCGCAGCCCTGGGTGAACTGCCAGACCCTGCAGGAGAGCATGGCCCATGAAGGAGGAGAAAAGAGCAGCTGACACCATCATGGAAAATTAAGTTACAATAACTTATATCAGAATGCTGTAAAAACATACAACAAAAATGCTATTTTAAGTCTTCCACTCTGCAGAGATTCTATTCAGCAAGTTGCCTCTCTTCAATTTGATTAGGAGAGTTGAAAAGGTCGCAATAGACCATGGTGTATTTGCAACCTGGAAATGAGTCAGCTTTCAGAGCATGGGGTTGAAATGCCTTGCCGAAGCAGCCTGTCCTTTCTTGCACCCAAGACAACGAAACTATAGGCTGACACATGGAGTTTTATGTCTGCAAAGCATTTTCTGAGCTAGCGTAATTATATTTGAAGTTGTAGCATGATATGAACTGCTTTTAAGCCCCATAAAAAGCTTGTGGTGGTCTGTACAACAAACCTCTCTAGTGCTATAAGCCAGGTATTAGTCAAGAAAAAATCAAATACTCAGAAATTTAATGAAAATCACCCACTTTTTTCCATATGCATTTTTAATGTTGAGGACACGTCACATGCCATGGGAAAAAACTTGCTGCCACAAATTTCAACTACTTCTGGTAAAGAGCTATTTCTCTAGGAACAAGGGCCCCAACAGTGCTGAAAAAAAATACCTAAATATAGCACATGCAATAGTGAAATTCGCTCCTATTACTTCAGACTCCTGGGATCAAGACACCAGGTTAGCCATAAATGCTCTGTGACATTAAGTTTCCCGAAGATACCAAAGCTTTGACTAGTAAACCGTAAATTTATGAACATCAGAAAACCCCAGCAGGCAAAACTGAATCTTTCGGTTAGCAGAGGCAATTCCAGTGATATAATTTTATTAGCCCCTTACTACTTCATAGCTCAGAAA
Source organism: Burhinus bistriatus (assembly GCA_013397275.1). Lineage (NCBI taxonomy): Eukaryota > Metazoa > Chordata > Aves > Charadriiformes > Burhinidae > Burhinus > Burhinus bistriatus. The sequence continues at coordinate 46,947 of VYXH01008007.1, forward strand.
GCAACGAGCATCCAAACTAAAGCAGTATCTCCACATCAGATAGGATGTTGTAAGGAACTACATGACCAATACACAAAAGAAACATAGATTACGCAAGCTCAGTATGATAAACTGAACCATTCCTATCTTTTTTCCAACTGTACATCTTCCTACAAAGGTCCTAACTCAAAGACCAGAGAGAACTTGTAAAGAATCATGTCATGACCTGGCTGAGCTTAAACAGGAGACATCTGAATGGTGAAGGTCCCCCTCTGCAAGGTGAGGCTATCTGATACACGCAACTTCCCTGCTCTGAAATAATGTTGTTGAATCTGGTGGCCTCCTGGAGAAACTGGAGTGTCTGTGCAACAATTTTTTTAACAAAAAACTGGTAGAGTCAAAGCTGGAATGCTGGTGGCAATCTGATATCACAAGACTGAACAAGGATTTCAGTTCAGAGCACAACAAGATCTGCAGCCTCTGAAAGAAGGTGCAGCTCAGCTCACAAGCCAGTTTATCAAATATCCTGCTAGTACATGAATGGGGAGCCTTTCCTCCAAAGCATTTGACCAGCAAAACCAAAAAGCAAAATGGACAAAACAAATATAACCACATAGGCAGCAAAAACTTTAAAAAGCTGGAACTTGCTTTTGTGTACATACTGCACCCATTGCTGAATGTGCTTAGGGGCAAAGCTTGGAATTCATTCCCTTTTCTCATCCTATTTTGGGATTTAATTTGGTGCTATCCTTTCTGTTGCCACAATGCAGTATTGCTACCAGTAAGAGTGCAAAATGCCAGGACGTATTTTTCAAAAGGGAAGACTTCTCTCCATCCCAACCAGCCAAGCCAAGCCTGTGCTGGCTGCCTGCATGAGACCCCAGCACCCCACCACAGGCTGCCCTGCCTCATTTGGGGGAAAAACCTTCCCAAGGCAAACCCTGGTGGGAGCTCAAAGCCAGCGGCATGGCTTTCACATGCATGGATAGATGCTCTGGAGGAACTGGACTAGAGATATGGGGAAAGGGGAGTCTCGCAATGGAGATAATCTGTCCAAGTCCCACTCCATTCCTGCCACTACTCCAACCGAGCACCCCATCCCAGAGTTTCCCAGGATCTGCTCCACATCTTTGAAAGACAGCCACCAAATAAAGATACTATCTGACCAGCAGTTAACAGTCAGCTTGTTAGTTAATAGCCTGAGGGAATCTGAGGGCGTTTTATGCTCTAATACTCTCTTCATTAACTGTAGTAACAACCAATTTCAAGGTGATTATTGCTATTATAAGCTATGATCAATTTTTTAAACATGTTTCCATTTTTATCCAGCTTAAATCTGGTGCAGTAGAGCAAGGGGAGCAGCTGTGCTGAGAATTAGACTTTTCCCCAGATTAATATCTGATTTTCCATCAAAGAGAATACAGGACACATTCTGTTAGGTTTCTAATTGTTTCTACCATAAACCTCCACCACACTGAAATATGATCTCTAATAATTTTTAGTTTGAACTTCCTATACATAATCCATCTGACTAGATGGTCTTCAGCAAAAGCCGTTAAAGCAATTTGTTTCACTTACATAGAGGAATAAATCAGTGCTTAATTATCTGTGGTTTATTATTAACAGCACTGGTGAGCTGACCATATGCCATGACTTCATCTTTTCACACAGAAAAATTAGAATATACTGATTGTTTTTATTATGTCTTTCAACACTCAGCCAGGGTTCCAATGAAATGAAGACAGAGTGTTTTGCAATGTTACTTAATGATAAATAATAATATTCTACAATTCTTTGCCCTTGCTCTTAGGATTCACCTTTATATGCTCTTTTACTGGAAGTACTTACTAGCATCTCTCATGGCAGGAGAAGATATAATTAACTTAGGTTGTTTCCAGGAGATATATGATATGTACATAGTACATTTCTTTGTGGGCCTTCAAATATACTGGCTTCAAAACATGGCATATGTTCAACTCCAGAATACTGGAGATACAGTATGCATTTAATGTAAAGACCAGAAAGACACACCTTCCTGATTTTTTAGACTTAATTGAATCCATGCTGCAAACCCTTATGAAGTCAGTACAGTACCAAATAACAGGTTTTGATCCTCTGCCAGGGCAGCCTTAAACTTTTTAGTAGACACAGCGGCAAAATAAAACTTTCTTGAAAACATTACAGATTGATGAACTGCTTTGGAATGAGTCCAGCTGTCCAGACTTTCTCCACTCCAGATAGACCCAAAATGAACCAAAGGTTCTCTGAGACGCAGACCTCTGAACCACAGTGGCAGACACAGGCACAACCTCAGTTCAGCAAATAGCAGGTGTTTTACATTTGTCAAAACAGGAGTGGAGAGCCTTCAAATTCAAAGGCAACTAACGATGAAGTTCTTCCCTCTTAGGAACAGGAAAAGACTCCTCTGTGTCCGACACGTTTCTGGGGAGAGGTGGGATTTGTCACTCTGAGAGCGCCTGGGTCTATTCTCGAAGATCTTTAAGCAAAGCCACATGCAGGCTTTAAGTGGAAATCTCAGGCATGCTGAGGAGATGCAATATGCACGTCAACCAACAGGGCCAAGGAAATTAGCAGGTACATGTGAAAAATCCAGAGAGGAGTCTGTCCCCTTTAGGCATTTATATTGTGAGTTGTGCTTTAGAGTCAGCCTCCTGAGCTGCACCCTCTTTCCCACCTCTGCTCTGGGGGCTGTGAGATCATGGTGCTCCCACACAGGAGTGTAAGTGGCAGCCTTATTTCTGTGCATAATTCTGTTGTACATCAGGCCACAAGCTAAGAGCCCTGGTCTGCCTGTGATCTGCATTGGCAAAAGAGATCGGCTGGCAGCTGTGGAACCTCCACTGCTTCTTGGGTAAGAAGAGTATTTCTGGACCATGTGCACCATAAAGAGACCTAGAGCTTGACCAAGTGTTTTAGGGGGTCATGACCACTAGCATGTTACGTCCTAATCAGAGCACTACTTACATAGGTCAACCTGTAGATTAGGAAGAAAAACAAAAGCTCTGCAAAGTCACAGGTCCATTTGTGATGATGGAGATGCTCTGGCTGTTTGTTCCCTGCACAGCCAGTAGCACCTTTAAAACAAATCTCACCAGAGTACCAATTCCATTGCAAGGGCCAACATCAAGAGGAATGGGAACCCCACGTCTCCTCCACTAACACCTTCAGGCTCCCTGTCCCACAGCACAGAGAAGATGCTGGGCCAGCAGAAACTACAGCGCTGCTTACTAGCTCATTCACTCTTGTGTCACCCAATAGAGATCCTTAATCTCTCTCTCCTGATATGTGTTTCATGACTTAATCTCCTACACACTTGGAACTGTGCTGAGACCATCTGCTCTTTTCTCACAAGCAGAGGGTAATGACCTTCATGCAGTCTGACTCAGCGCCCAAAGGAGTTGCTCTCCTTGTTAACACAGGTGTGGCAGGGGGGGATATGAAGCCAAAAATTAGGACTGTTTTTACAGCTAAGGCTCTTGCTCCTCCAGAGAACTGCTGATTTCCCCCTTCTCCCTCTTCCTCCTCTCAACACCAGGCACTTGCTCGCTGTCAGCTGACAGCCTCCTCAGAGGTGGCACCACCGAACTTTCTTGGTTGTTTCCAGATCTGAAGGAACCATGTTCCCTCCCCAGACAGGATTCTCTGAATGAAAAATGCTCTAAGCAGGAGTGAATATACCAAATTTCCTCTTACTTTCTCAGGACTCTTAAACTCTCAGCATGCAGTACTATACTTTTGGTCTACCTGTGGTCACAGGCTGGTTTTCAGCACAGCACACTGCAAAGGTGAGTGGCAAAAGGCTGTTCCAGCAACATGACAGAGGCAGGAGATGGACAGGGCTTTATAAGTAAGGCTGGTGGCTGGTCATATCCTCCTCCCTATTTTTTTCCTACTCCTACATTGTCACACTCAGATGATGGACATTTTAGTTGTTCTCATCGTTGGGACAAAAAAATTCAAATCAGCCCATGCAGCCAGGAAGCCTCGAACCAGACCGATTAAATCAGTGTCATAATCAGAATGTAGATGAACAGCCATGTGCATCAACATCCATAATCTCTGTACCTCCAGTCTGTTTGCTGTCACAAGTCATTCATTTGAGGCTTCTATGTAGACTTCAAGAATCATTTACAACTTGCTGTGTTGTTTTTTTCCCCTTCTTAATTGGGTCTGGATAAACTCTCTGCTGCCTGACCAACTTCAGTCTTGTGACAAGGAGAGGAATAAGTTAGCCTTGTCTCTGGGCATGGCTTTATTTTCAGAAAGGAAGGGAAGAAGTTGCAGAAACACATGGCCCGAGTAGTCACAGGTTTGAACTTGGAGGAGACTGGTAAACCATCAATACTTTCAGTTTGCTGGAAAGATTTCACTTGAAAGAAGGCCACAATCTAACACTTGTAAAAAGTATGTTGAACAGTGCCGTTCATCCATGGATCTCCAAAAGCAAAATGAATGGAAATGAAATACAGTACACCAAGGCACGATCCCCATAGCAGGCACTGTAAACATGGTTAGACTGAACAATTAACTGAGACTAGACCATCTCATGGCTTACCTCAAATCATTGCAGCTCCAGGAAAACCATCCAGTACCCAGATCCAGCAAAGCACTTGAGCACGTGTGCAACTTGAGATTGCAAGCTACAGCACTGGTGTAAGTGAGATAACATCAGTTTAAATGGGACATCACTTGTAGGGGAAGTTCCTCATTTTCCTAAGTGGTCTGGATCAAGGCCTGAGATGCCTAGTCCTTGGTACCCGTTCTAATTACATTTCCTCTCCATACAGGCATTATCAATGAGATCTAGAGGCCGGATTTGTTCAGGAAAAGGGGAAGGGACCTATATTTGGCACAAAGAGGTGTCAGGTGTGTATACTACTTTTTTCTTTTTTTTTTTTTTTTTAATATCAACTGAATGGAAAAGAAAGGGTTGTTTCTTCCAAAAACTGTCCACTACCCATTACTGTTAAATACTCTGCTGATCTTTTAATCATCACATTCATCAGTTGCTGGATGTCATCTCATATTTTCCATGTCTCTTGGCATCTCTGTGTGGTACTACCGATTAATGGCAGCAGCATGTTGATCACTAGCTGCCAAGTGCTGCTGGCCAGCACCCTAAAGTTTTGGGTGGTTCTTCACCCTGGCAGAAAGAACTGTTTCCAGTGTAATCAGGTCATCCACGAGCAAGGGAAAAAGAGAAATGGAGATTGTTAACACATACATCTATAGGAGCAATATATCAGCAGAGAAAGAGTGCCTGGGCCAGTTCCTCAGCTGGTGCAAATCACTGGATCATCAGAGAAGACCACAAGGCTACATCATTCACAGCAGCCTAAGACCTGGTCTTAATTTTCCTCAGCCCTGCTTCTATGATTTACACTTGTGCTGAGCAAATGACACAGGGTGTCAAATGCCATCAAGCTGATTGATACTTGTAAACCAGGACTAAACGTGCACAAAATACAAAGGAAGCGAAGAATCAGGCCCTGTGTATTCATTAACAGCCCTGTTTCCCATGGGATACAGTTGATACGTTGCTCCACACTTCCAAGTGATGGAAATAGCTCTGTGTCAACTCTGCTGCTGCTGACAGCCCCAAGGGAGTTTGACTTTGTTTCTCCTCCTCCTTCTCTTACACCGCAAACTCCCTTCTTACACCCTTGCCCACAAAAAGGTATTTTACAAAGGTATCTTGCGAATCTCCCCCTAAATGCAACAGGCTAAATCCTGTTCCCAGTTAAGTCTTTGCCAGTGTATGCAATCAGATTTAGCCTGCATCTCTGTAAAGAGAGCAGACAGATGTGAAGATGGTCTGTGGCATATCTTTTCAAAGTGTGCCCTGTGGTTTGTGAGAGCATCTGCCAGCCAAAAGAAAAATCATCTCTGGTATTAGGCTAAAAATGCCTTACCTAGTATAATTCAGCCTGCCTATACCGAAGTCAATGAAGATGGAGCCATTTACTCCAGATGAGTATCTGGTCTGCTATGTATAGATTCAGCTCTTAGCAGTCATGTATCCACTAATTCCACTCCTGTTTCCTAACTGTATTCTGATCAGCTTGCTTGGGGCTTTTTTCCTCATACAGTAAAGCTTGCTGAAAGTGCCTCTGTTCCAGGGCACTCTCTTTGAAATATGTCTTAGCTTCCAAGGGTAATGAACTCTTTTATAATAAACGCCTAGCTATAATGTGAACAATACTTGGCTTCCAGGAACAGCCTTATAATTACACGGCTTGGTATTGCATGTCAGAGGTTTGCTTCATCTTTAATATTTTATGAAGAAATTCAGATTCTGACAGTAAAAGTATTTAACCCAGAGGACCTAGAACCCTGACTATTATTTTGTAAAGTAGCCATCCAGCTACACTTTTGTGCACCACCATTATCCCTGGTGCATACTCACACTCTTTGATACTCTCTAAGTAGACACAACCACATGCTGTCCAGATGGAAACCTGGCTGCATCATTACATTATATTGAAATAACCCAATACCACCTGTTTCTGCTGGGGTTTCTGCCAACGTTTTCCCATAAAACATTTATTTTGCTAATATTTTAGTTGGTCACCACAGAAGGACACTTGAAGTTAAAGATTTACCATGTGTGCAGCCACAAGGAAAACCCCTTTAAAAAAAAAAGCAACAAAGCTCAAGAGTAGCTAATGTCTATTGTTTAAAATGTGGATGTTCACCCAGGCACCAGGTAATAACACTCTGCAGGGATCAAAAACCAAACACAGGTTTTTGGCAGTGCACATCAAGCGAATTACCTTAACTGTGTTGGTACTCATCTCTCCTATAATTAAAGAAAAACTTTCATGTGTAGAGTGGGACTAATATACTATAACACTAATGAAAACTCATGGGGGTTTTTTCTTCCTTTTTTTTTTCATATTAATCTGTGATGTTATAAAACTCCAAGTCTCCTTGCTCTCCCCTTCAGCAGATAAAACAGGTTATCCTCAGTTAGTCTGTAGAAATAAGAAAGGCACTACAACTCCCAGCCTACTTGGGATGTCTGAAGTATTTATGAGATACCCTCTACAACAGTAATAGAATTTTTTATTTGGAAATTATGTTTTTAGGGACATTTTACTTTAAAAAAAAAAGGCAACAACCACTTGATTTATCAAAAGCATCTGATAAAAATCTTCCCAGCATGTGGTCACTCAGGTATATGCACCTTTTACTTTTCAGTGTTGATCTCTGTTAGTACAAAAGTCCAAGCAGTAGCTGTGCTTCACACAAAGACCCTTTTCTTGCATATACAAAATTTTGTTTGAAGAACAGCAAAGATTATTAACGATCCAGTACTCCCAGTACATTCGCTGGGTGTCTATTATTACTATACAATTTTAAAAGTTTCTGTCCTATGGAGAGAGAGAAGCAACAATACCATGCAAAGTCACCAACAGAACCCCACAGATACACAGCAGTAAACCAAGAGGAAGTGTTTCTTGAAATGCAGGACATTATTATAGAAACACACATGAATTATTTGGCAAATGGTAGGCACATCAGTAGAAAAACGGATGTGATCCAAAAAAAAAAATCGCAAACAGAACAAACGTACAAACTAAGGCAGTAATCCATATTTACAAATGAGAATTTCTTCAGCTGTAAGAAAGCTACCTTAGAAGAGGGAAAAAGAATGAGTTTGAAAAAACAGAAATCTGATGGTTTTGCTTGAAGTTCTGACTGAATATATTTAAGATAGCTCCAATTATATTAAACTGGAAAACTAACCAATAGAAATCCACCAGAAAAAATAACGGTAATTAAAAAATCAAGTGGATAAACCCAGCTTCAAGTTCACTTGCTTGGATTTGTTCTAAATACAGCTTTAGCCATTTTTATCACATCTGAGAAACAGAATGCTTTTCTAGGTTGTAAAAGAACAGTAAAAGAATTGAAAGGAAAGAGAAAGGGATCATGCATGAGTTTGGCCCTGTTTTGTTCTTTCTCCTTTTCATCTTCATTCCACGTTCCATTCCCAATAAAATCACCCGTTTGTAACCAAATCCCTGGCTGCTGGCACAAAAGTAATTTAAATTTTTGCATATTTTTAAAAAGCCAACTTATAACCTGCAATCATTACCGTAATTGATTAAATATCCCAAGCACAGCAAAGTACCTATTTGACAGCTTCTATTCATGGTCACATACCTTCCCCGAAGACAGGTAGTTAGATAATTAAGCGATCCATTTCGCTGCATATATGCTATATACAAAAGAAACTGACACACAATGAATCCTGCCAAGCTTTTGTTCAACGTATGAAATACTGAATAATCACCTTTTTTATGAAAGCACTTGACCTTTAAATTGATATCCCCCCCAAAAAGATGGTAATCGCGGCTCAAAGAGATATTGAATGCGCTGCTGCTAATCCAGAAGATCATTGCCCATTAGTCATTATTAGATTTTTCGAATCTAAAGGTGAGCATTTGATTATAACAAAGAGAAAAAGAAAATACTATTTAGGTTGCTGTGAATGCCTATACTCTTCTCTTTGCAAATCACAGTGACAACTAGAGTTATAGACTGACTGTAACATGAATATCATTTACGCATTTGATCCCTACTCAGAGAGTAGCTTTAAAAGCTTTGAATGACATAAAGCAAGATTATCAGTGACAGAGATTTTAAATATTATACATGTTGCCTGTATCACAAGTGTTTTTCTTTAGCAGCTGACGACTATTATATTCTTTTGTATAATACACTGGAAATATATTTCTTTTCCTCTGTTCGGGAAAAATGTAAGAAAAATGTTTAAATGCAACAGAGAGACTGCACAGTCTTCTAAAAAAAAGGACAGAAAAAGCTATTCTTTTCTTCTATTACATTTTAACTGTTTCCCTGTTCACTTTTTATGTGACATCACTGATCATACGCTGCATTCCAGAAATTATATTTCAACTACAAGGACAACCAGATGGGTAAGACACTGGCTGGATGACCATGCTCAGAAGGAAGTGGTTATTGGGTCACATTCTACCCAGAGGCCAGTGACAACCAGGTAGCACCAGTCCATCCTAGGACCTGTGCTGGTTTACACCCTTATCAGTGTCGGGGAGGCAATGATGGAGAGCACTCTCGGCAAGTTTGCAATGACACCAGACTGGGAGATCTGTTGATACACCACCATGCTGGGGCTGCTATCCCAAGGGACCCAGACAGGCTGGAGGAAAGGGCAGACGGGGACTCTGTGAAATTCAGCAAGGACAAACACAAAGTCCTGCCCTAGGAAAAAAAAGCCCCTGGACACAGTACAGGCTGGGGACAGGCTGGCTCTGCAGAGAAGGGGGCCAGTACATGTCTCCCACAAAATATATATAACGAAGAGCAGATCAGAAACTGTATTCTTACAGTAAAAAGTTTCTCTGAGCACAAAAGTGAAAAATCTTTATGAAGAAAAAAAACCACAGTATGCTTTTATACTTGTTTATTTTAAGCCTTTTAAACTTCATGGCTATTTCACCAAGGTATGTGTGACAGATTACCTATTGTTTTTTTGCATTAGAACTTACATTTAACATTCTTGGGCTCAAAGTAAAAATCATTAGGAAATTCTTTTCATATAAGAAGACAACCTAGATGACTTTAAAGGTCTGGCCTTCAGATCTGGTAATCTGACATTTTCAAGCAGTCCCTTTCTAATCAAATGCTCTCAATATTCTTCACAACCGTTTTGCCAATGTCGGTGCCCAGACACACATCTGCCAGTCAAACCCAATTCAGTTGGACCCTCTCCCACATTTACATCTGAGACCTGATACCTGGCCAGCTGTTGTTTGTGAATTGTAATGCAAGACACAGCACATTCAAATTTGACTTGGTTTTCCTCCAGGATATGTTTCATTCCACCCCTGCCATAATCTGATTTGAGGATGCATTGAAATGTTCCCTGCCAGTATTTCTCTCTGCGTTGGCTACAGTGGGCACTTGCATAGCCAGCCTCAACCAGAACCAAATTCCTTGGTAACTGGTGTAGTTGCAGTGGATCCTATCCGCCACCCTGAGATGCGGGTAACTGCCTGAGCACGTTCTCCAGTGAACAGAGGGAGGCACGCTCTGCCACAGAGCCAGCCTGTCTACTATAGGGGACCTATATTACCCTACAGATGTCTCTTACCATCAAGCAAAGGTGGATGCTGTACCAACAGAACGGCCATACCCCATTAAACAGGCAAAATTCAGTGAGGCTGTTTCTATCCCCGGGCAGGAGAAGTAACTGAAGTCATACTACATAGGTTTTTTAATGCTAACCCAAAATTTTACTCCCTGCCTTTCACAACAACTGGCAATTGTCACATGAACAAGTTTTCTAAATGCAGTCAATGCACTATGACTATGTCAGAGCAAAATCGAACAAATGATTTAGGTAGAAACTGAATGCCTAAAGACAAAATTGTGACTTCTAATCTTACTAGGTATCTTCCCAATAGAGCTGTAAGTTTCCCCTCGTATCTAAAGCTCTACATCTGGGTGTCTGTAGGGCTTCCCCAGTCAGAACAGCTCAGAAACTCTCTGGAAGCCATGGAAAAAAACCAACAGACATATTTTTCTGGACTTGTAATGATAATTTGCTGCATGAAAGGTAATCAATATCTACAGATCCAAAGAGCACCTGGCACCCTTGTGCTACAGCTGTTAAGAGTTCACCTTCAGGATAAAGCCTAAGGTGAAACACCTCACCATCACTCGAAAGTGATAAATATTTGTTGCATTGCCGCTTTGCAGAACTAATCATTATGCCTATAACTACTCTGCTTTTGTCCCTCTTACTCCCTCCTGAGCAAGAGAGCTTTGTCCACCCTTGCCCAGGCTCCTATTCTTGTAGGGCTTCTTGCCTACCTTCTTCCTTCCAGTTACTGTCCATAATTTCTTGTGTGATGTTTCCATGGAAAATTGCTGCCATATAGACCCAGGAGCAGCTGATGAAGTGGTTTCTGGGAGACATCTATAAATAAATCACGAATCTTATTTCATTTGTGACCCCACGGTAGCAAGATCTCCATGATTAAAATTTTGCTTTAGTAAATAGTATCATCGCTTATCTTTACTGAGGGCATAACCCAAAATGGGCAAGGTCTTCCTTCTTTCAAATAAACAAAATACTAGCACCACTATTATTTATTGCTTGCTGTAGCCTGTGCTTCACAGTGCTAGACTTTACAAACATCAGGGCAGTTTTTGCTCAGAAGAAGAGCAGAAGTTTTCATCTGTGATAAGACATGAAAAGACCCTGGAGAGATACTGGAGGTGTTTTGAAAATTTCCACAGGAAAGAAAAGAGAAGGAGAATCTGAAACAAGATTTTAATTTATGAATCCCTACAACAGATGGTTCTGTATTTCATAGTTTTATCCATAATATTTAAGTTTACCTTTACCTATTTCTTTCACCCACAGACTACTCTTGCTTAGACCCCACCTGAACTCCCTGTAGTCAGATCCCTTCCAGCCCATAGCCACAAACATAAACTGAGTTCTGCGCAACAGCAACAAGAAATGCAAGCATGCAAACAATCACAGTAAGCACCCATTAAACTCTTCTGAGAGCACGACTTGGATGTTGAAAGCACTCACAAATAGGCATTTTTTTGAAGAAAATCAGCAGTAGTGAGAGATAATGATGACGTTTTAAATGAGAACTACATACATCTGGGTTGTTTGGGTTTTTTTAACTGCACCTCAATCAACTGAGATATAAAATTACATGTCTGTTGTAGGCAGCGATATGAAAATGTAGTAATTTCCTCTTCAAAATCCCTAAAGAGCTCCTTTGCATTTAAAACGCAAATGAAATGACCCTACCATGCTAATTTATTATTTACACCGGTTATTCAGATATTTGTCTATTTGTAGGGGGAAAAAATTAAACATAGCTATATTTTGATAGTAAAACACTTGTAAAATTAAATTGAGACTACACAGATGGAATCAGATCGAATAAAATCCTTGTATAAATTCTGGTATCACTGTTGCTTTGGTTTAAAATCAGATCTTCTGTGGCAAACATTTTCCTGTGCCTGCAGAAGGACTGACTGTGATGCTAAGGGGAGGTTTGCCAATTTTAAGGAACAGGAAGTTTTGCACTCTAGATCTGTAAGACACTTTGATTTTCTTCCTATGCCTAATTCATGATTCCAAAAGAAATTGTCTTCCACAAAAAAATCCTCCCACAACCTTCATAGCCTAGATACTTATCTTTGGCTGGGATTAATCCATTTTTTGGAGATGCCTTTTCTCTTTGCGCTGACTAGAGAGAGTCAAAACAAGTTGCTTTGACAACTTTTTAATACCTAAAGCTGGAGCAATAAATCCCACCCATAACCGAGGAAAAAGTCAAACCCAACTAGCAACCAAAGACAGCAGCAACACCACTACAAATAAACACGATTTGAAAAAATAGATATACAAATGGGGAACATCACTATACTCTGCTTATGTAGCCCTATGGCTACTGTATCTCAGCATTTAAACCAAAATTAGATCGCTGCAGGGAATCTTAGTTTTGCAGTTGGACAACATAGGAGAAGAGCAAGGAGATATTTTCAAAGGCAAAACCAGGAGTTACATGATTTGTTCCCAGTGACTTCCAGTAAGAGCAGAGCTTCTCACCAGGACTGAGAAAGGCTTGGCTGGAGACATCCAACAGAGTGACTGCAGGGCCCAGTCCCCCACAACACACACACACAAAAAAACCAGCAGAGATCAAGGGCATCCTTGTCCTCCTCCGGACAATAGCGAGCAAGTTATTCTTCTTAAATTCCTCTCAAAGAGTCTGCCAAAGGAAATGTCTGAGACAGAGCTAGAAAATAAACTAGTTCTCCCCTGTCCTGGCACAAGGCCCCTTCCACCAGATCATCACCCTTCATCCTCCTCCATGTCCTCCTTACTGGATTACTTTTTTTGTAACTATATTGGGAATTTTAACTCCAAACCACAGAAACATTGAAGGTGTGTCTGTGTGCATATATGCAACATGTGTACACACAGTCCTGTACCAAAAACCCAGCCAAAACCATGCCAGGATTAAGAGTTATCAAAAAGTACAGTTGCTTCAATGGTAAATAATCATAGAATGGTTTAGGTTGGAAAGGACCTTAAAGATCATCTAGTTCCAACCCCCTTGCCATGGGCAGGGACACCTCCCAGTGGACCTGGTTGCTCAAAGCCTCATCCAACCTGGCCTTGAACACTTCCAGAGATGGGGCCTTCACAGCTTCCCTGGGCAACCTGTTCCAGTGCCTCACTACCTTCATAGTGAAAAATGTCTTCCTGAGATCTAATCTAAATCCACCCGCTTCCAGTTTGAAGCCATTACCCCTCGTCCTATCACTACACGCCGTTGTAAAAAGTCCCTCTCCAGCTTTCTTGTAGGCCCCTAATAACACTGATAACATTAACCCTACTTCAGTGGCTCTGCTGATAAAGATCATCGCTTTGGCTCCAGTGATCCACTCCATAGCTCCTTTCAGGGCAACAGCAGTTGAGAAACAAAAGTAAAAAAGGTAGAAGACTCTAAAAATGGCTTTAGAAGCCTGAAGGAAACAGAAGTGGTAACCTCGAGTCCCTTCTTACCATCAGATTAATCAAACTTGGCAAAGAGATCCAGCTACGGAAACACAACTTTTATATAATGCTTTTGGGAATGAAAAATGGATATAACCCTTCCCACAGAACAAGCTGAAATAAATCCACAGCAGTCACTTGTTATTATTTCTGTTGTTATTATTGTTGTTGTTATTATTATTACTAGTACTATTTTATATTGAGCTGACTACAGCATGGCCAAAATCGGTGCCACTCACAGAATGCAGGGTAGGCACCACAGCACATAGCATTCAGAACATCACCGGGAAGAGACGACGCTCAGGGACACTGGGTAAAGGTTAATACAATAAATGGGAGGCAAAGGACAGTTGAGGGTAGAGAAGTTCTGTAAGAAGTAGAGCAGGAAACAGAGCAATTATAGGAAATGCTCTGGATACAGTATGAAATATTTATGTTCCTGGTTCTTCTCATGTTTCCATATAGCCTCAGTAACCCAGACCAGGACCCTTTGGTTCAGATGCTATTTAGAGCACAGTGATGAAAGCAGCTCGTGTAAAGTCTACTGTAGTCTTGAAACAGTTATCACATGTAAGCAGCTAAAAAATGTGGCACTTAAAAAAAAAGAGGCACAGTAGGATAGTTAAAAGCACAGTATAACTATCCATGTTTGAAAACTGCTTCACGTTTGCAATCTCACAGGAGATATTAATGCAGTAATGTTAATAATAGATCCATTAGGAATTGCTGACTGGAAATGCACAGCCATGCGTTCTTCTGCTTCTGCCAGGGCAATCTTAGCTGAAGGTCCTTCCCCGCTACACATACAGCCCCTGGCTCTACAGAATGGGAAAGAAGCCACACAGGACCTAGTTTATGTGACCTTTTTTGAAGTATTTTACAGTTAACATTTTCCAGGGCCTGATCTAGACCCTAAGTGCTAATAGATAGTAGGTAGTAGATGTAACATTACTGAAAGATATTGGGAAATAGGAACCCTTAAATGTGTTTATAAATGTATTCTCATAAATGAAAGCATACTTTAAAAATCTTGGTCCTTCAGCAACGGCTTTGAACAAAGAGCCAAGGCTTCCCCTCACATCAACATATTCACATACATAGAATTCGGACTGACCTTACTACATACATGTGAACACACATACTTAAGAGAGTCCCATTTCTGACTCCACTATTTCCTTTATACCACAGGGACAAATTCTTCCCTTAGTGATGCTGGCGTAACGCTGAAGTAACAGTCAACTGTAGTGGCTGCGTACTGTTGTCATTATTAGTGCACCACAGGGAACATATATAGTGAAATGTTGCTCTCCACTCCCCTTTTGCAGAATTTATTAGCTTATTTATTGATGTGCTAGCTATGGGGCCAAGACCGTCATGAATGCTTGTATGGAGTCAACACCTTTCTGTAACAGCAGGGTGAATAAGGGAATTCCTGGTTGTTAAACAGCCTACATCTGCCATACCAGACTAAAACAACCTCTCAACTAAATGTATTACTTGATCTAAAAACACACATTTCGCATCCTATGAATCAATTGTCTTCACTCTCCAAACACAAACAACTGTGTCCTACACTCATCTACAGTAGTGTTAATCCAAAATAACACCACCAAGTCAGTTGAGGTACTCCAGATTTACACTGGTGTGAGTGAGAGCATTTGGCACCCAGTACCTATGGCTGTAGATCCTCAGCTGGTGGAGATCATCACAGTTCTTTCAAGTCAATGCCTCTGAAATTAATGTAGTTATGCTGATTTACACCAGGTGAGGATCTGCCTTGTGGTTTTTGGTTTTAAATTCTCTTCCTGTCAGTCGTCTCATTCCAAAATGGTTTCAATAGACAACTTCTAGTCAGAATTTCCTCTGCTATTTATAGGATTATCTCAAGAGTTTCTACGATAATCCCCATATTTCCATCTTTGTATCAGAGCCTATTCCAGGATTGTATTACAGCCAAAATATTCACATCTCCAGATGACACCATTCCTTCCTCCTCTTTTCACTTCCCTATTTGGGGTGATTATACAGAGGGGAAATGTCTCGCATGGCCAGATCCTCAGCTGGCATAAATCAGCATGAAATTGACATTAGTGATTTACATCATTTAGCAATATAGAAGAAAAGACAAAAAAGAAAAAAATTAGTTTTTACCAATGCAGTTTAAAATTAGTAACAGGTCTTTACAATAATATTGAAAGAATATTAAAATGTAACCCATATGTACACCTTTGATGTGTGTCTTACTGGCTCAGCTAGGCATCATTTCCAGCTTGGAATGACAAAGCTTCTTGCTGTTTTGTTCAATAAAATCCTCAGCGATTCTACCCCTAAATAACCCATACTTATTCAACATACTTCACCTCAAGTGTACTTAAAAAACAAAACCAAGGTCTTTCACAAACAAAACCTATTCTGTCGATTTCACACTTCCTTTTCATCCAGCAAAATGTTAAGTTCAACCTGTTGAAATAGGTCAGGTTTAACAGAATTTAAGCTTGCTATACAGAAGTGCCACAGGGGATCTATAGACATCAGTTCTCATTCACACTCCAGAAATCTTACAGTAAATAATTTACCATACAATTTCCTACCGATCCACCTAGACTTCTCTTACCTGTCATTTCCTAATGTCTGTGTCCACTTACAAATATTTTTATTTCTCTTCTGGAGAGCTAGATTTCCTCTACACTGAGTCCTCGTAAACTAGCAGGTGTCTGCTCAACTGTGATATTCTACACAAAGATCTTAATTAAAAAAACAACCCAGATCAGAACAGAGCTGCACACACAGTGGAGAGAGCTGAAAAGTAGAATTCCCTGCAGGGACAGATTCAGAGTCTGTGAAACCCTTCAGAGAATCAAAGCAATCTGCATCACAAGCATGTTTTCCCCATACAGAAATGCTTGCAGGAACTGCCAGTTTCTACAAGTATATAAGTAAAACAAAAGAGGTAAAGCTGACTGCTGTGATTTCTACTTGTTAGACGTGACATCTTGACACAGTCTTTTGGGGGAGATCTGATAGTCAGTGGCAGAGACTAAATATGTAGGAGAAGCTACATATTACCAAAGGCAATATTGAATGCAGGCTCTTGAATCCAGCTCTTCCAGGTCAGCAAATGAAAGTCTTCCCCTCTCCACCACCACACACACACTTTCTTCCCCAAGGCCAAAAAGGTTGGAGTAACATTAGGCACTCCTGGCCTGGAATTTAGTTGTTATAGGTTTGTGTGGGGTGAGGGGTTGGCATATGGGCAGATCTAATTTCAAATAAATATGTTTCCTCCTTTCATTTCCTTCACCTTCCATGTGAGATAGCAAAACAGGATATCAGTATTCAAAGTCCATGTCAAAGATTTAATTTTGTACAGTTTATATTACTTGAAATCAGGTTATTGCTTTATCTTTATGGAGATGAATCCAAATTGAAAACAGAGAAACTGAAGGAACTGTGTGGATGCCAGACTTACAACAGCATGAATTTAAGTGAGAACAGCACGTGTTCACACTCTTAGGTTCTTTTTCAGCCTAAGGAGCTGTGAGTCAGTACACATAGAAGTCCAGTGAGGCCAACAAGCAATGGCTGATAGATTCCTGTAGAAAAGGTAACCATGTTCCCTCTTTCTGCTGCTCGATCGCAGGGTAAATTCATCTTCTTTTCACTTACTGGGATAAAAGTCACTCGTTCTGTTGACCTGATTGGAGTTAGACCAAGGAATAATTTGGCCAAAAACAAGCAATGACACACAGCAGGATTATTTCAGGGTGTAACTTCTGGCTATGGTTGCTTTCTAAAAAACATGTAAGAGTAGTCAATAGCAAGATAGAATCCAGTATGCAAAATTCAATAAAGTAATGATATACAACACTGTGTAAGATATATGTACTTCATTTACAAGCTGCCGCTCCTTAGATACTGTTATGTAGCTAGATCACTATATTAGCTAATGGGATATTAAGGATCAAAGGTTTGAAATCAATAAAACTAATCCAATAAGGAAGATAGGCAAGACAGAGGGTAATATTGCTAGGCTGCTATCTAAAGTCTTTGAGTCAAAAACAGCTTGCCAGAAAAGAGATCCCCAGAAATCCCTGTGAACTACAACAAATGTAGCTTGGTAAGAGTCTAGGCTGGAATTTGCAAAGCATCTGTAATTTTGATCTAACTTGTTATCTCTGAAAACACTGCTGGTAAAATCTAGATCCCACCTAAGTTTGATAGACATTGGCATCAGTGGAACAAAGAATTCATCTCATGATAAAAGCCAGAGGTACACCAGTAAGTAACACTGTTAAAAACCCACTCATCAATTTCAAAAATCAAGTAAAAAGCTTTCTTTTCTCTGAATCTAAAACTATTCCTTGGAAATACACATTCAAATGGCTATGACTAGGTAAACTAACAATTCATTTTCTACTACTGAGTGCATAATTCATAACAAATATTACATCTCCGTTTTAAAGCTGGCTGTTTCTGCCTACTAGTGATGAAGAGCTGTCTGCAAGTGTTCAGTTCCTGCCACTTATTCTGGCAGGAGGTGATCGCACCCAGAGTACGTGCCATTCTTTCTGCTCTCTCACTGAATAAGCAGGTAAGCACCTTAATGCAAAACTTAAATCTAAATTAGGTCTTTGGAACTGACCTCTCCATTCATTAAACGCAGAGCCTAGGCAGACTGGCCTTTTAATTTTGGTACCTTAGGATTTTTGCAGAAGCTTATGGAAAATTTTAGCCTGCTAATGTCTGCTGAACAGAAAAAGGGTTGTGGACAGAACAACAGCTGAAGTGAATTGTGAAATTTATGCTCCAAATTTTTAAACTACATGCCCAAATGCATTTTAAATAGAGTCACTTATTCCTCCACACATGCACACAAATGTAACGCTGAACAGGATTTAGAGACATTTAACACCTGTCATACTCAAAACATTTAAAAGAATATTTACACCATTTATTACAAGTGCACAGAATAGATCACAGTGAACAAGGATAAACACAATCCTGTGTGACCGGATTGATCTTCCTTATTATCACCAAAGTTAAAAACATCAGTCACCGTGACACAGGTGTACTAGGATTCAGCAAGATGCATCATAAATCTTCCTTTTTCCTCAACTTTGCACATTTGTAGATTTAGCAGCAATGAACCCTCAAAACCTACATGACTTCGGAGGGGTTTTTGTCCCAAATTAGTGGCTTGGACTACTCAAAGACTAATAGGTTGCACCCAAGCTAAGGAAATGAGTCCATCAGCTCTGCAATGGGTATTTATATGCATCCATGCGTACTTAGGATCCTCATAAGGCAGGCTTTAAGATAAGCACTGAAACTACTTCTTTTAGACAGAGGTTTCAAATTAATTCCTACTAATGATATAGCCAAGAAAACCCCATCTTGTGCAACTCCTCACCCTACTCAATTGTCTGTCCTAGTGACCAGCTAATAACTGTGGTGAAACATGCCCATAACAGTATCCCTCAAACTTTCTAAACAGCTCGGTAACTGTGTAATTCACAGAAGGTTTGTTAATAATGTAAATCCGAACTTTTTTATCTCTACAAATGTGAATGCTCCTGTCAGAGAAAAAAACCCATAATCCTAACCACTGAAGCATCCAAAGAAAATTATACCATAGACAAATGCACTTACTTTCTAGCAAAAAGATGAAGAACTTCAGATTAAAAGACTGAAATATCTGTAAATATGATGATCTGAAGAAGAAAAAGTGAAATTAGAGGGAATGCCTGTTGTTTTACACAAATACAGACACTAACACCAGAAACATACAGACACTAAGAAAACATACTCCAAATAGCAGGGTTTGATAGAAACTAATTATGGTTAAAGCCTCTGGAAACTTGAAGTAAAGGGATTCTCACACCAATACGTAAAATGCTATGAAAAACAAAATAAATACACCTGAAAAAAGCCGATTGTCTCTGTTAAGTTGCTACGTGCCCAGAGGGATATAAACACATGGACAGTAGTTCTGGCCCGACTGCTTCGTAAATGAAAAGGTTTAGGGTCTCTAATGCTTCAGGCAGCAAAACCTGAGGGAGTGAAACAACAGCTGAAAACTGGCCAGAGGAGAGGGCTGACTTCAACATCACCAATTTCTGCAGACTATTTGGTAATCCTAATTACACTTGGATTTCGTTTGTGAATCTCTTCTGGACAGCTAACAACATGATCCTTGTGAATGTCCAGCAGTTGAACTTAATGTCCAGGGTGTATCGGCTAGTGCCACGGATCACGTCTCATCATTGCTAGAACCTGCATAAAAACTGCATTACAAAGCTAGCAGCTATTCAAGTATTCCTGCAAAGGAGGAATGGCACTGACAGGCTAAGAAAAACAATTTCTAAGTAGGACTGGTCAGGAAATATTTTTTGTTCCAGGACACTTTTTTTTTTTTTTTTTTTTTTTTTTTTAATTTTCCATGCACAAGTAACAACCCACGTTGAATTATTTTTCGTCTGGGTTTTTGTTTTTCACCACTGATTTGATAAAAAGCATTTTTCATTGAAGAAGACATGTCAGCTTTCTTGAAAAAAAATTGACAAATTCTACTTGGAAGACTCTATTTTTTAACATAATGCTATCTTGTGACCATTGTAATATCTGATTACAAAGCTTAAGCAATCAAACTACTATGGCATACATCTCAAATAATACAAACGAATATACAAAGGATGTATTTTGTCTTCCATGAATATTCCTGCAAGTAATACTCAATCATTCAAATGCTGGTGCTACGTGAGCACAAAAAGCCAGATTTTTGGCTGCTATAAATCAGCACAACTTCAGTGAAGTTTATGGAGTTACACACGTTTAGAGTAGATTAAAATCTGCCCTCAAGATTGAATCACACATGAACACAGGCAAATCAAAATACGTTTTTTTTTTTAATTCAGTTACTCTGAAGAGAACAAGTATTTCCTCCCTTTGATCATGTTAAGTAAATGTGGTCAAACAGAACAGAATATTATGTTCTTCAGCTGAAAGTTTCACCGATTAAATAGCACCAGAGTCAGAGCTGAAACTCTCATTGACTTTGCAACTCCAAAGTGGTCATTTTTAACCTTTCAGAGTAGCTGTTGAGTTGCCACTTCAATATGCCCTTGTTACTCCTGCAGAACCTAACCAAAAAAAGAAGAAAATAAAATAAACACAACACGGGCTGAAACAAAAGGCAGTTAAACACTCACTGTTCAGTTCTTGGTGTTACTGGGCTGGTCAGGAAATGAAACCATTGCTGCAGGAATTCAAAGAGGTGAACATACAGGGAAGGGGGTCAAGGTTTGGGGTGGCTTCCTCTCCCTTGGCACTGGGAAACCAGAACCTTGTATCACTGACCCAGCTCTGGATACTGGGTAAGTGGCTGGTAATGGATAGAAATACAAGAGAAAACAGCATTTCTTAATAAATAACTAGGGAGAATACCACAAGAACATTGCTTCTTAGGGTGATCCAAAGCTGTATTTTGTAGAAAAATATCCAAGTGAAGGAAAATTACCTCCTTATATTCCATTTTTTTTAAGTACTTGCAATCAAACACAAGACTGGAAAGCTTCTGGGAAGGTTAATGTTATAAGCCAACCACAAAAGAATCGCATATGCACACATGTACACCCCTAAACAAAACATATTTAATGCCATAAAAAGACAAAAAAATATATCCTTATCTAGGATAAAATTATTCCCACAAGACTATGGGAACTAAGTCACATCATAAGAAAAACGATTGGAGGAAATATGAAATACATCTATGCTACATCACACATACCTGCTGACCAGAGGCCCAGAGCATAGAATCATAAAATGGTTTGGGTTGGAAGGGACCTTGAAGATCACGTAGTTCCAACCCCCCTGCCATGGGCAGGGACACCTCCCACTAGACCAAGTTGCTCAAAGCCTCATCCAACCTGGCCTTGAACACCTCCAGGGATGGGGCAGCCACAGTTTCCCTGGGCAACCTGGGCCAGTGTCTCACCACCCTCACAGTCAAGAATTTCTTCCTAATATCTAATCTAAATCTCCCCTCCTCCAGTTTAAAACCGTTATCCCTTGTCCTATCACTACACTCCCTGGCCAAGAGTCCCTCCCAAGCTTTCCTTTTGGCCCCCTTTAGGTGCTGGAAGGCTGCTGTAAGGTCTCCCCAGCGCCTTCTCTCCTCCAGGCTGAACGACCCCAACTCTCTCAGCCTGTCCTCATAGCAGAGGGGCTCCAGCCCTCACATCATCTTCATGGCAGTCCTCTGGACCCGCTCCAACAGGTCCATGTCCTTCTTATGCTGAGGGCTCCAGAGCTGGACACAGCATTCCAGGTGGGGTCTCACAAGAGTGGAGTAGAGGGGGAGAATCCCCTCCCTAGACCTGCTGGCCACGCTGCGGGGGTTGCAGCCCAGGATGCAGTTGGCCTTCTGGGCTGTGAGCGCACATTGCTGGCTGATGCTGAGCTTCTCATCCACCAGCACCCCAAGTCCCTCTCCCCAGGGCTGCTCTCAATCCATTCTCTGCCCAGCCTGTATGTGCACTTGGGATTGCCCCAACCCATGTGCAGGACCTTGCACTTGGCCTTGTTGAACCTTCATGAGGTTGGCACGGGCCCACCTCTCAAGCCTGTCNGACAAAAAAGTCATTGAGTCTTCAGTCTTCTCCATGTCCCAGGTAACCAGGTCTCCCGTTTCCTTCCCGAGTAGGCCCACATTTTCCCTAGTCTTCCTTTTATCACTGACATACCTGTAGAAGCTTTTCTTGTTGCCCTTGACATCCCTGGCCGGATTTAACTCTATCTGGGCTTTAGCTTTCCTAACGTGATCCCTGGCTGCTCGGACAATTTCACTGTACTCCTCCCAGGCTACCTATCCTTGCTTCCACCCTCTGTAGGCCTCGCTTTTCTGTTTGAGTTTGTCCAGGAGCTCCTTGTTCATCCATTCAGGCCTCCTGGTGTTTTTGCCTGACCTCCTCTTTGTTGGGATACATCGCTCCTGAGCTTGGAGGAGGTGACCTTTGAATATCAACCAGCCTTCTTGGGCCCCTCTTCCCTCCAGGGCTTTATCCCATAGTACTCTGCCAAGCAGACCCCTGAAGAGGCCAAAGTCTGCTATCCAAGATACTCAAGTTCACTTATTTTAATCATTTCCTTCCCCATAGTGGGACTGAGTAGGACAGACAGCTGTCAGTGGGCCGCTCCAGGTAAGTCAAAGCTACACAATCCAGCACGACACAGCCACCACGATTCCCTTCTGCTCAGGCCAACAAAGCTTCTTCCTATTAGTTGCCTCAACAGGTTCTGTTACAAAATCTAGCCACATCCTAACTTCTGAAGCTGCAATGAGCCTGCATAATTTTCAACTCTATTCTCAGTGTCGGACACACAGCTGGCTTTGCATGACCATTTCATCTAGGAGCTCAGAGCAGGGCTGGTATCCCAAGCAAGAAGATGGCATACAATGTGTAACACATGGGGCTGTGGGAGCTGTAGAAGGCAAACCCAACCATCTCACATAGGCTGCCCAATTACTATTTGACACCCCAATGCCATTGCCCTCAAGCCTTCTGGGATGCTCAGAATAATTTCTGTTTCAGACTTCCTTCTTTTACTTTGAATGCATCCTGGGCTTGTCCCTCCCTCAGAGGCGTGTAAAGAGAAGAAGAGACACCAGCTTTTCCTTTTCTTCTCCTTTCATGCACTCTATTTCTGTTTTCTCCCTCAGGAAGCTTAGGAGCCAGTCCTCCTTCCTCTCCTCCCCATCGGGTTCACGTGGTCCTTCCCAAAGTCAGGAGATGATGTTTTGCCCACTGTCTAATGTAGGAGCTTTGTGCAGCCACCCGACAGCCACCCACTGCCCAAGCAGCAAAATTTGCACATTTTGATCAGGTCCCTGCATACATTAGTGTCAGGGCCTCACACCCTGGTGCAGCGTGGCTCAGTCTCACACAAGGCAGGAGAGCTAACAAGCCCCACCGGGCTGAGCTGGTAATGTTGATCATGTCTGAAAGGTGACAGAGGATTTTGCCTCCTTACGTGTGTGCAAGCTCCTTGTCCTCCCAGGCTATGTCTGCCGACAGAGGATATTGACATGAAAATCAAAAACCCAGAAATATCTTTCTGCTGTTGTAGCATCACAGAATTTCAGACACTTCCCACTGCCCTCTGGAAAGCTGCACTTGCTACGGACGTTGCTTAGGTCAGACCCTGTCTAGGGGCTGAACAGAATAAACAGCCTATTCCAGATATACTCTGAGGTTACTCAAATAACATCAAGAGGATAGTTTTGGACGCGATATCAAATAAGAAAATTCTGTGTTTACCAAAACAAACTAACATATCCCATCTAGAAACTGCCCGTTTCTTTAGTAACCACGTCCCACTACTCCTTCTCCTTGTTTCTGTGGAACAGCAGCAAATGCATGTACAGTAAACCATAATGGAAAAGCACTTCATAGACATCACAGATCCCAGTGGAGGTATCAACAGCAAAAGACTGATTTAGCATTAGGTCACATATGGTTAGAGAGAGGGACCACAGAAGGGTGGGAAGTCTCTTATTTCTTAGTTTTGAAAGGAGGAAAAAGGCAATTTGGACAGGACCCACTAGTATACTGGGTTCAAATCCTTGTATTGCTACATTTGATCAAAACACACTTCAGAAAAGTCATTTAATCACCCCCCATCTCAGTCACCCTGCTATTACATGGAGACAACAATCCCTCCTATATCTGATCCTGATGGAGACTTATAAATGCTGTTATAATGAAGTCCAGACAGTCCTTTGTGAGTGTCTTGACTCACGTCCACATAGTAACCTATTTTCCCCTATGAGAAGTCCTGGCACTCTGGCAGAGCTTACCTTCAAAACACATACCCAAAAAGTTCATCTAGATACTGAACTTCCAAACTGCAACAGTTGTCGCTTATTTAAAGAGGGGCCTTCCTGCACCTTCCTAGGAAAAGGATGTATATTGCCAAACAAGCTCCACTGAAAATCCCCATTGCTAGCAGCAATATGGAATTGTGTACCATCAGGGTTTACTAGCTATAAAAATTTGGCAAAATAAATGTAGATGTCTCTATAGTCAGGATTTTTTTTTTTTTCTCTGCTTGTTCTGGTTTTCTATGAAAAAGCAACAGCAAAGTAGAAGTCTCAATGACGATTTTGACTGATCAGCTGGAGAAATTTAGATAAATCTGGCTTTTCATGAACTGCAGCTGTTGTTCTTGTCAGTGCCTTAATGCAATTTATCATTCAAATGTGTTAGCTTAGGAATGCTGCCCCAGTTTTCCTCTACCTCCTATCATTAATTCTAACAGCATGAATCCAATTTCAAATGTTTGTTTCTTTTGTAGCATACCACTTTTCTCCCCTTTGGTGTCTGCAGTGGTAGGGAGTTATGGTGTGGAATCAGCTGCCACCTCTCTGCAGCCTTCACACACTTTCTGCAACCAATGGAAGATCTTTCACAAACTCTGTCAAAAGGTTTCTCAGATGAACAGTGCCGAGGCAGGGCGCCCAACCCACGGCAGACACATTGGGTAAGTGTAAAGTAAGGAGGCTAAATCCAAACCCTGCAACAAAAACAGTCCTCCCTCCCACCCCCAAAAAACTCAGCAAAACCCAAGCAAAACAACAGTAAAATTTTAGGGCCCAAGTAGAAAGAAGTGGGCTGAGAGACAAAAACTAACAAAATAGAGTTTTAAATGTACTTGTTCATAAATGAGGGTTTTAAGGGGGAAAAATACCTGTTAAATGACACCGCCAGGTTCAAAGTCAGCAATAATTCATTATTAAAGATTATATCTAATGACGACCTAGATAAAGCTATAAAGAATAAAGGCAAAAGCCCAACTCCTCTGAAAGTTTCTGTTACTATTTTATTTCCTGTTATGTGATTCATTACATGGGTCAATACGGGTCATTATATGGTTTCATACCCATTTTAGAATGTCAGTTATCATTCTCATTACTGCATATTTTGCTGTGAAGGAAATAGGCTTTATTTTCTTTTCAGCCTAACTTGATACCTACAACTGGTTGCTTACAAAACTTCTACAGATTTGTTGTGTAATCAAGAACCAAATATTTGTGGCTTTCCTAAAACATTAGTCTAATATCCCCTGACCTGTAATCCCAATACATTAGGTAAAAATTCTATCTTCTCCAAGTAAAATGTTGCCACAAACTGTTGACCCTTATTGTTTTTTATTTTATGTTTTTATAAACCAAGATAAATGCCGACAAGGTCAGTTAAGTCCTTGAGTATTTAAGTCACTCTAGCCTTACCCCCATGTACCACAGGGGGAATCAGGTCTCTGGTTCCCTCTTCACATGTTTTGTTCAGTGCGAAGGCTGGAAAGGAACCTGGTGTCATCAGCCTGATTTTCAAAAGGCAGCTCCCTTACAAGTGAATGAGCTTATCGTTCTCTGCATTTACATCATTTTGCAATTCTAAGCTCAAAATTCAAAATTTGCATCTAGATTGAGAACAGCAATACCTGGAAGACTGGGGATGTTTAGCCACAGTTCCTTCCAGATTTCCCCTTGAGATGGGGAAAAGCCTTAAATGATCTTTCAAGTTTTCAAATGCAAGTCAAGATTTGGACTTGGAAAGAACTTTGTGCAGATTTAAAAATATCTTAATAATTTTTTTTGAATCATTATCTTAACTTAGTGAACTTGCACACTAATTAGCAAGAAGTAGAAATACAGACACACTTAAGAAAGGCTGTTCTTGAGGTGTTACTGGCGCAGGCAGATGCAGAAGGAAAAGGAAATGTCATTAGAAAGTCTGAGGTTTTCCGAGCAGTTGTGAAAGCAGAAGTTCAGATAGTTTGGATAAGGTTCAGGTAAAAATTAATTAGGTGAGCTGGAGAACAGGAAAGAAAGCTCTCTTAGCATAAGCTGAGTGAAGGGAGTGCCACAAAGGAAACTGCTCTCTGGCTTCAACAGAGCCTGGTACGGGAAGTGCACCTTCCTATCTATTCATCCCAGCTGCAGCTGAGCTATGAGTGTGTGAATTTCTGAGTGCTCAACATGGAGCGCCGAACTCTCTCAGAATTTTTCCTCGCCTGAAACCTGCTGCCACCGGTGAAAGCATTCTTTACAAATGGGTCCGTTCCAGGAAGCCTAGATCCAATATAGTTTTAAATCCTCAAGTCCACAGGTATCCATACACAGATTTCACACTTGGACTAGTGCTGCTATTAGCACCAGCTACTTTACTCCCCAAATAAAAAAAAGATCAAAAAAATCTGTGAGCAACAGAATGTGTGAAATCTGGTTTTCTATGGGATTGTTTCTTACGGTCAGGTTCCCTCATTAGAAAGATGTATGCTCTGATAAAAGCTTCTTCCAGTTCGGGGCATTATTAAAGGCTCTTTCACGTGGACACTTTTGGATTCAATACAGCATGAGCTCAAACCACAGCGCTTTTCCCAGTGGAGACTAATAGGGTCTCTCTCCTGTACCTTGCTGCCTTTTTTTGACAAGGCATGTTAGAATAATATAACTTTGAGACCTCTTTCTGCCATGTTTAATTGAAATTGTCCACTAGGTTGTTAACAGAGAAAGATACATGTTCTGCGACAGCTACGTTGCTTAGTCTTAGCCCTTGAAGTTAGGGCCAAGCTGTGCTCAGAAGAAAACCTTGCCTGGGCTCGCTTTCCTGAAGGTAAACTGAGCCAGACAAACTGGTCTTGGATTAGGACAGACAGCAGAGACCATGGCTGCACCCACTGCACTCAGCTAACACTGAGACAGGCCCTAAGGAAAACATGAATCCCATGCAAACAGCCATCCACAGTAAACCATGCCTGCTTAGTCCTAGATTGATTGAACTATCTCACTCCCACCACAAAGACTGCAGCAAGTGTGCACACAAACAGGTTCACAGCCCATCGCACAGCTGGCAAGCTATTGCTCTCTACTTGTGCTCAAAAGCCAGCCTTCCTTTTGAAAGCAAAGACTGCAGCTTCCCAGAAAAAATGAAATGCTGCCTGAAGTCCATCAGTGGGACTTTTGCATGGGCAAGGACTGCAGGTTTGGTCCATGCCGCATAGGTGAATGATCCCACACCAGCTCCCTTCCAGCATTCCTGTTCACAAGGCACATGAGTATGAAATATGAAAACAAACCCTTGCAGCTGCTTTCTTCATGTCCCCACTGCAGCTGCAGGGAGTGGCTTTTCAGCTCTGTGTTGCTCTAAAAGCACTTCAAAAGGAGGCCAAAAGCAACTATATGCACTTTTGTTTATTTAAAATGTTCTCAGTTGCATTATCAATCACCAGCTGAGGATGTGTACAGACTGTCAGTCAGGTTGTGCATTATAAGCCTAGTGCCTGTGATGTAAATACACACACTACTCAGTGCAGGACGTCTTTCCCCCATGTGTTCTTATACTAGATTCCATATGCTACTTTTCCTGCTTAATTAGCGTGAAATAT
Organism: Burhinus bistriatus; assembly: GCA_013397275.1. Taxonomy (NCBI): domain Eukaryota; kingdom Metazoa; phylum Chordata; class Aves; order Charadriiformes; family Burhinidae; genus Burhinus; species Burhinus bistriatus. The sequence goes on from VYXH01008007.1 coordinate 74,977, forward strand.
TTCTACCCCTTGTTATTTAAAAATCTGTATCTACAGGTTGGGATTAAGTTAGATGATTGTTAATTGTACAAATGAAAGGAGTGATCCTTGCATGCAAGAATTCAGCAGTAGAGAAAAGCTTTAGCAGTAGTAGTATATGTAACTTACACATTGTTTGAGACCTTTTTTATGTTACTGCTGACATAAAGGGTCATAATATACATAAATATGAATAGAATAAGAATCAGTCCCATGAAGTTCTTCCAGATTCTTGACTGATGGATGGTCTCTCTGGGACATTCTGGAGAAAGATACTGATTTCTCCAAGTGCTGTTGTTAGCCTATTCCTCCTCAGAATACAGACAACCCAGCTATCAACTAACAGAGACTTCTGCAGTAAGAGAGAACACGCTCAATTTTAAGCGTGAATGTCTTATTTTTTATTTCAGCATTCACTCAAAATATTAATGAAGAATAAAATGCTGACGGAGACAGTAGACAGTGTCTCAGCTAGCCTCAGTCAGCACCGAAGTCAGTACTAACCAAGGATCTTCATGACATTGCCAAAACAAACCGCGCTGTGGCCAGAGAAGAAAGTGCTCTAGCATGTTTGATACGTATGATAGCCTCCCTAAACAATACCACAAAAATGCACTGCTAAGGGTGTTTTTATTCTCAAGATGCAGGGTAACTGAAATACCAGCCTCTGGTCAGCAGTAACTGGGGAGCGTTTATTCAAAGGACTGTCTAAAATCAGGTAGCTCATGAAGATCCTTGGTCATGCCTTGTGTTACCAACAGCCTGAGTTTATTCCCCTCCAATTTTTTATATTTAAGAGAAAAAGTACAGTAGGCTGAGAAGAGTGCTACAAAGAAGAAAACTGAACAAACCTAACATATAAGGAATAGCTGTTCTTCATACGAATATACACATTCACTTGCAAATAAGGATAGTCGATATTCTGTTCTGTTTGCTGTGAACTTGGTATTAGTTATAGTCTGTTTATACTAGTTCTGTCATCCAGTCAGGTGCAGAGTAAGTATTGCATGAGCTAGACAACCAAATCCAAACACAAGGCACAAAAAGCTACTCATCGGAGTAGATATTTTGCATACAGCTCAGGATTCATTTCCTTAAATCACTGGCAAGTATTTGCAAATAAGGAACACACTTGCAATTGTCAGGACCAGCTAAGAAATAGGAAGAGATCATTAAATCAAATAATTTACTGAAAAAAAAAAAATTGATTCAGCAGCTCTGATAATGACAAAGATGACCTTTGCCAGTTCTCAGGTGGATTCGAGTTTTAAATCCTAAATAAAGACAGCTTCAGTTCTAGCAGCTAGAAAAGAGGAGCACAAAGTCTGGAAACCGATACTGATGCTTTGCTTCTGACCTGCTCTTTATCTCTAGAAAGTGACTAGACCTGTGCACGTGTAGCCACCTACACAATGGATGTAGTAATAATTATCCACCTGACATAGGGACAGGGGTGAGATTTATCTTGTTAGCATATGGAGATCGCTATGGGGAGAACTTGATAAAGGTGTTAGCATAAATGAAAACTGCCACTGTTTACCGTATTCAAAAAAAACCTTTCAGTTGCTAAACTACTGAATGGGGTAAATAGTTCAATGTGGTTTTACACGTGTCTGCCAACAACTTGGTGCAGTTAGATTCTTATCATCAACCTGTCTTCAGGATCTCCTTTTGTAAATGTAGCAAGCGAGAAGCCTGAAGAAGCTATTAGGAACACAGCTGACTGCATTCTTGGTCATGAACAAGATGCCTAAAAAATACACTTTTTTCTATTCCCAAAACCACCTAGGGTTAACACATGGTTTGCTCCCTAAAGAACATCTGTGAATATACCTCAGCCAGCACAATGCTTATGAAATGTTCATTTTGAGCATCCTCCGTTCAAGACCTGTGAAGTCTGACTTATACACCACAGTCATATAGATAGACTATATGTAGATCCCGAATGAATGACTTTTAATTCTGTTTTATGTGTTTAATTTTAATTTCTGACAGAACAACAAAGCAAGCCAGGTAGTAAACCTCTTGTTTACGTGAGGATACAGCTATTTTTGTGAGAACGTGAACCTCTATCTACTAAGTATGACAGAAAATGTCCAAAAACAGTGAAGAGGAAAGGCATAATGTTGTGACTGCCTCAAACACCCCTTTAGAGATTGACTAAGCACATAGGACTTCACTACATGGAAACACTGACATTAAGATGTAGTTCTGTATTTTATGTGTCTGAGGACTTTACAAGATCCTAATGCACACAGATTAGATTCTTTCCCCCTTTTTTGAGCTTTAAAAAACAATCAACCAATATACCTCATTCCTGCTGTAAGCCATCTTGTCTCCCTTTCTCTCATTCACTGTCAATTTACAAAAGCACACAGGATACATAGGTACGGCTGTGGGCTGCCAAGCCTTCTAAACCAGCAGTCTGGTTTAAAATTCTCCCTTCCATCAAAGCTCATTTTCAGTAAGACAAGATCAAGCAGAAGTAGATGCACCACATCTGACCAACTCACAATATTACATGCAGATACTTCAGAAGTCTACACTCAGTGAAGGAAGGAAAAAAAGAAAACACAGAAAAAGAAAACAGAGAGGACCTTGTCAGAGCTCAGAAGTAAACAGAATGGAGGAGCAGGTTTGCAGATGCTATAACGCAGCGTAGGTTGGCACTGCAAAGCCATGCCCTGTCTGCCTTGATGTGAAAGCAGGCATTTGCTTCTGCAAAGCCTTATGGCAGCTTTTTCACTCAGATAGAAAATGTGCATGTTGCCAGAGCAGAAAATGTCCTTTTTCATGGGAAAAGCAATTGTTGATGCTGGCAATTGACTGAGGCTTACAGCCAAGGGTTTAACATGGCAGCATTCTTTTGCCTTAAGTGGATTCTTGGACCCCTACTCTGTTGCAAAAGAGGTCCGCGTGGAATATGTGCTCTCCAGCCTAAAAATGGAGCTCTCCTCCCTCCTCCAGCACAGGCGGTACCGCAGACTCTTGCTTAGCTGGTCTAACAGCTGGGATACAGCATGGGTCCCTACCAGAATTTGATCGCCTGAAATGAAAGTGTTAACATGTACTTGGAAGCAAGGCTGGTATTTTGTTATCTTTTTGTGAAGTGAATTCTTAGTTATGAACCAAAGGCATTACAGGGAAGGAAAAGGCCACTTGGCCTAATAAACTTTCCCCCTTTGGGTTTAGCTGAACACCACCTCCTTCAATCCCCCCTCTCTCTCTGCAGAAATAAAATATGTCTCCTTTCCTCCTGAACTCATTTATAAAAGCTTGATTTAAGGGCCTAACTTGGCAACATGTTCCACATGTCTGTTATTCTAGGAGTGCGCAGGCAATGGGCCAAACGCAGAGCTCATGCAATGGGCACAATTCTCCCTGTTTGCTACAGGAGTTGTACCCGCCTTTGCCTGGGTTTAATTTGCTCCAGCTTGCCTATGGTTACAGTAGAGGGCTGGGGATAAGGAAAGCTGAGTTGCATTCCCAGCTCTGCCAGAGGCTTGCCGTGAGACCTAAGGGAAAACAATCTCTTGGCTTTGTTCTGCCTCAGTTTACACAGGCTCTAAGCTACTCATCCTCTCCAAGGGAGCTCTATGAAGCTTAATTAATAATGGCAACTACTAAGTCCCTTCAGAAGACAGGCAAGAAATACCATGCATACTGTAAGCAAGGGGCAATATCAAAACCAGGGCAGCTACATAAAAATCCCTGCCTTACAGAGACTTATTAGAAAGGAGGGGGTAATTAAAATCAAATTAATTTCTGGACCAAATTCTGCAGACTCTGACTTTACGAGCACAAACTGTTCCAATGAAATCTAAGAGAATATTAACATGAATAAAAATATGCATGAAGGTGTTTACAGGAGCAGGCTCTGCATGACTGATCCTGACTATATAGAAGAGTAATTACAGAAATCAAGTTGGTAGGATCAGATCCGGAAAAGAAAACTGGGTAGCAGTGTGTTTACTAGTAGCTTTTTGTTCCTCCAGTTATTGCAGAACGCAAAGAGCAGCTAAAAACTTCACTGCTGGGAATTTCAGAATGAGACAGGACCGATCTTTCCCTTAGTTTATCAATTCAGATGATGCTCTCTTATAAAGGATTTCATACAGAAAAGTGAGACTGATTTGACACTGCAATTATACTAGAGCCTGCTTCTTTTTCACTAACGATATGACACACCTCAGACATGCCCCCCCTCACCACAAAGAGGCCATCAAAAGAGAGGAGCAACTGTGCTGAGAAGCTCCCCTCCTGGTGACCCCATTGTTAGACAGGCCTGTGGCCACCTTTAACAGAGCTGCCAACAACCAGTGCCCCTGCCCTGCAGCATATAACATCACCACTATGGCTATACCACATTTCCCTGGTGAGACTGGCAGGACTGAACTACCCGAGCTGGTAAGGAGATAGGGTCAGGTCTCAAATTCTCATACTTCACAGATGGCCGAGAGTAGGAAAAAAAATGAAGAGATTTGCCCAGCTATAAGTTTGCTTTGCACCCCCCCACATAAGCGAAAAAACGTTTGCCCAGGTCCAGCACTGCTGTGTTCTACACACTGTGCCCTACCTCCCCTTGCAGGGGGACCGCATCCATCATTGCTGCTTGCTTTGGCAGCACCCCACTTCGGGTACCGGGATTTCTCTGTCTACCTTGTGGCACTGGTGAGCAGTAAAGCGGTGTTTGGAGAACGCTACCCCACTCGCTGTCACGTTCATTCACTGCGTGGTGAAGTCAAACCCATTGTGAATGGACTAAAAATCATCTCAACTGTCAGCAGAAGGATTTACACGACTTGCTTCTCTCCCTCAAAGAGTGATTGCAGTGTAAAAACATGCTGTTCAGCCAGTAGCAGCGTTAGCTGTTTTCAAACAGGGGGAAGGGGAGAGTTTAAAGAACAACAACAAAAAAAATCCTATAAAGAATTTCTTTTAGGTGAAGCCAAATATACATTTACTGTAAATCCAATAGACCAGCTTCCCCATTATTTTTTTTTCTTGCACCCCCCTCAGAACTCCCTCCCCACAGGTGGCGAATATTAGACCTTACACACCTCCAGCAGATGCAGCAGCCCATCACCAGTGGTCTCAGGCTGCCCTCTACCGTCTCCTCACCCAATCAGCTCTGCAGCTGATCTCCAAGCTAAAGACCTGCCAAATCTGTCAGAACTTGTGACATATTAAAGATACCACAGTGTCACATATCAGGCAGATAAGCCAGTAACAGTGAGCCATCCGCTTAGGGAAACAGATAGCTCAGAGAGGGTCTCTCCACTTGGACTTCTCCAGTACAAGAGATGATCCTACAATCATTATTCATTACCATTTCTTCTGCTGACTGATTCCTCCTTCACCCTAGAAAGGCTGGGGAAGAGAGTGTAGATCACAGCCAACCTCAGCAAAGGAAAACTCCTTGAGAAGAAATGAGTCACCTCCTCATCACCCACTCCCACCCCTGCATCACTTTCACATGTTATTTTCCCCACTGCCTCGGACAGAAGCATAGCTTACATTTTTCAAGTGTTTTTTCCATCCCTAATTACACTCCCAAATATCTTAAGGATAAAGTTAGTGTTTAAGAGATGGCAAATGTTTGCCTTGACCTTTAACACTGGTGACTCTCAAAAGCTATTACTGTGTCCCCTGATATTCCCTCCTCCATGATTTCTTTCTGTAGCATCAGGTTATTGCTAGGTGGCAAAGAGGGATGGTGGCAGATAAGAGGGGAAAGATGCCTGATGATTTTTTGTTTTTAAACAGAAGGGAAAAGACCACATACCTTGCAACACAGACATTACAAGAAGCAAAATGCCCCATAATGAGGACTCATGGAAATTAAGTGAGAAGAAAAGTCTGTAAAACCAAGCCCAGATATCACAGGCCATAGACAAAAGAAGGAAAAAAAAACCAACCCACAACACGTGGGTGCGTGTATAAATATACACACCATGTCTTCATTAAATCCAGATAAAGTTTGTACACCTTCCCCATGGTGGCTGGCAAGAGCTTGTGTCCCAGAAGAATGGCTTTAATCTCATTTCAGACTCAGTAATATAATGCCAGATGTTCTTGGAAATCTATTTTGCCCCTGTACATTGTGCAATTAACCTTTCGGTTTCCCAGAGATCAAATTAGAGCTGTGGAAATGTTTCCAAACCTCTGTCTTAACAAGAGAAGCATGGGGTGTTTGAACCAACTGCTGAGCCATTTTCCCAGCCCCCTGCTCCTTTGGATGTGCCAGGAAGGATGTCAGGCCAGCTAGAGATGCTATCATTTCACTTGTGGTGGGGGGTGGGGGTCCAGGCTAAAAGTATTTTATCACGTTTCTGAGGTCAGAGCTTGATTATAAGCAGTGCAACTTAAAGAACTCTATTTCCTTTATTACAGAAATTTCCTACAAATTATGGGCATATTTTTCCAGAAGGAAATGAAAAGCACAGCATTTCATCCAGTGGCACGTTATACTCACAGCTGTGTGTGGCACAAACAGGCAAGGATGCTGGTAAGCTCCTGGCCAGCAAACTGACAACTGGTCTAACAAGCAGATTTTTCTTGGTAAGCACATCCATCTGTGCAAAGCTCTGCTGATATCAGGTCACACAGTTGTGACGGTATGGGTTTGCTCCTAAGACCAATGCCTAACTTGAGACAAGTAATTTATCACACCTATGGCCACACCCTAGGTGCAGAGATGAAGCTTCTTGCCTGTCCAGTTAATTCAGCATCCGCTCAGAGTCTGAGAGGACTTCAGGCTACCAGAATTCTGATTTCAGTATTCCCCAGGCTTTTTTAAACTCTGGAGTCACTTAGGGGCTTTTGCATCCTATTTCTGAGCATGGAATTACAAGTAAGCTGCTGGCAATGACAAAAAGGGGCTTATTATTCAGGAAAATGTAAAAGGGTTAAAAATTAAGTACAAAAAATTTTCCTATGGTGCACAGGAGCAAACATTGAACCTGAGATATGAGAGATTTAAAAGACCCCTGACAAGTACTTCTTAGGCAACCCAACACATTAAATCTATCATCTCCTTAACTCCGTCACCTGGCATTTGCAGCCAGCCACAGGAAAAGCTAGAAAGCAAACAGAAAGGTAGCAGTAGCTCAAGAGCACGTAAAAGGTTGCTCGGTCTTAGGGTTTTATTTACTCACAGGTATTGACAGGATGTTATCCCCATAGCTTGAGAGAGAGAGAAAAGTGTTTGTTTGTGTTAGCAAATATCTGCTGGTTCTAAAATATTGACACAGCAGAACCTCAATGTTTTCATTCAAAACTTTCACTGCAGGACACATCAGTAGAATATGATCTATGCATTAACTATAAAGTCAGAATTTTAATTTTAAATTTAGCTCAAAACCACAGTGAGCTAGACAAAATAGAAGAGCCTGAGCAGGAGAAAACTTTAACTTTTCAATTACAACATGGCTTAAAGGCATGTGTGCGCCTGTTTATTTATGAAGCTGCTACTATTGTTTTAATGTAAACAGGATTCAAAGTCCACTGGCAGCTAGGAGGGGCCAGTCAAAATGATTTCAAAGAAAGCTCCTTAGAAAAGTGCTGTTCTATTCAGGGAAGCGGTTCCTGTATCATGACTGAAGTGCTATTGAAAAAATAAACAAATATTTTTATTACAAGATGATAAAAAGGGTTTGAATAGAAAAGCTGGCCAGATATGAAAACAAACTTTCACATATAAGGGCCTTTGATACACATGATTTACTCTGATGACAACAGACCACGCTGAGAAGTGCTGAAAGCTTATTAATATTATACAAAAGACTTTTGTTTATCATTTGCTGGACTGCATGGGAGTTGCAATAAGCAAGCAGCAACATGGCTGGTGTCCTGTCTTGAGAGCTGCATAATGAGGGGAGATTTAGAAAATACTGCTCGTGCAAACCACTGAAATAAAACCCACTTTCAAAGTCAAAGGACAGTGATGCTGATGTTACAAGCACAGCTCAGAGGTTTGAAGCTTTGAAGGTTCAGCTCAGTACCCAAAAGATTCGATCTTCATTTCAACCTCAGAAGAATCACAGCATTTCCCAGTTAGAAGCTCAGCTGTATTGATTCAGTGCTGCGTATACTTTTTCTCCCCCAGTGCTCCTGAGGCAGAATTCAGTACCGAACCATTTTTGTTTGACCCAAAGAGCTCGCATTTAACTGAATGAGGGTGGAGCCAGTGTATGGAGGCCATAACATGAGCCTCTTCTGCTGAAACTTGAAACAGGTCTCCAGGATTCCATGTCTGCCCACATACATCCCCACCCTGGGAGTCCCATGGGCTAACATTCCAAACAGGCACAGGCACAGAAAAACAACAGTGCCACCCTAGCTATGGCCTCAGGTTTGTTTTCATCCATCTCCTATAAATACCAGTTGCAGGAAGCAACTGTAAGTTTCTATTAGGGAAAAAATAAAAAAAACCCAAACAAAAACAATTTCTAGGATCAAGGGCCACCATCTGCATTTAGATTACTGTCAAATATTAACAACAAAACTCTACAAACTCCTTGGTTCCTATGGGGGAATCACACCAGCCTACACTGCAGTGCTCATTGCAAACCCCAAAGCCACTTGAAATTAATCTAATTTCATATTTGATAAAGCACACAATAGGAATAGGAAGTCTTTTGTCAACAACACCAGTGGTGATAAAGTACAGTATTACTTCTCCACACCTTTCCCAGATAGACATCATTCAATCAGCAATATCGGGCACTGAAAATCTTCACACTGGTACCAACATTGCTTGTGGTCAGACAAGTAGGAAGAATCTTCATTGCCCTTCTTTTTTTTCTGCTAAAGAGGATCCCCAGTTCAGGGTTTTTAGAGCACCTTCCCTGAGCTGAAGGACTCACAATGTCTATTCAAAGAGTATTAGCCACAGCAACAACTTAGTGACAGATTATTTCTTTTCCTGACAAAGTCATGTGCAGAGCTTTAAAGGGGGGGGGGGAATCAGCAAGTCAAAATGATCTTCAAAAAGTCACTGTTTTCGTAAAAAGCTTTAGGTTCCTTTTTTTTTTCCCCCAACAAATCTTCAAAAAGGCTGCCTAATACAAAACACTGGCTCTCCTAGCCAGGCCTCTGGTAGCTTGGCCACCTAATTCTGCCACAGGCACCAGCAAGGCCACCAGCTGAAGCCAGTCCTCGAAACATCTCCCAGCTAAAGCACTGGACCCCTGGCTAGATGTCTGCCCAAGACCAGCCAGCCAGCCAGTACCAGCCAGCCCACCATGCAGAAGCTTGGAGCTACATCTCAGAAGAAGCCAAGATGCCTACAGTGTAAAAACTAAGCAGTCCTTGTTAAAATAAGAGCTGAGACGTGGCAAAATACTAGCAGACTTTCACAAAGCTTTTCTGTTCACAGCCCATATAGTTATGCTGTTCTGTGAATAAAGGGAGACTCTTTGTCTAATGTAATAAATATGTCAACTTTTAAGAATATTATAACCATTTCAAAGGGGGAGGAGAACAAATAATTGGAAAAGACAGAAAATGGCCATATTCTGTGTAAAATGTGAAATAACGCTGTGCCTATGGCCACTGCTATATCCTGTCGTGTAAGAAGCCCAAACTGTTTTTTGTAGGGGGTCTCCTACACAAAACTGCCCTGCAAGGGCAAGCCACATCTCTATATGTCTTCCAGCTGGTGCAGAAGCAGCAATAAGGTAATCAGGAGAGATTTAGACCTTGCCATGAAGGTGGTGGGCCAAATTAACTGAAGATGCAGAGCTGTAAAAGATATGTGTGATTATTCAGAATGCCATGACACTAACATTGGGTAGACTGGAAGAACTGAGATCCTTCGAGTAAGGGCTGGACCCAAAATCTGCTGCCATTTAACAGAAATATTTTTATTGGTTTCAGTGGACCTCAGATTAGCTAAAGGGAAGTATTCATCAGTAAAGAAAATGCAGGTGAGTTTAATTATTAGATTTCCCCATCTACTTGAGAAATATGTATTTGTACAAGGATTCAAGACACCCGATTTACTCTTCCTACACTAGGATCCCGTGAGAATATGATGGTAGTTTTCAAAGCTATTAAAATTTTTGAAAACAAATACCATCAGGTTGATATACTCCTTGTACTAAAATGTAGGTTGTTTTTAGAAATCCCAGCCTGAAGAGGTCAGATTCAGCCCAGCCAGCATACACAATAGAGATACATTTTCAGATATATTCAATGTACAACATAAAAGCCCCATGGTCTTCCTACTTACACAGGAAATTATTAAAATGTGGAACAAATTATTTCTATGTAAATTATGTAAAACCTTAAAGGATAGTCTAGAGAGAAGAAAGGGAGGGGGAAAAAAGAACATCCATTTACACATGCTTCAGTCCTGGGGCTGCTGGAGGGGTGCACAGTTTGAGCTACACATGGATGACAAAAAGCAGACAGCAGTGGCTCCAAACAGCACAGTACAAACACTTGCAATGTGTCTGAAACTTCTGGACTCAGTGAGCTTTTACTTCTGTATCTGAGCCGCGTATCACAGCAATTATCATATCATATTCAACCACACATGATCATCACTGTTTCTGCCATTTACCATGCAGGACATGCTTATGCCACACATCACTCAGGTCTCTCACAGCCAGGCTCAGGCAGACCTAGAGGCAGCAGCTTCAGGCATTTCTGCCACAGCCCCAGGCCAGTCCCTGCAATTCTGAGACAGCAGCCCTGGACACATCCCAGGATCTCAGCTGCTGCCTGCTGCAGCCGGGTACACCATCTCAAACCCTCAAGAATGAGAGGTTTGTGCCATGGCACAAGGCTGCAAGCTAGGGCCACTGAAGTACCATTAAGCACCCTGTACTACCACTCTGAAAACAATGGGGACATCCAGTGCAGGCAATATCCTTGGTAGTGAGGTTTTAAAGCATTGCTGTTAAATTCACGGAGACCCAGCTTCTAGACCTGTACATCTTGGAGTCGTTATTTGTCCTTAAATAAAATTCAACCTGTAATTAACAATTTTGCTCCATGAATTATGCCTCTTTTTTATTTGTCCACAGATGGATTACATAGACATCACTCAACATTACTATTATTTATATCCTGGTAATTCAATCAGCTTCTGTCAAGATCCCTAATTGCAGCTGGTTAATAGCACATCTTTGCAAATGTTTGACGTTGGAAGTCTGACCAATTTTGACTGGATGCAGACACTCAGATTAAGGATTTGAAGTTTCCTCCCTTTGAATAACTTCTGATAGTCACTTAAATCTGCTGTTTCTAGCAATATATGGCCAAATTCATCTCCTGCTAGGAATATTCTTCTGAAGTTAATATAAAAGGGACATAAACTAATATAATTTTAAAATACGGGTATATATTTGTAGGTTCTTTATCTGAGTTTACATCATTCCTAAGAATATTTTTATTTGTCCTGGTTTCATCATAAAGAAGTTCTGCGACCTCAGAGCAAAAGGAAATAGGGAATAAAATAGTTGCATCAACTACAATCATTCAATAAAACAACAGGCTGAACTGGTATTTTACCAACTTGGTTTTGTTGGGATTTTTTTTTTCCTTCATTTTTCACATTGTCAACTGAAAATAAACTGTAAATATGTAAGGAAGAAACGTAAGTACAATCAGCTCTTGTTTATCCATAGATGAAGTCTCCAGACAAGGGGCCATGAGAGTAGAGATGCTATAGGTGTTTCCTCATGAGCTAAAATCAGTCTGGAAGCCCTCTCTGTGCTCACTTACAGCCAGGTTATGCAGATATACCAGCTCAGGCCAATAATACTGGACCTCTGCAGTTTGTCTAATGATATTCCTTTTCTCAATTACATTATTGCTGTAAGTACGCTCTGACAGCTGAAGTTGCATATATATATATATTGCACTGCGTACAGTTTTTCTTTATGTAGGTTATTCCAGCTCTGTCCTGCCCATTGCCCCTGCTAACCAGAAGTTGAGTGCACCTTGCTGGAGTGCCTTTGGCATTTCAGAATTTCACTATATTTCATACACTTGAATTTTCATATGAAGAAACTAACTATAAAGATTCAAGCCATGCTGCCAAGGGCATCCTAGAGCAGAGCCGTGAGGGAAGGCTCAAAAAAAGACCATGACACTACTCTTGTTAGTTGCAGTTGGAAAATCCTGCCTAGGCTCCAGCTGCATAAGCAGTGCAATCTCTTCACGTGTGACCTGAGTCCAATGTAAGACCCAGGAGAAAAACTGGCTCCAGCAGGAACACAGCTGAGGTCAGCTGAGTTTTGTCTTTTAGAAAAGCCATGAATCTGACTTAAATATGTTCTGGGCTCAAAGCATAAAGCTGGAAGCCCATCCTTTTATAACTTTCTACTCCTTTCCAAAGAACTGCTTGAGTATTTGTTATGCTTTCTTTGTATTTCTCCTGGGATGGCAGTTTACCAAATTCTCATCCATTTCCTGAGTAAAAGCATCCACTTCCTAATTAAGAAAAACGCAGTTCCTTATCCTCAGTAAAACATAAACAGCCACATCTCTTCAGGACAACATAGTAATTTTTTTTCTTTAAGCATATACCCTGCAGATTGGATTCTGACCCGAAACAGCACTACTCTTCCCATCGGTGCTACTCCAGCTTGTACCTGAGCTTGCTATTCACTGAAGGAAGCCAGAGCCCAGATACTCACTCAGTATAAACTTGTACAATTGCAGCAATTCTGCAGGAGCGCTGCCAGTTTGCTGTGACTATGGATATGACCCAATATTTTCCAGCTACTTACTGAGAGTAGAATAGCAACACAGCCCGTTACAGTTGGCAGGAGGAGTCAAAGCTTTGCATGATTCTTGACCCTTTCAGCAAGCTGACATAACAGCAAGGCTGGCTTCCGAAAACTACCACAGTGCCTCATGGCACATCACAGTCAGATCTAGCAAGGCACGTGAACAAGGCTCCTCTTGAACTTCAACCACTGCATCACCTTCTGGGACACAACAGAGAATCTGGCGAAGCCACCACATGCTTGGCCTACCCACTCTGTGGCACATCCATGCCATGGACAAACACAGTACAAAGCTTCTGCCTAAGGCCCACCTAAAACTGGCACCTGAGACAGGGCTTGTGCCCAAGCCATTTTGACAGTCCAGGCTCAACAGAGAGTTTAGGCAGAACTGCAAGTTCATTATGAATTATCACCCATATTAGGCAATACGTAAAATAAAGTCTTACCACCAAATTAAAACAGTAAGAGAGATTAATTAATTAAATCTTCTTTCACTGTAAATTTCTGCAAATCAAAAGCAATGCCCAGACTTTCCATCAGGACCCTCTGGTACTATCAGCTCATGTTTCTGGTGCCAATTAGTGACTGCAGAATGGGAATCTCCTCCAACTTAAAAAAAAAAAAAGCTATGCTTTTCTGAAGTGCTGAGTATTCACTCTCCAAAAACAAAGCAGCCCCTTTACAAAGAACCATTCGAAAGCTGAGGCATAGTCGCTGCTGAAAATGTAGGCCCTTATATTTAGCAAAATGTTATGAGAGTTCCCTCTTCCTTGTTGAGAAGGATATAACCTTATCTGTGCCTTGACAGTGGCATAACCTTCATTTGAGATGTCAACCTGGCAGTAGCCAAGGAGAACACAGTGAGCTTTAAGGAACTCCATCTTTCAGAGGTTGAACAACAGACTGGACTTCTTGCAAGACTTCAGCTGCAAAGTGTTAATTATATCATCTTTGAGCATGCCATTATTAGGACTGCAGGGTACTCAATTAGCTCTTTTTTCCTTTTTATTTAATGGCATTACAGTATGATTGGTAACACAGACATCCCCACTGACTGCATGGGTTGCACTTATGCCACATGAAAACCAGAAAATTTGTAACATAAAATCTGGCTGTTTGCCAGATTTCTACAGGGCATTAGTAACAAACTGGTGAAGCTCATTAAAAAAAAAAAAAAAAGAGAGAGAGAGAGAAACCTATAACCATTAAAAGTCCATTAAGCAGCATGTCATTTTGTAAAGCTAAATAGCCCACAGTAATCAAAAGCATATGAACCCCAGCTGGGTTACCCAGCAAATTGTTTCGATTTAGGGGGGAGAATTCATCAAGAAAGATTGTTCCTAGGATTGGGTTGATTTTTCTCCTTCAGTTGCTGGCTCCATGTCCCATTATAATTACAGTGATTGATGCACCTTGCAGACAAAGGTGAAGAGTGACCAGAATAGCCCGAACATCTGCTCAAATCCAAGCCACCACTAATGCAGAAACTCTGCGGAAAGGCATGTCCCTTACAGTTACCCCACCACTGCCGACTGGCTACACAAGAAGCAACTTCTCTCCCATTTTCCTCCTCACCTAAGTTGCACATGGGTTATGAATCAGCTTTTCCCATCCCCGCTCCCGAAATAAAATGAAAGAAGTCACTGTCATTACAGTCTGACATGAAGAAATCATTTGCTGATGGAATGTCAACCAAGAAAGAAAAAAAAGAAAAAAAAACAACCCACAGAGGATGAGTCTTTAGTAATGGTAATTACCATGCACCTCCTCTTCCAGTGAAAAACAGTCACCTTTTCCCAGAATATGTGAGCAACACCCATAACTCTCTGCTTGGAGTGAGACAGTACAGAGAGCAGCATAACACCATGAACTAGGCCTCCATGTTCGCCCCCTCTGCACCTGATTTGCTTTGGTACTTCTGTAGGTATCTTTAAAAAAAACTGGTCCTTAGGTCTCAATTCAGCAAGGCATGGCAATATGCACCTAGACGCAAGCATGTTCCAGTGAGACTGTTTAGGTTCTTAACCCATTATTATCTAACAGCTTGCTGAAGTGGGGCTGCAAGTTCTCTCTGCTCACAGCTGTATAACAGAAATAACTCTGCTCTATGTAATTTAAAGCGAGGTGACTGCCAAAACCAAAAGGGAAGAAAGTAATCTATCAAATGACACAGTTCTGCCACATCTTCCATTTTCAGATGTGTCTTTCAAGATTTTTCTCAAGGCTTTTAACACAGGTGATTTTTTTAAAGCCACTTCTTATTGAATTGAAAACTCCAGTTGACCTGCCCGAGTGCACAAGAATAGCGTATTACTTCTTTATATGCAAGGTCTTTTGGAGTAGCTGGACTCAGACCTTTGATCTGTCCCAAGAATTTATACTTCTAACTCTGCTGGAAGAAGGAGCAGTTTGGAAATTGTTACTTTATGGAAAGTCCACAAAATTTAAAGCCAAAACTCCAGCCTCTCCGTTATGGAAAGTCAAGCCGTCCTTGAATGTTTTTACAAGAGAGTTTTTAGGGCACCCCAAGGGCCTGCCATCATTCAATGGCTGAAATGCATCATCTCTATCTAAAGATGAATTTGAGAATCGGCAGCACAGGTTTCAAATCTGTAGCCTCTTTGTAAAAAAGCATATGCAGCCCTTTAAGCACTGTGTTTATTTTCACAAGACATCTCAGTTAAGCTGGACAGTTTATTTACAATGGAAATCTGCTGCTGAAGAAGAGCTTTGGATGGTACATATTGAACTGTCAATACTGAAGTACAGCAGTAAATCATCCAAATGCTGAATTTCTTCCAGTGCACTTCCCATTGCGACTAACAGCATGCAAGTGGAAAAATCAGATGACATCTTAAGATCAGGAGACTTGAACTACATTTGTTTCAGCTGCTGGATGTGGCCGTTGTAAAGGATACACAGATAATGTTCCTTAAATGTCCATGTATTAATGTTGGCTCATAGTTAAGAACTGACAAAATATAAAGCAACGCAAGAGAGTCACTCACTCCTCTGTTCTTTGTGGCCCGTTAGTGCAGAGACCTGACAGAACTTGAGTTTTTACTACAAAAATCACACTGTAAGTTTAGCAGTGGTCATTTTTAATCAACCATTTCTATCTGTTACAGGGCTACCTACATGAGTGCCTACATTTGCTTTGTAAAGATGGCACAAAACGCAACTATCTCACCAACGCCTTTAAACGTCCTTTCAGCACTTGAACAAAACCCCAAGTGTTACAAACAACCCCAGCCTTGATTTTTTGTTTCACAAAACCAACCTCTGGCAAAACAAATAGCTCCTTCAGCAGGGGTGCTGCTTTGTTTCCAATGGACAGCAGCCCAGGCACCCATCCCCAGGGTCCACAGCCACCACGATTACCCCCATTTCCACTCCCCCAGCACCAGTTCATGGTCCCTTCCAGGCATCCTGCCTGCCATGCAGGTGGGAAGCAGCACATGCCATTACAGCTGCTGCTTTCGCCTTGCACAGAAGGGTTTGATTCCCTTGCCTCCATCCACTCGCAAGTTTTCCCCAAAGTCCTGGAAGCTTCAGTCCCTGTGAGGTCTCTGCCCCTGTGTCAAATTAGTGGGATAAGAGGTTCAAAAGTTATTAGAGAAGGATTTGCACACAGACGAACAGATGGAAGGACAGCTCAATCACAAACCTTATTTTCATAATGAAACAGAACAACAGAAGTATCCTCTATTTTGGCCTACAGAACGTGAAGTTTTACAGTCTATTTTATTAGCTATTGAGGGAGGCAGTAACTAAGCTGTAAAAAATGCAATGAATGACACTAAACTGCTTAAAGGACTGTTTGTTATAGGAAGCACACACATTTATGCATGCATATCTGAATAACCCAGATTTTTTGCATCTGCAAAGCTGCAGTGGGAATTTCATTACTATAGGTCCCCTTATAGCAATTTGACATACTGAGAAAACAAACAAACAAAAAAAGATTAAATTCAATAGGACAAGTGTAAGATAGGCAGGAATAACTAACTGCAAAAATAGAGTGGTGATCAATTGCTGGGTAGCACATCTTTAGAGAGGCATCAGAGGGCTGCAGCTGATCCCGAGCAGGACATGGAAAAAAGGAATACTTTACACTGGGATTAATAAACAGAAATATAACTTCTAAGATACCTGAAGGAATCTTTCTGTTATATCCACAGTTATATCTTAGCTGGATACTAGGTCCAGTTTTGAGCCATGTATCTTAAGAAAGATGTAGGTCAATTGAAGAGAAGGCAGAGATTTGGGATTATTTAGCCTAAAGTGCAGAAGACTCCAGGGAGATGTGGTAACATTTTCAAGTCCATGGTAGGGTACAGCAGAGAAGAAGGAAGCATTTGTCACTGTATCTTTGGAGCATGATAACAACCAGTGGGCTTATACTACAGCAAGAAAATTTCAGGCTGGCATTTACAGTAATAAGAATAGTGAAGTGCAAGAACAGAAGGCCCAAGAAAGCCGCAGGGCAGCTGCTCCTGGAGATCTTTCAAGAAGAAGTTAGACAGACGTGCCAGGTGTGACACAATTTTCGTTGATCCTGCTCTGAGGTAAGGAGACACATAGATAACTTCCTGCCATGCCGCCCAGCCCTACTTACCAGTTTTAGCATGGAATCAATCAGAGAAAATGAACACAGAAAATACTTTTAAAATATCCTTTCTCCTTCTCTACTTTTTTCCCCCACAATTTATCACCTCAAGAGTGGCTGATTTCAACTTTAATCTGAGTGTTGGCCTAAGTTTATTTTATTTGAACTGAGCTGACTCTCTTCTTCCTTCCACAGGATGAAGCCAAAACAGCTTGTGGTATAAAACAAATGCTACAGCCAAATTAGGTGCAAATTTACACATAAGTCATTCTGTTGGACTTGCAGAAAGGCATTGGTGTCTTTGCAAGACTGGAGACATGACTTCTGCTTCCTCCAACAGCACACAAATGGGTTCCCCAAGCTCATTTGAATTCTGTACATAATCAGGATGTAGCCCACAGCTCCACTGATTTGCGAGTTTTATGTTCCATAGTTGAATTTACCTCTAGGGGATTGTCACCTAATTCATTGAACAAGCAGAGATTTTAAGATAAATCTGGAAAAAATACAGAACAAAATAAAACTGCCATCTTAATGCACAAAGAGAAAATACTAGTAGGGGAAAGTGGAACAATCAAAGAAGAAAGGACCAAACTGGATAATAATATCCTTAGATAAAAAAAAAAAAAAAAAGGGAAGCATTGGACAGAGATTTTACATGATTACCCTAATACAAACAGGGCTGATGTTAAGGAATTATTTAAACAAGTCAGGAGAAGTTAGCACCAGTTAATGATGAGTTTGTTAGCTAACAGGCTGTTAACACTCAAACAAACTGGTCATTAAATGTGGTTACTACTTATTTTAATGGAAATTTATTAGAACCTTTATTTAAAGGTTTAATGGGAAGGAGAGCCCCAGCATGCCCACCTGGAGTCCCACAAATCCAAACAACACAGTCTTCAAGCTGCTTTGCCTGGATTTGAAACAAAAAAATAGAAGTAAACCTTTCCCAGCATCAATGACTGCCTTTTCTCTAGCAATAGGATATTAGCCAAGTTCAGATACTCTGATAGCTTCATATCTAACAAGAACCACTTGAATCTTCATTACTTTGTAGTGCCATTATGGTAAGTGGTTCTGATCTGTGTCCTTTAGAAGCCCATTGCAAATCTCATTATTATTAGACAGAAGTTTGATAAAGCTCTTAACGTTGCCTCTCATGCATCTTCATCCCCTCGGAGTTTAGCGGAAGAAAAAAAGAGGAAAAATAAAAACAGAAATAGTAATGTATTAAAGGGGAAACAGAAGCAATAAAACCTTCAGACCTTTTTTGGTTCATTTCCATGATAATGTTAAAAAACCTGACTTGCTCAGGGAAAAAATAGAAATGGATCCCTAATGTCAGAGTGGCTACTGGTACACACTCAATAAGGTATATAGTTATATGAAGAGAAAGCACAGTCCACTCGAAAAAAAAGCACTGGACTAGACGGGGGAGACAATTATACTCCTAACTCTGTAACTGACTGACTGCGATTTCTTCACCCTCTCCAGCACCCCCCTCTGTCATTTTGCCTGTTTAGTTTAAACTGTCTTTCACTATATAGAGGGTACTACTGAAGTGCCTCTATTAGCATTGCCAACTTCCTCTGTGCTCATGGTTACAGAGAAAAAAGGTCAGATTAAGAGAAATCATACACTACAAACTGCAGACAGACCAGGAAAGGATATGAAAGAGGGTTTGGGAACAGTAAAAATTATCCAAAAATATCTGATTTGGATAAAGATCCTACCTTAAAAGTCACCAAATCAGCCTCTGGAAGAGCATCCCTTCCCACTGGTCACAGAGGGACCCACAGATTTGCCTTAAATGAGAAGCCTGAAATCTAAAGGTGTATTAATATCCATTATATGCTTCCGCAGTGAGTCAAAACACAGGACCTCCAAAAGCTCAAGTGAGGTCTCTAAGCAGATTATATGCTAAGTGTCCATGTCCTTAACCCAGCTTTTTCACCTATATAACTCTGTTTCTGCAATCTCTCTCCTGATGAACAGGAAAGAAAAATGAAGGGGGTGGGAAACTGAAAAGAAGGCCCAAAAGGTAAATACTTCCAATGTAGCCAGACTTTTTTGGGTAAGCAACCTGAGGCACTTTGGATCCATTTTTTGGCAGAGCTGAGCATCCACAGCTCTAATTAAAGTGCCTAGCAGCTCTGGGCACTCACTGTCGGAGAGGACAGGATCCGATTACTGGACATGCTCAAGCCCTGTGAGGCTCTTCAGAAATCCCTGGCTGGAGCCAAGAAGCAAGCTGGTGTCAGAGCCGAAAACTGGCCCCAGGAGCCTGCACCGCTCAGCCTGAAAAACTCCTTTTTCTAAACTTGCCATTTCTATGATTTGCTCTTTGTATTTCAAGTATTTCTCACTTTCAACCTCACGGGATCTGACAGCCTTCTGTCTGAACGCTCACATGTGCCAGACCCATTGTTAATATTATTTCACGAGATATTAGGATTTCAGATGCATCTCCCTTGCTTTGTTTGCAAGAGCTTTTCAAGAAAAGACTATGGACATATCTAAACTCCTAATATTTGCTGTGATAATACCATTTAAAGGCAAGTGGGCTGGGAATGGGAGAGAATGACTGATATTTTCATTTAGCCACTGATGTGACTGGGATTTAGAGAACAGTCTGATTGATGTCTCAGCTTCATTTAAAATAAAATAATTAGGCTACTAAAATCTGGAAAGTATATTTTCATTTTAACTCGTCTGTGTACTCAGCCCAGGCTCCAAGAAAGAACATGGAACATTACAGGAATGGAAATGAGGGGTCGGAGTAGGAGAAATGATATACTGTAAATCAGAGGCAGACGAGGAAAGGATATGAAAAAGGGTCTGGCAGAATTAAAATAATCAGAAACTAAGAGGAAAAACCAAGAGTTCAAAAAAAGTGTAGAGCATTCCATTAATCATCATTGTGGGAGGTAACAGAGGGTGGACAACAATATGAGAAGAGGACTGAAGCAGCACAACTAAGAGACAGAAAGCTGTAGATATGAATAAAACAGGCATAAAATTACTATTTTTTTGTTCTTGTTTCTAATAGCACTTGGGTCCTTGCTTAGTGGGAACAACGAAAGATTGGCTTGGAGAACAACAACGCTCCCAGTTGCATGAAAGAAAGTTGTAGGATCAGACCTGCAAAAATATGCACGACTTAAACATCTTAAACCCCCAAATAAATGCACATTTTGATCCTTTGCATCACCCTATCACAGTACAAAGGCAGTTAAAGCACTGGACATAAAAAACAGTCCAAGGAACTTTGGATTTGACCTCTTAATTCTGTGAAAATGCAGGCCCAGGTCTCAATTGTGTAAGAGCTCAGAAACACAATCACGTGCACCAGCTGGACCGTTCTAATTATACAAATACACAGACTCTGACAGCAAGAAATGCAACACAATGCACTTTGTTGAGACAAAAAAGCCTTTTGTTTATCTGAAACCAAGATGCAGTACTTTACATCTGTATACACATGGACCACAAGACCACGGCTAACAAGTTAATGACATAGGTCAAGCCAGGCACAGAGTGAGAGTGTTACAATACCCACTCCAGTGGCCCACAGCACCTTCAGGATTGCTCAGAAACATAACGTAAAGTTCCCAGAAGCCAGGAATCTCAGCCAATGAACTGAAAACAACTTGAAACAAAATCAAGTAATATCTCCTTTGGACCTTTACAGTCACTCCCATAGTGTGTGCCTGTGACAGGAAAGGGACGAAACACTCCTTCCCTGTAGTGATTACTCCATATAACTCAGTTTCATGGTTGCCTGGTCTTTCACACCTACCTTCCTCTGGAAGTCAGTCACCCATAAAATATAGTATATGAACTGCACTATATTAGCTAGACAAAAATGAGGCACTCGAAATCTGAGAGAAAGCTGAAAGAAATTTACACTAAGTGAATATTGCATACCCAAGGGACATGGGTACTTGGAAGAAAATTCCTTTAACAACAGATTGTTTCCCCCCCTCCCTTCAGAGTTTAATTTTTCTTTTCTTTTTATTTAAAGTTTGCCATCCCTTATCCATCTGTTTCTCAGCACAGAGAGGATACTTTTGCCACACACTGTCTTGCACAGTAGGATATGCTGAAGTGGTCTGGAATACCTTTTCTGTTCTACTCACCATCAGTGAAAGAAGCTGGGTTTGGGCGTATTTGGGTTTGGGTGTTAATCTACAAGAAAGGTAAGGACCAACCAGGAAAAAAAATACAGGAATTCACAAGACTGATCCCAGAACTAAGCACAGAAAATATGCCTTAAAAACAAAGGTAACAATTCTTGCCCATGTAGTTTTATTTTCTGTTATATATAACTTTTTCAGATATTAACAAAACCAGAGTTTCCACTGGACAGGAACAGGAAAAATGAGCACCTTATAGTCTGCTTTAGTTTGCTGCAAACACATCTACCCTGTCCAGCCTTACAACTCCACTAAGCACAGTATAGTCAGTTTTTTCATGGAGGTCTGCAAATTTCTCCACAGAATAACCTTTTTGTGGTCTATGCCGCTAATAAAACTAGGTTCATCAGCTGAAAGGAATCATAAGTAAAACAGGAATTAGAAGGTTATTACAATGAGTCCCTCTTTAGCTTTTGCTCCTACCTGACACACAAATTTGAATCAATTATTGGTGTTCATGGATGTATCTCACACAAGCAAAATGAAAATCTACTTCCTCTTTGGCCTAGCATATTTTGAATTTTACACTATTACCAACTCATTATAGTTTAGAAAACTGTAAGGGAGGTGCATCAGGGAAATTCAGAATAAAAGAAAGTACCACCCTCTTCACATTAAAACGACAGACTTTTGTTTCTTATTTGCTAACCATTAATGGTGCATAAAAAAATACGTGATTAGGACCCTGAGAGCTGGCATGGCTCAAATACTGTATATTGATGAACCATGTTGGAATGGAAATCAGATCAAAAGTATTCCTGTAGCGGCACTTTAACCTAACTGTTGACAGATGGAGAATGGAAGCAACATAAATGCTCTCTTTTTGTGTCAGCACTATAAAAATGTCTGACTAGCCCATGAAAGATGGAGATGAAAGCTTAGGCAGCCATTAGAAACTGTGCCTTACCTCAAGCAATAACTCATTCCCGTGGTATTATGAAAATGGTTTTATTGCAGAGGATTACTTCTTCCCCTTCTGCAAAAATTACTGCTTATCAGCAGTGCAGAAATAAAGGCAGAAACTCCCAATCTTTTAAATTCTCCTATGCAATCTCCTTCCCAATGGTCAGGAATTTAATAAAATGTAACATTTGATTAAACCAGTTTGCATGCCTTTCTGAAACTGACACCATTATCTGAAACACAGCACTTTCAAGTGTCCTGCCATTAGCTCACAGCAGCTTGATTGCCTGTTGCATTTCTTTATCTGAGTATTAATGCTATGCGAACTGCCTTGATTGGAATCCAAGTCTTTGGGCAGACCTGGATTGGAAATCAAAAGGAGGTTGTAAGGGCAGGAAGAAATTCAAAAGCAGTGACAAATAAGAAGGGTTTGCCTTGGGGGGTTAAGGGGGTACTGGGGGGTGTGTCTTTTTATGCACAATGCATTTTGGTTACTGCTTGCTCATAAGCTTCATTTAGAAAGCAAAACAGAACAAGGTGTATTTTAAATTCAAACACTGAAGAAATACAGAGTATGCGGGATCTTCATCATCAACACAACCGGAAGTTATGTCAGTATATCCTGAAGGGACCACAGGCTCCCCAAGGATTTTAGCCTAAGTGAATGTTTAGAGTCAGTGCAAGGCAGCAGTAAGGCGTCAGTATCAGACCCTACGATCCCCCCCACGGTATCAGTGCCCGTCAGAACGTGCAGCTGACATATCACAGCAGCTTTATCCAGATCTTGCTTGACACTCCAGAGCTGCTCTTTTGGCAGCCACTTTCAGGAATCCCTCTTATAAACCTCTGCTGATGGACTGGCCAAACCTCATGGGATGGACGCAATGAAAGAATGCATCCTCACATGGTTAAAATACACTTTTAGTTTTGCCTTCTTCTATATTTCAGGAATCTCCAAAGCCAAAAGAAAAAACTGAAGTAAGTTTTGCTTCAAATGGTGCTGACAGCATGTTGGCTAGGCCAGTAAGGCTATTCCCGACACTTCTTTTTTTTTCGGCAGTCGTGTGTGCATGTGCATGAAAATGTGCTCTTGTACAAGAGAGAGGGAAGCAGCGGCATAAAGAGGCAGATGCAACTCTTGTACCTCACTACATCTCTGCTGAGCAACCCCAAATCAAGTGACATGCTACAGAAAGGTCTTGTGGGATCCCATGAAGCCTTTGGTAAGGCTCCCTCCACAGAGTGAAAAGAAAGGCTGGAGTAAGTCCCCAGCCTCCAGTGGGACTCAACCCTTTTTGCTCCTCAGACACTGACATGAACATCTGCAAGAAAATGTTTTCTCAAACGTAGAAGAAGCATTCCAAAACGCAGTTCCACTCTTCCTTCAAAATGTCTCTAGTATCACACCAATATATTCCAGGAAGAAGGTCTACAGTTCAAACTGTACACATTGGACATGCCATGCTTTCCAGCGACCAAACAGAAATCTTTGCAGAGTAATTTAGCTTCTTCATTTTTTCTTTATCATTGATGCTTTTATCCAGAGGAGCAGCAGTGCTGCACTTTGTGTTTGGGACGTCTCATTCTCATTAAATGCTCAGCAATAGTACCCATCTGTCCTTTTAAACTTCGATTACATAGCTGTGAGCTAGACTTTCCTGAAGTTGTATTTCGGCCAGCCAGGTGGCTTTGAGTGTTTTGCACAGAGAAAGCAGGGTCATAATCCTGTAGTATGTGTACTCAGGTCTTTTTACACAAGAGCTTAGACAACACCACTCTGATGCTTAGGATCTTAGTGAGGAAGCTGAGCACCTCCCTTGGAACACAGTCACTTTCTCCAAAACCATTTGGCCAGCTGAACTAATCACTCAGCTGTGTGAGTATTTACTGGTGTAGAACTAAATACTCAGAGACTATTTACAGAAAAACGTCATTCGCCACCATCACAAATGCTTAAAGCTTGCCAGCATTTCCCTGTTATACCATACCCTATACCTCTTTTCATCCAAGTCTTACCAATCTCAACATCCAAACTCTGTCTTAAAGACAAAGTTTTTCAGGGAGAGAAGAAAATATATTTTCATTTTCTATCTGTCCATCCTACAAGGGTAGTTGTTAGTTTGAATTTAGCACAGCAACATTATTAGAAGTCCTACATGCTTAAGTATTTGTTTAAATCAGGAGGGACTTACACATTCAGCGTTTGCTGAGTCTGGCCCTTATTAAAGAGCTTTGCAGAGACATTAGCCATACATACAGACTGTGCATTTTAAATTTAAAATGACAGAGTCGCTGATGTTGAAAACTTGGCTACCTTGCTCATACAGTAATGTTCTTACAAAAGTTTTTTAAATGTGCTTAATTTGCATAACACCATTATGAGTTACCCTGTTGGAGACTCATTTAGTAACAATGCCATGCTATGGATTGACATGATAGCTTATTATGGCTTCAAATAATATGTAAATAGTATTTAAATGGCTTCTCTCAGAGCCATTACTGTCAATCAAATAAATACCTATATTTTGGCTTCTCATTTTTAGGTCCTTAACTAACATTAAGAAATAAAAAAGCAACTTATACACAAAGCCTGTAACAAACAGTTATTTTGCTAACAATCTGGTTTAAACCACCAGGAAAACAACACAACTTGGTCGCAATGCCAAAGCTCTAATTTGGGTTGCCCTGTTGCATCTCAACACTGCAAAGATAACTATCAATTTTGTGGGTCAGGACAACTACTATTTATGGACACTAGCCCAACAGAGATGACAGAGAGGAATTCCACAGTGTTCTAAATAATCCTCATCATGTACATTTTATGTACTTTTTAAGCACCAGATCTTAAGATGCTTTACTAAACTGGATGAGGGACCACTAGCAGGGTCAGCTATACTGGGGAACAAACACCAAACGGTGCTCAGCTCTTCTGCATTAGTATCTCATGGTGCAGAGAGTGCTTTGCACAGTACTGTGCCAGAAGGAAATGCTACCCCTACATACTCCATGCCCACCTACCACTCCCTCCCTAACCAAAACTTTGCTTTCACACTGATCACCTCCATGTTGCAGATGGGATAAGCCATGTACACTAAGCAACAAGACATTTCACAGGATGCACAAAGTCAGTACCAAAACTAGAAACAAAGCTAGGTCTCCTACAGGTAGTCAGGGCTGTGCACACCAAAGGTGGAAGCCGTGTATGTACCTTGGAGTTATATAAAGTACAATGAACCAAAATCTTGGTGATTTATCTCAGCCCTGGTCCTGTTTCATGTAAAATCATGTGTTTGCAGCTGTGTTCCTTTCCTTACCCTGTGCCTGTGCACACAGGTGCAGAATGAGTCCCAGCAGCATGCATTTCATCACATTGTGACACACTTTTTTTCTTCTGGCAAAAAGCTATCCTCTGCAGTGCAATTATGATATTGCAAAGATTCAGCATGGTACCAGTGCCACGCACCAGAGCCTGGGTTTCATCCAGTTTGCAGGAAAACAGCTCAGTGTAGGCAGATGTGTCCAGTGAGGGTGAGGTTATTTTTGATAGCTGGATTCAAAATTAACACTGCGATAAAAACAGTCCTATGTCAGTCATGTTTACTCTGCAGAACATTCATTAGCAACATTCACCAACGTACTTAATACTCTACAAAAGTATGACTTCACCATTTACTGCAGGGGAAAAAATGCACAAAAAGTACCAGACCTACAACTCAGCCACGGTGCTGCAGTAGAAAGCCTCTGTCATTTGGTTTCTCTGTTCTGGGGAAAGAAGCTACCTTTCTCTCTTGTGAAGTTCAATCACAGCTGCAGTTTCTCAGGAAGAAATTTGTCTTCTACCTTCAGAAAAGATGAGTTTACTGACATGCCTCCTGGCACATTCCCAGCCAGGAGAAGAAAGCCGGTATGATGGGCACCTGATAGTTGCTTAATGTCTTCTCTGCCACAGATTTTTTTTTCTTAGTAACCTCGAGCAAACCACTTGACACTTTGTACTTCAATCCTCCACCCATACAATGGTCTCCTCTATGCAATGAAGAGGCTGTGAGGTTACAACACTGACCATGAGGTGCTCAAATGCCATTTCATGAATGGCTATATCAGTACCCTAGCTAGACAGTAACAATTAAAGCTAAAGCTGTCATTTTTCCTTTGCTCTCTGTCCCTGAAATGCCTGCTGCAGCAGTGCCAACTAGGTTGACCTTTCTTTACAGAAAGAATAAAGCCTATGAATATTATTCGTGGACCAGCAAGACTAGAATGAAACAATTAGGAAACACAGCACACCTCACATATGTCCTTATGTAGGAAAGCCAGAATTATTAGCATAATCACAGTGTGCTCCGTTAGCATTAGAATTAAAACTGGAGAGGGGAGGCAGAGGGAGCCCGTTGTTAATGCAGACAATTCAGCCAGACAACAGTTGGCCTTACTAATTAGCAAAACAGTGCCACTTTAAGAGCTTTCTTTGGGTACTCCCCAGGGAATTTCAGACATCAAGGCAGCGAATATGTTTTCCAAAAAAGCTGGCAAGAGCTAGAATCTGCACAGCCAAATACCTGTGTGCAAGGAATCACTATCCTGAGCAAGTTCCATGCTGAGAAAAGCCTGGATTCACTCATTCATAAAAATGTTGCCAGCCTGCATGTTCTACCGCAGGTCTCCTAACACTTGTGTTTTGTTTTGCTCTTCACTCTCATTTCAAGCTCTTGAAAGCAGATGGTTATGAGAAATGAACATCTCACTTTTTTTTTTTTTTTCAAATGTGCATCTCTCACCCTATTAAGGAAAAAAACTTGAAAGTGTGAACTTTACAAGTCGAAGCACAAGAACCAACAAACCTGCTTCATTCCTCTTAAGGAGCTTCAGAGAATTTTGGAGAGGAAAGGAATCTGAGATTTTGTAAAGCCTGGAATTGGACTTAAAAACATACCTGATGGATATCAAAATTGCATCATTTAAGTAAATCTAACCCCTCACGTCCTTACGTATCTGAAGGATGTCTCTCACTGCCTCTCAGTTCTCACACCCAGCACTCAGAAGCCAGCCTCCACC
Organism: Burhinus bistriatus; assembly: GCA_013397275.1. Lineage (NCBI taxonomy): Eukaryota > Metazoa > Chordata > Aves > Charadriiformes > Burhinidae > Burhinus > Burhinus bistriatus. The sequence continues at coordinate 102,504 of VYXH01008007.1, forward strand.
CTGCCATGGTACAGCTGCCGTGTGCTGTTCATGGCAAGTTAACATCAAAGCTAGGCCTACAGCAGGTCCCCAGTCTCTGCTTACTAACTTGGAGAGGAAAGAAACAATTCTTCTGGGAAAAGCTGTGTACTTCATACTGCATTACACTTACTTCAGCCCATGTTAGTGTATTTAAAGCACTGCTGGTTACTTAGCATAATGATTCAACTAAGGCCATTCATTATAAGTCTGTCTTGGAAGACAGAAAGATCTGTTCTCCTATACAAGGGTATTTTGGCTCTATAAAGTACATGATGGCTGCAGAGAAAGATATGCTTAACGCATAGCATGCAAGAATAATAACCTTAAATGTTAAAAGCATATTAATATTTCATCAGGGGAACCAGAGGAGCTGGAAAGCACTAGGAGCCCTATCACATGATAATCATTTGACAGGACACTACATCCAGCCACAGGGATAATTCACAGGGATTACAACTGCTCTATTTTCATTGGCAGGCCTGGCAGGCAGCGTGGGACACACTGACAGCAGGAATTTGGTTGTGTGAACAACTCCTGAGTAATTAATCAGGGTCAGGGCAGGATCTGGTTTCAGAGAAGTCAGGCTTGTTAATGGCACTGCTCTCCAAGCTGTGCGCCAGCCCAGTTGTCCCATTTCTTCTGTTCATGTAAGTCAAAGGACTGCTGCCTGCTACAGAATACCGTGGATTGAAATAATTTATTCTGCATTAGGCTGCCACGATCATGTTTCGTTTTTGTCTATCCCACCCATAGATTAATTGTCAAATGCTAAAAACTTCCCGAGATGTAGGACTGGTGTTTGGATTTAAACACCCAAATTGGCCAGCCTGACAGCCACGAGGTCACTTGGGAGACCGAGTCCAAGGTTCAATTGTGAGGCCTGTACAGCAGCTTGGGGGAAAGAAGGTGCAACCCAGTGGTTTCTCTCCCACAAAACAGCTCCTCAAAAGAGGCTGGACTATGATTCATGCAGAGATCCATGCATCTCCAGGGGTAACAATGATAAATGGTGCCCAAAAAGCCTCAGAAGGTTACACTAGAAGAGACATAATAGCAGGGGAGATAACACAAAAGCCTAAGAGGAAACAGCATTGTGAAAAACCCTGAAGTTTCTGTCCTCCTGACTCACAAGGAGAAAGACAATAACATTAAAAGTGAAAAAAATCTAAACTGAAAAAGAGCAGAATTTTTTCTGTGCAACTTACAATTGTACTAAAAATCTTACTGTCACAGGATGTCAAAAATGCCAAGAACTTAGGAAGACTCAAAGCAGGGTTAAGTGTTTACATGGTTAACGAGAGCTTTCTCTGTTATATCTGTAGATACTAAGTGCTAAAATACATTTTGGAAGGAAGAGCAAAACAGAGTGCTTCAGGGTTTCAGCCAATCTTTAAGTATTTAACACTGTATCTTCATCTGCATTCTAGGTGCTTATACCATGCACGTTGCATGACATTTAAGTGTCTCAACAAAAGTATTTTCCTGAGCTTCTAGAATTGCATAGTTCAGGCTTGGCTTGATCCAACACTGAAGCTAAGACAGGCTGATGTCATTTTATTCCAAGCCTTTCACTATACTGAGAGTGGCATTAAACCTGTCTTTTACATTACTATGCAGAGCAGCAAAGGCAAGCTTTGATATTACCTTATTCTTCTGGGTTTTTGTTCCTGCAGCAGAGGATAACTGCTCATTACGTAATGTTTTTGCTTTTAATATTTCCACACTTATTCAACTTAAAAATGAAGTAAACTGACAAACAAGAAGCTTGGAGGTTTTTCTTTGTTTCTTTCTGTGTCTTCACTGCATATATTGGAACACACCTAAAAGCAGGTAAGCAGGCACACTACAATGAGTTACCACCAGAACATTACCTTTCCTTGAAATCAAGACTAAGCAGTCTTTTTTTTTTTTTTTTTAAATATAGATACACACACAATAAAAATAAAACTGCCTGTGAACAGTCTTCAGGCATCAAAATGTCTGTGGTCAAGTGTCATCAATCTTGCATCACCAAAGAAGAGCCTTCTGCCTCCTCTCTTCCCAACACCACCAAAATACATTAATTAAAAATGAGTTTGTTCCCTCCTCACCCCAGTGGGAGCTCATACCCTCATGACACATTCTGACCTTCAAAAAATAGGCTGCTTCTCTGCCCCACTAGCCTGCAATATAAAGCCCAGATCTCCATAAAACTGTTTCCTAATTGCTCATCAATGATCACATTTATCTCCCAGGCAAGCCAGACAGCAGTGGTTAATAGTATAAATGGTATCTACAGCAACAAGGACTGTGGTTCTGTTTATTTCATAGCTATCTAAATGGAAGTCTACATTAGCATCAGTAACCTGAAGACATTATTCACTCAAGTTTTTAAGCCTGTTAACACAATTTATTAGAACTTTGGGGCTCTGGACTAACAATCCATTGAAACGAAGCGATAAAGAGGATAGCCATCGCTGTGGAAGTGAACTTTATATACAGTTAAAGCAACTGACATGATCAAGTGGGAGAAGGATAGCATATGGCAAGAGATGAAAAATAATTAAGGCTTTAACTTAATTCAATTACAGTAAAATGTATTCTTAAAAAAAAAAAATCACATTTTCCAGTAATTCTGATTCAGTTAAATTTTTACAGTATATAAATAATTCTAATTATGCTTATATAAGGTTAGCTTTCCTGCATGCAGGCATTTAGAAAAATGTTAAATTAAATTATCTACATGCACTGGAAATGTAATACAAAGGATTATCTGAAAAGTCAGGAGCAGCAGGCCAACATGAGCAAATCTCTTATGTAATGTCTGACAAAGCCTAACACGAGCGCAGAAATAGAGCTCACATTTTCCTGGGAACCATTCTTTTTGCAAATGAAACATTTAATTATGAATCTGAGTCCATAAATAGACTCTTCATGTTGGAAGAGGGAAAGAAGGACTTGACGCAGATGCACCACTGGATTAAGAGAAGATCTTAAAAGAAATTTATCAATGTCACAGGTAATTAATTATAACTCCCCATCTACAGATGGGGATTGCTGTGTTTATCAGCCAGGATTCCCAGAATAGCAGGTGGTCAACAAAGCGCCTAGCGAGTTCTGTATCTGTTCATCTACCTATTTGTGATTTATCTACACTACAAACACGTGGCTGTAAATTATTCCCACTGGGTGAAAGAAATTCTTTGTCATCAATTCTCATGATTATTATTGTAAGACTTGTGATATCTGCTGCTCTTTTGTAAGCCTCCAGTTTTGGAGGTCATGTGATTACACTTATATTTAAGGAAGGGCGACTAACTTATAATCCTCATTATTTCAGAGAATAGTGTGGAAAAGATTAACTCAAAAGATTCAAACACATGAGAAGGCAAGTGCAAAGAATCCAATACATAGATATAGTACTTCTAAATGTCCATTAAGCTTTTTACATTTGGGGGATATAAATAAGTGTGTAAAATTTTACATTAATGTTACCAAATATACAGCAGCGTTTGCAGACTAACTGCTGCTTTACATATACATAGGAATTTTAGAAAAGATAGTAAGGACTCATGTACAAACACCAAAGACTGAAATACATGCCTAGGTCCGCTCCGTAAAAACCTTAGCAAAGAAAAGCTACATGTTTTTTAAGGTGTATGGCTTCAAATTAAAAACAGGATAGGACTACACTTTTCTTGATGTGAATAGACTGTAAGCATGTAAGCTGTTGGTGTCTGCTCATAGGAACAGTTTCTGACTATTGAGGCTCTCTAGTGGTCTTTTTTTGAAACAAAGCACAACACTCTTGCAGTTCCTTATTCATTACTCTCAAGATCAAAATAGTGTGATAGCTTGAAATGAAAACCTACAGCCAGTATCTGGAAGCAGCTTTCCCAAATCATGTTTTCAAACAACCCACAATTCCTTAGTATTGGTGTTCTTGGCTATAAACATAGGCCCAATTCCTTGAATGCAACTCAGAGCCCACAACTTCCTTGCCAGAGATAAATGCCAGTCACTGAGGCACCAGAACATGGTAAAGCACAGTTTAAAGCGGCTTCAATGACCTCTGTGCCCCATGCTAAAATGATCTTCCACACCAGCAGTGCACAGGAGAGCTGATACTGATGCCGCCTGTAGCTGCAGTGACTGGGAGGATAGCACTTGGCATTCTACTATATGATATGGAATTGGTCCCTGAGAACCCACTCCTCTAAATGCTCAGCTGTGCGCAAAAACCTACAAAAGTAAAACGTGTGTTGAACTCAATGTGGGCACCTACGTGAGTTAAGTTAAGCAAGAACACATGCATCAGTAAGGTCAATGTCCCAGTAACCTGATTGCCATTAGGACAGTCTCAAGAATAACTTGAAACACAATTCATCAAGTGGAAGCATAATGACAACTGGAGTGCTTACCTGGTCATTCAAGGCTCAATTTAATTAGCAGATGTGGTCATTCACTTACAGTACTTTATGTCTGAAGCTGATTAGAAGAAGAAAAGAAGAAAACTCAGCTCAAGAGCTTCATGTTAGCAGAGTCCTCTCTTTCTGAGAGAGGAGATAACAATGCACTTTAATTTCAGGTGCAAATAGCCTCCAAAAATGTTTAGGTCCTTTAACTAATATGTTAAAAGTGTAATCAACATAAGTGAGATGCATGGCTAAAGCAAAAGAAGCACAACCAAATGATAAGCATTCAAACGAAAAGACTTCAGGAACAAGATTTTGCAACTTTTATGTGCAATGTATAGCATCTTTATGGTCAAAAAGCTCCTATTTATTTTGTCTTTGGTGTACCTCAGCTGGTTGGTGCCCGGAGTGACCCAATATCCAAACAGCTCCTGACATCTGATAACTAAACGTCCCTTGCTTACTGGTAAGCAGTTTGAAGTTGCTCCCCAATTTCAAGATCACCTGCCCATGCTGAAGATGAAATGCAGGAGGCCGAGGCTGCTCCATTCTGTTCCGCCAAAAATGCAAGAACCACGTGAGGACCAAGAACTCACCAGATGCACAGCACCTTGATGGCTGAATCCCTCTGGTTTTGGAGTGGTGGTGGGGAGCCCCAGCACCCTACTGGGCCCCCTGTCCATCCTCCAACAACCCATGAACCAGTGGGTTCCCAAACACTTCCCTATCAAAACAGAAAACATAAGAGAGCCCAGACTTTAATGTGAACGGACTTTGAAGGAATAAATGTGGCAGCGAAAAAGCAATCACAGCAAAAAAGCATTTGCCTGCTCACCTTTTTTTTTTTTTTAAATAAATAAACAAGGGGTACTTGTGAGTGTCATCAGAGCCAAATCCCCTGCCTAGAAGAGCTGCCAGTATTACAGTCTGCCCCATTTCCTCCTCCATCCCCCTCCTACCCCAAGGCCAAGTCTGCACCAGTGGGAATGAACACAAGTGCTGTAACTGTACAAGTGCAACCCTGCCTTTAACTAACAAGGCAGTACTGGAGAACTGTTAACGTCCCTCAGCTTCAGACATTAATTTGTATATTATTGCATAGAGAGGTCAACTTCAGGCAAGTATTAGATTATTTATAACTTCAAATAAGTTACTTTGCAAGCTCATTTGCCAGACTTCCATGTGAGGCAGCATTTGATAGAAATATGGAAAATGTCCTGAACTTTAAATGACAAACAGATGAGAAGGTCCAATGAAAATCAAACACTTTTGAAGGCCATGTGTTTTCATAGGGAATATAAATGGGATTTTTAATTGATGTTGACTTCAGCTCATGGTAACATTTTGGGTGATCTCAATTAGTGGGGTTACAAAAAACAGTAAAGAAAGGAATTTGATTATGGCTAGCCCTGGAAAAAGAGATCTGGCAGAAGTATTCCCTACATTTCTTAATTCAGGGAATCATCTTTTCTGTAATGTAACTATACACAGTCGACATATTCTTGCAGCCACCAGGCACAGTAATGGCTTCTTAATGCCGAAGATGCTGAGTACTAACTATCCTATTATCTTTTAATCAGTTTTCTTTTTGATCTCTAGTGATTTGGATAGGTCTGAGTGCAGAGCTAGCTCAGGACTCTGAAGAAACAGGTTGAACTGGCAGTTCCCATAAAGACTTGCTATGCGATTTTGTGTCTTTTCTGAAACTCAACCCCCCAATTGCACAAATTTAGATATATCTTCTCACAGGGGTGAGATGAGGATAAATACATTGAAGCACAGAAGGTTCTCATGTAGCATATTAATGGAGGCACTAAGAGTACCTAGAAGCTATTCAAATTCATTTCCCAGCTGGCATCTGCCCATGTTGGAGTAACCAAGGTTCACTGCTTCTCATTCAGAGCTTCACTCAGATCACCAAACTGTTTTTAAGCTGGGGTTTTAAAATATTTCCACAAACAAAAGTTAAATACGTTTTTCCAGCTCAAGATGGATGGGCAAGATTGTTTTATTGCACTGTTACAAAATCCTTTGTGCAGAAACAGTTTCTAAATGAAAACCACCTTACTAAAGTAACAGCTTGCACACAAATGCACCACCAAAATAATTTTTTACCTGTGCCAGGAAAGCTTTTCACATCAGATTTAATGTATTTACCAGCTCTGCATTAAAAAGTACTTCTTCGTTCACAATGGGCAAGTAAATTGTATCTAATCGGTCATTTTTTTAAATCCCATTTTTTTTTAAGAAAGCTGTGGTGTCCAGACTGAGAGAGTCTGGTATTCCACAGGTTTATGGAAAAAAGTCAAATCTGAGTTTTATTCTATTTGCTATTAATGAACTTGTGCTATTTATCATCTCCAGTTGTGCCTTGATATGAAGACACTGAAACCAGCAGACTCTATGACAGTCTAAAATTAGTTTAGCTGGTTAAAAAAAAAAAGAAAAAGAAACATTGGTCTCCTTTCGGGGAAGGAGAGCTCTTACAGTCAGTTTGAACGTGAGTGGAGTCATTCTTCACATCACAACTGCCCCCCTCCCAACAAGGGCATCAGTTTGTGTTTCATCTCACGGATGAGGATTAAAAACCAATGGGGAACAGTAAGACAGAGCACCTCTAGTCTGGTCAGGAGCAAGGCTTTCACCTTTTCCCCCTTGGCCAAAGCACTTTTCAGCTGATGCCACAGGAAGACTCAGCTCAATACAGCCACCTAGACCTACACTTTCTCTTCCCAGGCAACAGTCCCGGCCCTGACAGGACACATTTATCCTGGATGCTGTATTTTTGGTGGGGTTGTTCTTACCTTGATGCTGTTATGGCTGTGCCTTTACACTTGAGGGTCCTCTGCATTTTGCTTATGTAAAAAGGCTTTTGCTCATTTGCAGCTATCAGAGGGTAGCCACCTACCCTTTGGGGACTCACGTGACAACTGCAAACGTAAAAGGCACAGAGATACACTGCCATCTTCATTTCCAGATAGGCCCTGCCAGCCACTGTTTATTTTGTCTGGGGCAAATCCATGCCTGTCATCAGTTTGCATGGCTGTGGGCCCCCAGACCCTTCTTACAGATTAGAGACCTGGGGATGGAAGGAAAGGGCAATTTTGCAAGTCACATGCAGCTTGTTCCCCTCTTCTCCCCTTAAGTCATTCCCACATCATAGCTGTAACAGGGTTCAAGAGAATCTGGGGTAGATTCAACTGTTAAGCAAATCCAGTAGCTATTTATAACTGAAAAATAATTGTTCCTTTCCTTCTATTTCTTCCACAGAGACTGCAGTCAAAAAGCCTTTGAGGGCCTTTTTTTAAAAACAAACAAAAAAACAAAACAAAAAAAACCAAAACCACCACAACAACAACAAAAAAAACACCAAAAAAACCACCAAAACAATTTTCTTTTTCCTCTTGCTGAGTGAATATTTACCACCTACAGAAAGTGTCCAAAGAACTGATGAGAAGTCCAGAAGCAATGGAAGTGCCCTTGTTAAATAGAGTCTCACTTGGGAATGTATAATTTAGACTTGCTATTCATGTAGTTAATGCTTCATCACAGCGGATCCTTTTCTTTCTTTTTTGTCCAAATTTGAAAGCTAGGAGATAGAATATCAGAACACCAAAGCATGGTCTTCTGAAGTTATTTTTCTCATTAGGTTGTATGCTCCAGGATATAGTTAGATCCCCTAGAGATTTATCGTCTTTTGTACGACAATCAGAGGCCTTGAAAGGTGTATAAGTATTAATTTTGAAAACACATATGGCTTAGAACAAAGAGAAACAGACTGATCAAACAGCGGGGGCAATGTACAGGAGTTAATAATACAAAATAATTCTGAGCAGCGGCCAGTTTTCACAAAGCAAACATCTCAATGTGGATGCCATATTGTCAATTAGACCCAGTCATTTTCAGATGTAATGGGAAGTGGAATACAATATCTACATCTGATGTATGAACACAACTGTAAAGAATCAATACCATCTGGCTGCAAAGCATTTGGTCTTTCAGTCAGCAAAACCAGGCCGTTCACACAATAAAGAACAGTTCAGACAATATAGGAACCTCAGACTTTTCAGCATATCATTTGCAGGGCAATTTTTAAAAGAGGAGACAAAGTTTCAGCGGTGCTTTACCAATAAATCTGAACGTAGGGAATAACCTCAACAAGGGCCAGGGGTTGAGGTGGAATCTGTGTTTCTTCAGGAAAGGTTTATGCCTTCACATGTGTTACATTACATACCAAATTCAGAGCCGTGTAAGCGGGTCCAGCGCCAGGTCTGGGTTTGGCCCTGCATTTTCTCATTATGCTTGTCACAAGACATCAGAAGTAATCACACCACACAGCACTATGAATGCTAATAAAATAAACCAATGATTGATGAAGAACTTTATCCTGAAACATCAGCTATCTCAACTTGTGTTTCATGGGTACAGTGGCATTAATTGTTTCCATATTGACTTAACTCTGTTTTGCCAGAAATTAGCACCGCTGCTATTTACTAAAATCGTATTTCTGTGCCAATGCTTTTTTTTTTCCCCTTCTTTTTCTTTTTTCTCCTGAAGTCCTAACCCCATTATTTACCTTCACTTTGAAAGGCTGGATAAAAGAAACTCTGCGTGTCACATTGCTTTCCGTAAGCCTTCCCACTGGCAAATTAGGCCACATTCTTCCTGCTTTAAGAGCTAACAAGCTCTTGAAAACCTGGGAGCAGGTTTGGGTTTCTAATGATGTGTAAATCTAGGGGATGAAGGAATTGTGTCATCAAGCAGGAGATTTTCCATAGTGGGGAAGGAGCAGTCAGAGCTCCATTTGTCCAGTTTGCCATATAATGCTGCCCTAAACTCTGGCATACAGCTGATTCCCAAGAATACACCTGGACCTTGGCTCTCAGACAAGGCAGTCTTTAGGGACAAAGGGCAAAAATAACCACAAAGGGTAAAAAGCCAACTGGCTGAATTTAGGAAGGAATGTCTAAGTAATGCAGGACATGCTAATGTAAAGTCAGGTACTGACTTAGTGTGAATTGGCTTAGCTCTAGGGCAGCTCTTTCAGAAAGGCCAATAGCGTAAGCTGAGGATCTGGCCAGCACAGTTTTCTGGGTTGGTTTTTTTTTTGTTACATGGAGAAAATAATGTAGGAGTTCACACATTATGTCATATTCCACCCACACAAGTCTTAAAGGGACTAGGGAGTCCCAGGAAAATATCCAACTTAGTATTATTTATATAAATACATTTTATATCCCATTAGGATTGAGCTCAAACATCTGTGATCTAATAGCCTCAGGAAAGACTGCACAGTCAACTCTGTAGGATGACCACGTAATGAGTCCTGCACAGTGCTGTCCTGTTCCTCAGTCAATACCATCGGTGAGGACACTCACAATGTAGTAAGAAAGAAGAAAAAGTCAGACATGCAGCAGACATGCAGCAATACCTCTGAGCTACAGGATGAACTCAAGTCTCCTGACCTTATCGTGGCTTGGTTTTTTTATGTTGTTTGTTTACAATTACAAGAAAAGAGCTGAATGGCCTTTTCTGCTCTTCTGGCTGCTACTATTTTGCCTGTACTTGCTCCTTTGTCAGCATCACAAAATATTGAAGATTAGGTCTTGCAACATCCTTGTAGGCAAACCTTACATATCTTCATACCTCCTGATGTAAAACAGTACACGTTCCAAGAAGCTTGCTGCCTCTCAACTTTTCTATAACTTTATAACGTCACATATTACATTGACATATATACAGATTGAGAGCAGGCAGGGGTCAGGCCACCTGTCCTTATGAAAAGTCAACGGGAAAAAATGGAGTCTACCTGACTGTCTGCCCTCACTCCTAAACGGCCTGAATACAAGTTAAACACAGTCCCTTCTACTTTTTTCCAAGACCTCAGTCATACATATGCTGAGCACTGCTAGGTTTCACTATACAGTGAAGCCAATGGACAGACAAACTCTCATACCATTACACTGGCTTGTATCCCACCCCATTGACTTCAATAGGCCTCCACAATCTGTCCCCTGAAACACGTCTGGCTGCAATTCCTATTTTTAGTTACGCCTGACAAATCTTGAACTGCTGATATCAGAATTTAAAGAAATGCATGAAAAACACTATTTTCCTTTTAAAAAATTGTTCTCTTGGGTCTCTTAGAGATAATAATTACTGCTCTGCTCAGCTAGTGCTGTCATTATATCGCTCAATAAAATGGATCATTTTTAACTCTCAGGAGCATCGGGAGTGCCGCTGCTTCCTTGTGTGAAAGTAGGAATGTGTCAGTTTTGTTTAGCAAATATAATATTTAATGTCTTTTCTCTTGGCATTCGGGACCAGCACTGAGCCAACTGCACGGATGCAAAGTACACCCTGAACAGTCAGACTTTTAAAAGAAATTAAGCGTGTAAAAAAAATCCCTCAGGTAAAAAGCAAACCTAAAAGGAAAGATTTCCCCAGGAACACACAAAATACAAAAGTCATAGCCAAAACCACTTTATACATACTGATTCTATGTTACACTGTCAGTAATCATGCCTCACCACTGAATTATTGGCCCACATAACTCCTACTGTGGTTGCCAGATGATATTGCTGGATCTGACTGCTTCCATCTTAGTTGCCAGGGTAATAGTCCACACCCCACAGGAAAACGAGGGCAGTCACAACCTCAACACTCCCTTCTTCCAGTAGTATTCATCATTTCCCCCCAGCTTTAGTGACTATACTGTATCACATGCAAAAAAGCCTCCTTAACAGCTCAAACTTTAAAAGCATCAATGATCCCCCCAAGCCTACTGACTAGCAATGCGGTTGAAACAGTCATCGCTCTGCAGAGACAGTATCCAGGCTCTGTGCCAGGATAATCACAATCTCTACCTAGTACACAGTAACACTGGAAATCTATCCTGATTTTCATATCTTTTTTTCAGTCTAAACCCTTAAGGTCTCTGGTCCTCCCAGGGAATATACCATCCCTTAACCAAAGAACGCAGCACACAACTCACCTGTCCAGGCGTCAAGTCACAGTGGTTCCTCTATTCAGAGCTGGAGGCCCGCTAACCATCACATTATATTACCTGTCATACCTCTAGACTCACTGCTTTTCACCTAGGAGTATGCATGGAGCATGACTAAGAGTACAGCTGAGTCTCAGTTTCCTTGATGTTGGAGGCTGAACTGGCTCTCTATGTTCTAAAAAGCTCTTTGTGTACAGAATCTTATCTTCTGAATTGATATATTGGTTTGGTTGCTGTTTTAAACTACATAATTTGTAGTACACGTCCTGGCAGAAAGAATCGGGGGGGGTGGAGGGGTTGGGGGGGACGGATATTTTCTGAACATGGAAAAAAACTAAAAAGAGTGAAACGCAGGAGCAAAAGCCTCTACAATTTCCCCTGTGAATTTCTGCAAGAAGCGAAGTTTCCTTCCTTCTGAAAAAGGAAAGTCTTGGGCCCGTAACTCTTCAGATTCCCTAGATCTGCATTAATCTTCAGCAAGCATACACAGAAACCCTGTGCCTCCACACCATTCCTTCTCATGCTCTCCTTTCAGTCCCCACTGACACAGCCCAGGACAGCTCCACTTCTCAGGACAGCTCCATTTCTCAGGACTCAGCAGAGACCCAGGCCAAGTACTTGGTCTGCCCAGAAGAGATTCAGCACAGACTTGTGAGGAGCTTTGTGTCTTGTCAGCACAGTCCCTTCTCTGCTGGGGCTACAGAGAGAATCCTCCTTAGAAAAAAAGTGTGTAAAAGTCTTGAAGATGAGAAAACCCCTCACTTCCTTGCAGATGACTCTTCCTCTGCTCGGAATTAGAGCATGCAATTTAGCCTCTTACAAAACAAACCTAGAAAAAACAAGAGGAAAACACAGGAGAGTGGTGAATACCAGCTGCTTCACAGATCTTTCTCAATATGCCCCTGTATTTATTCAAAACTGGTGTGCAACACCTGAATGCAATTCTTCAGCCTGAGGATGATACAAGCAGAGCATTTTCATGCCATCAGTAACCTGATCCTATCCAGCTGGGCTGGCTCCCTGACAGCAGAGGCATTTCATCTTACAGCATAACCATGCTACATCTGCAAAGACAAAGAAGCTGCCATAAAGGGGTTCCCAACCACAGCAGAAGGGGAGCTGTAGGGTAGAGAAGAGGAAAAAAAGTAAGACCAGATCTGTTGCACTCATGCTTAATATGAACACACGTGCACAAAAAAAAA
>VYXH01008007.1:115164-130386 GCA_013397275.1 Burhinus bistriatus
AAAAAAAATCCATCAAGAAGATGAAGAGCTGCTCAGATAGGGAAACTTGCTTGCTAACATCACCCAGCCTGAACTTCTACCTGGCTAAATGGGAGCTCAGAAGGTGTGAGCTCAAGCTGCCAGCAGAAGCATGGATCTGGCGAGCCAGCTCTGGCTCCATGTCATGAAGCTGCATTTTCAAGACTAGCTGGTTCAAAAATAGGCTCAGAATCTTGTTGCACTTCACGGAAGGGTTGTACCCAACTGTACAGCAAAAAGGGTCATACAAGCAGGCAACAGTAGATTCTGGACGAGGGGACTGAGTGTACCCTCAGTAAGTTTGCAGATGACACCAAATGAAGCAGCAGTGTTGATNATAGGACAAGAGGAAATGGGTTCAAGTTGTACCAGGGGAGATTTAGGCTAGACATGAGGAAAACATTTTTCACTGAAAGAGTTATCAAACATTGGAACAGGCCGCCCAGGGAGGTGGTTGAGTCACCATCCCTAGAAGTGGTTAAAAGTCGTGTAGATGTGGTGCTTAGAGACATGGTTTAGTGGCAGACTTGGTAGAGTAGGGTCAATGGTTGGACTGGATGATCTTAAAGGTCTTTTCCAACCTAAATGATTCTACGATTCTATGATTTTGTTGAGTTCCAGAAATGGGAAAAAATGGGAAAAGGGGTTCGGCTGCTTTTTTTTTTTTTTTTTAAATCCTTTTTGTTGTCAGGAAGAAAAAACTTTTTCACTCTGCTGTCTTTTTGCAGCTTTGAAAGCAAAGAATATCCCATTTACAATGCCTGGACACTTACTGCAAAACTTGAGGTGGCAGTTTGGAAACTTCTGTCTTATTTTCAAAGTTGATTTAAGCACATGGCAAATGATAATCAGTGATCGTTCTTGAAAATCTTACCATTGCTCACAGCGATAATTTTTTTTCTCCATTTAAAAAACAAAACAAAACAAAAACCCTGTTGTCTCATCTTGCTTATTTTGTGCTAAGAACCCTGATCCTACAGATCATCTAGTGACCTCCTGGGAGCCTGCCCTCGCCAGGGTACAAACGAGTGACCTGAGAGATTGCAAAAGAGAAATACCCCAATGTTCAGATATGAGCAGACATTCTTGAGCATCCAAGTCTCCTGCTGACTTCAGGGGGAAAAAAGACAGTAGATGAAAGGTTGCATTAGCACTGACTTTCTGAATCTTCATGTGCCAGGGTCTCTGGAGTTCACTGAAGTTAACGAGAGCACTGGATGCACAAAACATACAAGACATTCCCCTGCAGAAGGGAGGGACGGCGTGGCCCACTCACTGCGGAGCTTCCTGTGTTCATTTGTTTATAGAGCAGAGTTGACGTTAGTTCAGAGGGGAGTTCCTCATTTCCTCCTCCTCCTCCTGCCCCTCTCCCTAACCAGATGTGACAATGTTACAATATTATTATCCTGTCAGCACCACAGGGGGAAATACAAATAAAATTCAGGGTGAAAGGAAAGCCAAAAGAAAAACAGATCCAAGGCAGCACCTTTCAGATTCACTAGCCCATCTCAGGAAATCAGAAACCTTTACAGCTGGACTGCGGTTTCATTTGAAATGTTTGTGGGTAAATGATTAACAGTAACTTTTTGAGGTCCTCTTGTATGCTACGGCTGACTCCTACTGAAAGTCATAGGAGCTACCTACAGCCAAAGGATCGGATGTGAACCTTTGGGACTGACAGGGTAAATCATATCCTAGACTGGAAAGACCAGCCTGGGTAGGTTTCACTGTGCCAGTGCCCTTCTGCTTCTCAGTGTCACTGGGAAAAGCAGACCCAGACAGATTTTCGCTATACAAACCACTGGCTTACTGGCTTTCCCTAGCAAGTCTCCCACCAAAGACGAGCAGGCTGGGCTTTCGTCCAGACACAGGAACCAAGAAAGGGTGCAGAAAAGGGAATGTATCAAACAAAAGAAACAGTGGAAAGACACTGTTTAAATGAAATACCATTAAACATTCAAAATATGGAGAAGATTCCTTTTCACTGAAAGGCTTTTGCTTCAGCTTACTGTACAGAATAAAGCAGAGATCTAGCAGTTTTAGGGCTACGTCTTGTGAAGTTCAGAAGCAGGACACCCCTCCCTTCCCTGCAGCCTATGGAAGAGTTATAGCCGCACAATAAACCACCACTATCTCTGCTCACTACATGCTGTGGTCAAAAGCATGACATAGACATTATTAATCTTTCCCAATGCTATAAAGGCAGTCTACAGTTTTTTTTCCAACTGGTAAGCTGAAAGACACATGGTCATTGCAGGAAAGACTATTAGCTATCTGTAGATCATTTTTCTTTTTTTTTCCTCCTCCATCCAAGGACAGGGAAATAGGAAATGTTGCCTGAGGAAAGATTTGACCCCCAAGAGGCTAAAACTAGTTTCTGAAAAATAAAGAACTCGGAAATATCCATCCTGCTTTACCCTTTGTCCTTTCACCGTGAAAATTCCCTAGGGCATGCTTCTACCCTACTGAAGAGGAGAAGTTTCTTCCATCAGTTCACATGGGACCAGGATTTTCCCCTCAGTCTCTAGAAAGTATGAAACGAGCTTTCAAAAATATTGTGTGACGTACTGTTGAGAACTACAGCTTTGTCATGAGGTAGACAGAAATCTTTGAAATCTTCCAGTCAAATATGCAGGCTTTGGAGGACAGAAGTGTGTCCTGCTATGGGGTGCCTGTGAGGGCAGTACTATGTTCTCGCTCAGCAATGGTCTCTCCTGGCATGCAGATGGATCGCTACGGGGCTGATGAGGAAGGAATTGAATTCCAAGTTCATGTTCATTCAGCTCTCTGGGACTGGACTACAGAAATAGTTTCAAGCCCGAAGGTGGTTCACATACCACTGCAGTCCTTTCATGTGTCAGCTCTGCTAAGCCACCGATTATGGATCTTGACAGACCCATTAATCCTCAGAGCGTCTCACACAGGAAATCATCCTGTTTCTCCTCTGTAAAATAAAGCATTCCCATTCTAAGGAAAAGAGCATCGTCGTGCATCACTGCAGCTAAATATGCTGTAATCAGCAAAACATCTGTATGGACTGACTGCAACAGGAGCACGGTTGGAAACAAGAAAGAGATACAGGACAGTCAGACGGGCTACTGCTCAGCAGGAGAGAGATGTTAGGGTCAGCTGACCTCTTGAAAACAAGTAACTTGGTTCGACGCTGTAAAAGAGCCAAACCCAAGAGATCTTCGAAGCTGTTCCTACTTGGGCTAAGAATCACACTGGCATCAGTGATTCTACCCATGACAACTGGAGCCAAGTTTAAGCAGCCCAAAATTTCCAAGACCAAAGCCAAAATGGCAGTATCTACACACCAGTAACAAAAAAATTGGAAAACATAGGTTGGGTACATGCAGAAGGCTTGACTCTTTCTCATTGTGGACAACTGCATTATGACTGCTTTGAACATAAGCCCCCCGAAATTAGCAGGAAGCTCTCAATTGCTCTCAACAAGCACGAGGACTGATTCCAGGGTAAGAGCTAGCACTTGGAAATCCTCTGCCCAAAAGCAAGCCAGATGCAGTATTTCTTCTCTGTCTTTTGCCTCAAGACATAGGCAGTGCAGATGTACCTCACCCTTTGCAAGGGACACAAGCAAAGTGTTGCACTTTACAGTGGTGCCAAGCTGCAATTTGATCACCTGTCTTCTCCAAACCCCTTTAGGTGATCTGCTTTCCAGTATTGCCTTACAATCCGTGAAGGAAGCCTGTTGGTGAGGAGACAGACAGGAGCACAGCTACCAAAAGTGCTCAATGTGGTTTTGTGAGTAGGTGTCATCAGCCAATGATCTCATGCAAAGTAAACTTTATGTTTGTAACACAGAAGGAAGAAAGGTCATTTTATGCAGGAGAAATCAGCAAAAACTAATAGAAATTATTATATTCCCAGAGAAGAAAGTGTATTGACTTTGCGAGGTGTCTAACAACCACGCTGGAAAGAGCCAACCTCTGGAGCATGCCCTGTACAGATCTCCCTGTTGCAATCAACACGATTATTTGTCTGGTGTTAATACAGTAACATGCTGCTTTGCTGAAAAGTCTCTGGCTGCCTCTCAAGCTATTGAAAAGACACCAGAGACTTTTGTTTCGATTTCAAACTATTTTTCATCACCTCCACGTTGGAGTGCCCTTCTAGAAGTGCCCACAGACTCATTTGACAGGGCTGTGTGACTCAGGCACTTAAAGGAAGGAATTAATGTTAGATGCTGACACCCATGAAGGGACTTCTGGACTTTAAAAAAATTCCTTCTCTTTACCCCACTGAATTTTCCTGACACTTCCAACTTACTAAGTTATTGTTTATTTTATAAAAAGGCTGTCTTAACCTCAATTTTGAATTAATAGGTCACCAAGGAATCTAATAGTATGGTAATACAATGCAAATACCGCTTCACAATATGGAACTAAAAGAAGTCAATAAATTATTTACAATACGTGGTCATAAAGTGGTCAAACTTGCAAGATTCTGTTAAACCAGTATAATGTCACTGTTTTAAAAAAAAAAAAACAAAACGTAAGTTTTTCTCCAAGGCCCATCCTTTCAAGATGAAACAAATCCTTTCCTCCTATTACCCTTCTACTTTAGAAGTTCTATTGAAATCAGGTATTGAAAACTTGCAGTTACACACTAAGCATATGCAATCAATGTCCCATACTGCTGGCTGCTGACAGTAAGTGTAACCACAGACTGTCTGGCACACAGAAAATTTACTCCTTTTGTTTTACCAACAAATGTCAGGCACCTTTATGAGCCTGATCCTGTTCCCGTCAAATTCCAAGGTTTCTACAACATGTCATCATCAAGCGTCCAAACTGTTCATATTAAATAACTCAAAGTTGAGCTGATAACACGGAAAATATGGGAGGTGATTGAAGTAAGCTGGATCTTTTGATGTGGTAGTAAATCAAAACCACTGCAAAACAGTGTTGGTAAAGGTGAAAACCTTACACAGCAAAGGACATAGTAGAGCTTTCAGTGCTAAATGCATTGGGAAAGCAGGAGGTTTGAAGAATCAGTTCACAGCAAACCCTCAGCATAGACTTTTTTCTCTGCAGAGTGCAGATTACCTGGCCAGGAGTGTTGCATGAGAGCAGCACATGGAAAGCAGGAAATCAGACTTGAGATACCCAGCAGAGAGAATAACCCTGCACTGATCTGCCACGTACTGGAAACGTGACTTTTTTTGATTTTGTTTCCTGAGCTAGGCCCTTAGGCTAAGATTTTTCAGGGGAGTCTGAACAGCACTGCCAAGTCCCATAGGAATTCAGTACTTTACCACCCCTTTTATACCTTTTTGAAAATCTCAGCCACAGCTATGTCAGCAGTCTCTGTACTGGAACAAGAAAAGGGAGTCTGTGAGCTGAGCTGTAACACAGCACATTACGTGTGAAGGAAAGGTGGATATGTTTGCGATGGTCCAAATGCTTTTATCAGAAAGAAGACCCATTATGTGCAGCTTAAAAATCAGAAAGATTCAAAGTACCAATTCAAATAAATGTGTGAGATGTTGTATCTATTCTTCAGCTGCAAGTTGAAAAACTTCCAAAAAGGAACTACATGGTGGTGGTTCAAAACTCTGACCATCTTCCTGTATTTAAACAAGGGAATAACTGTGGGTAACTGTTGACTTTGCTAATGGCATTCACTGAGGGTATTCTGAGGTTTGCCTTGCAGATGAAGAACCTGAGTCAGTGAGATTAAGTAAAGGGTGCAAAGCCACAGGCAAACTTCACTGCCAGGACCAAGTTTATTAAAAGTCCCCTGCAGACACCTGACTTCCAATGACACCATGAGGCCTCTGTTGTTTGTGTCAGAACTACAATGACTTTGTCTGCTGCTGTAAAACAAGGAGGATTCTATCTGTCAGCACTTACAGCTAGGATATTCCTGAGAATTCCTAACAAGAAATACTGACGATGCAAACCATTTTTTCAAAGTATATTTTTGTTTTGAAGCATTCACATGCTTGCAGTGGGAAAGGCTATGGAAACTATCACAGTGAAATGTTTTGCATGCAATCTAATATAATTTCTCAACTTTGAAATCAGATAGCTTAAATTATGCATGTGTGTCATCTTTCAGCACGCAGACCCCTGCAATATGGGACAGAGTGAGAGTTTTGGCAGAAGAATCGTGTTTCAACTTCCAGCTTAACAATAGCTTAGAAGCGCTGGTACCCTGCAAGGGAGCTCAAAACCTAGTACAAGCACAGGATCACAGGCAACAGGGTAAAGAGAGGTCACCTTATCTATCTTCTGGCTTGTCTCCAGGACCTAGACCTGAAATGCCCTTTCGTCACCACTCCCCCACCAAAATCCTTCTCCAGACTCCTACCACAAGAAGCAAATTAAATACCAGCTTCCCTTCCAAAATAGCTGTAATGCAATCCTTGAAGACCTGTACTGCAAAGAGCACGGCTCAACTGTAACAGAAAGAGAGTTTACAGGGATCCAAATGCTCTATATAAAATGGAGTCCAAATTCACAGTTTTCTGTTTACATAGAATCTGAAATCTATTCACGTTCTGCGGTTAGCTGAATAGCCTCCCTTTAGGAAAAGAAAAGGGAATAAAACCCTTTACCAAAATACCGAGGACCAATGTATTTCAATATATTTCAATGTTAGAGTTCTGTTCTATGAAGAATGGGTCTGATTATCTGGGTTTATAATTTATAATTTTAGCACTTCCTGCTAATGTCATCTGATTTTCTTGAGTTCTCAGGATGTGATGAAAGCATTCAAAATGCAATATGCCATCTTTTTCCAAATGGAGAGCAAAGGTGTTAATAGCATCAGTCACAGAATATTAGTAATCCGTTTTTTTGGTGATACAATAAAATGACACAAATTCTGACAAAGGGTTCCTGTTGACACCCTACGAATACAGCGTTGGAAGTTTTCATCACGCTGTGTGCCATCATCTTCTTTGTGGAGATGTCTACCCAGACATGTTCTGCTGCCGCCTGTGGTCCCTCCCCAGGTCTAATCCCAGACAGATTTGTACATATCACTTCTACTCCACAGGCACCAAAATTAAGGCCAGGAGAGAGCTGCTTAGGAATTGGTGGCCGACCTAACAGACCTTCCCTTCCCATCAGCAAGCTTTCAGGAGTAAACACATTTGCCAGAGGGCTGCAACAAGGCACAGTAACAACCTGTGGGTTTAGGAAGAAGTTCTCTTTAGCACACGTTTTGCTTCATAAAAGTACAGAAATGTAATGCTTAAGTTAGTCCATGCTTGTGCCTTGAAATACAATAAAAATACATTTAAACCATCCTTGAGAGATTTTTGCCTTAGCAGCTCAGATATTTACCTGACCTGATCCAACACTGTTCCAATAAAACCAGAGGAGTAATGCAGTATGTTTGAGATACATCTGTCTCTAAATCTCTAGAAAATATTCAAGGGAAGACTGAGTCACTGGAAGACTGGCAGCACTTGCTGTAGAATCCCAAATGGACGCATAAGGGGGTTTATACTTGCTATAACTGCAAGTAATGCAGTCCAGTATCCAACTATCTTTACTGAATTATGAAAAATAATCAGTCAAAAGAAAGATTACCCAGGCAAGCATGTTCATTTCCACCATGCAGAGCACAATCCAGCACATTTCCTATTTATGCAAGTACAAGTACTGCATTTCCTCAACTCTACCATAACTGTTTGCCTAACCTAGACCAAAGAGACTATGTAGCTCTTTCCCTGTATTTGTATTTTCTGTCCATTATTTTCAAACAGGGGAACACCAATTGGGCCCCTTCAAAAATCAGTTCTGGTTTCTAGTTGGATTCCTCAGAACAGCCTAAACTGATTTCATTAAAATCTCTGCATTTGTTTTCTCCCTTTGCTTTTGCAGCAAGATTTGACCCAACAGAAGAGCTGCTCAGAAATATACCTGGTGATAGCAGTCCACAAACTCTTGTGCCCATGAGAAGCCTCTGACATGTTTAAAATCCCAAAGCTGGTGCTTCGTTTTCTTTTGTGCATAGTGTTGCTCTGCATTAGCGAATGTGTATACCACACAGACAAAGGGCTAATCATCATCTGCCTAGTGACCCAGAACAATGCAGTCTCTGCAAAGCAAAGGGGAAGAGGGCTACAGCAGGGGAAAGAGCCAGAAAGCAATCTTTGTCCCTCACTGCTACTCAGTTTACAGTCATTTATACCCAAATCCAGGTAGATCCTCTTAACCTTAAGTCCTCCTATATTTTCTAACAAGTCCAAAGTCTCCAACGGCTGCCTAATTCTCCACAACTCCTTATTTTGTGCTCATAATGTTTGTTTTCCCCACTAGAGGAGCTGTTTATTTGGTCATTCGTCAGCACAAGAATAATCCCACCAAGTCACAGACCAAATAACCACGTCCTCCCATCTCCAGCAGTGGCCAAGAGAGAAAGCCTACTGAAGAATATAAAAGTGAGGCCAGCACATAAATAGTTCCTTACTGCATCGCCTAGCCTCCAGAAACTTTCAGCTCAGGTACTTCTTGTGCCAAAGGTGGACTTAGTTTTAAATGCTCTTGTTGGAATTTTTTTACCCATTAATTGGTTCAGGAGTAGCAGAAGCAATCATAGTTTGTACCACCTCTAATATGCTGGCTTACAAAGGTCCCAGATCTTTCCTGTTTCCCACAGTTTGCTGGAGTAGTAGTGATTAACAAAGCCAGCTGGGTAAGCTTCTCCCCTGCGTTGCAACGGAATGTGACAGATGAACCTGAAGAGACTGTCTGATGCCACACAGCATGGCTGACAGCAGCATGGCAGTATCCATCATGCACCATGCCCAACTCTCCTACGCTCCTCTTACTACCTCTCAGCCATATGAAGAAAAGCCACTTGAATAGACTAAGACTAGGGAAGCTTGCATTCAAACCCCTGTTCTGGAACTGGTTTCCTGTGCCCACATCAGCAAGGCAATTTGGGATCTTTTTTTTCTGACAGTGTAAAGAGAGGCTCCTACACAGCCTGAGTCACAGCAGTTTGAATCTCTTCAGAACAGCATGTTTCTCTCCACTGAATTATGGCTGAAATCCCCTTTGAGTCCTCAACCTGTAAAACAGGGTAATGCACCACACTGCCTCTCCGGAGTTGCTGGGAAGGAAAGATATTAAAGCCTTCTAGTGTTCAAGTACAGTGGTGAAGGGGTCTGTATGTATGCAGTATGTTGCTCTTAGAGAAGTAGTAGTAGCAGGCAAAGTGTGGTAGTGGGTGGCATCCATGTTCTGTGAAAACAGCTGGTTCTTTGCCACATTGTGAGCAAATGGACTCTCCCACTGTACCCTTAGGACAAGAAATCTGCAATTAAACTAGCACCCACACCTGACCACACCACAAGTGGGCTGACTCATGCTCAGGACTCTTCACACAACACAAAGCCCTGATTTTGTCAACACTTCCACCTGTGTGCTTGCTCTTTCCTACCTATGTACAAAATTGCAACAGATAAGCCATTTGCCACGCTGGGGTGAGAGCAGGGAGGGAGGAGGCTGAGGGAATAGGGGAGAAGGTACTTGCTTTAAAGCTCATTTCTCCTTGTCCCTAGCCCTGATGGAATTGTATTCTGCACACATGCTGAAACATTAGCATCGGCTGATTTGGAAGGAATATTGGAAATGAAGTGATAGCAGAGTAAATGTCAATGCATTCAGTGTGACACACTGAGCACCAGATCTTAAACAGCTTCATCATTGTGGCATTTACTGTATCCTGAAATAATATTAATCCCACTGTTGTCCTTCTTGATGGAATCATCCATGAATATGGTTTATGGGACTGGCCAAAGTGCTAATAGGTTAAAAGAACAACCTATCCAGTGTTCCACTAAATTAAGGTCGCTTCATGGGATTTAATGAAACAAGTACTGTGTAGGGTTTCAAAGGACGTTCCTGTAATTCATGTCTATTTAGGGCTCCTGCTAACCAGAAACCTAATTTCTTTGAGTAAAATAGGTTTTTGTGAAGCCTGGCCATGTGAAAAAAGCTTTAAAGGGCAATAATCAGAAGACCTCATCTGTAACACTTTGTTATTTCAGATCAGTGTTTTGAAAGTTTGGGGGATGGAGTTATTTTAAAAAAAAAAAAAAAAAAAAAGCCAGTCTGCAAATTAATCAGAACAAATGTATTACTGCTATTTGCCTCTCAGAAATGTCTGGGTGGTTAAAGTGGGGCCAAGACACCATTAAGTTACAAATGGTATAGAGGCTTAATAAAGCAGAGACCCTGCCTCACAGACTAAATAAGTAAATTGGCTTGCCCAATGGGGAGCTGATGCTCAAAAATTGTGGGCAAATGGCATCATCTAAGGCCAGTGCCTCAGAAACATGACTCTATTTCCTTCCCCAGTTGTATATGCATCATACAAAATACTGGATTTATTAGTACAGATGTCCACTATGGAACAAAATAATACTAATTTCCTATTAATTTCCCTAATTTAAGGTCCAGCTTCTAAAAAATTTTTCTTGTGTCCTTGATTCAGAGGAGCAGCTACAGCATCTTCTGCAAAATACTTTTGGAAGCCACCTTAAATATGGATGGGGCCGGAACCCCGCAGTTAACATCACTGAGCATCAAAAGACAGAATTTTATCTTAGCAATTTCTAGGCCTTTAGAGATAAATACCATACACTGCAATTATTGCAGCTTGCATCCATGGTTTCAGTGTACCAAACTGAGGCTTGTAGAAATTAAACAAGGGGCTGTGGCTGCTCTAAGGATCTTACAGTCTGAACAGTCTTTAGTCGTATCTTGATGTTTTACTCTGAAGCAAATACATCATCAGGATTAAACATATCTGACTACCTGTGCATGAATAGTAATCCATGATAAGGCTTCACTGGGAAGGGAAATGCAGAATAACTGTGCCACTGGAGACAGCAAAGGGAATAAGAGACTGATGAGCTGCGTTTACCAGACCTAGAATTAGGTCAGGACACCAGGGGTGTTACCTGCTACTGTTAAAAGTGGACCTGTACGAAACACCACAGACCAAAAATTTGATCAAAGACATAAATTCACAGTTGCCTCAGGAAAAAGTTAAGCCTTTCCATACTCTGGAATGCTACAGTCAGCTTATTATTCCCCAGAAGTCCAAAACAAGCTAAATATCAGTAGCCACACTACCTCCATGACTCTTAGATTCAGATCTTCTATCTTTTTTCTAGATTCTGGAAATAGACTGCTGATATCAGTACTCAAGTCAAGAACTAATCCTGTCAGGTACTTGACATTAACATGCATTGTCAGAAAAAGATGAGGAGGCACACTGCTTATATTTCCTACCTCGGTGACTCCTCTCAAAGGCTTGAAAATATCTACTGCTAGTGCAAGCTCTTTACAAAGGTAAAGTCGGCAACAGGACATCAGACTTCTGCAAGCTGCAAAACAGCCATAGCTCTGCAGCCAAGCGTGCTCATGCCAGAACTCAGGGGCCCACGCTGGACTCGACTGATGTGAGACACTGTGGGGATGGCAGCTCTTTCTAGGAAGAAATGCTACTCCTCTGTTTCCCAGCCTCCCACCTTTTTTCCTTTTATTCCTTCTGCAGATCTGAAAGAAAGATTATTTCCTCAGGAAATGGACTTTTTCAGGGCAATGTTTTATCTATTCTTCAACTACTGCAGGAAGCCTACTAATTGTCTACCTTGCCTAGTTGTCTGCCTTAACTCTGATGACAGACTTGAAGCTGTACAAGCCACTGGCATCAATGCAGTCAGTTCCTAAAAAGTCATATTGTACAAAGGTAGCTATTCTCAAAAGCGAATGAGAACAGTCTGTTCTCATGTAAGAAAGCAAACAACTAAAACTTACATGCATCTTTGCTGAATTGACTGCATCCACCTTTGAAGTTGTTAGGTATTTACTAAACAGTCTATCGTGGCCAATCTGAAGTATTTTCATAGCACATCCATCAAACCTTACTGTCAAATGTAGAATTAAAGACATGAGGTGGATGAGAAAAAAAATAATCTGGATTTGGAACAGGCATGGGTCACCAAGAATATGATAATTTGGGGACTTCTTCCTTTTCCCTTTCATAGGCCAGTTTGTTTCTTCTGCTTCCTTTTTCTCTCCTTGTGTAGTATCTCTTTTCCTGTCTGCATTGCAATTTTCTTCCTCTCTGCTGCATGATTCTGCTGACACTGGCCTGTGGTGATTCTGGGCTTTTCTGGCACGGCTCACTTGAGATAAAAAGCGACAGCCTGGGAGCCCCCTCGTGTGCTTCAGAGCTTTCAGCCTGTAGCACAGAGCAGTATATCAAACACCAGCAGGCCAACCCCTTTTTGTTGCATTAGCCAGTCAAGCATTTTGTGCTGCTGAATGTCATCTTATTTAACATTTTGTTAAACAACTTCTAAAGGTCTTAACAAATATGACAGATGGGCCATTGAATGGATGCTTTAATGGCTGAGCATTAGTTTGCTTTGGTTTGATAGTGTTTATTGTTAGTTAAGTACTGTTTAAATAAATCAGTCTTCCCCCTCTCTCTTTTACAATGCAGACACATTCAAGAGAGGGTTTTGTTCTTCTTGTGGTGGGTGCGTGTTTCAGTCTGTCACACAGACATGATGTATGTTGGTCTCATTTCCAGTCAATCTCTGCCTCATAGGATATGACTCCAAGGTCTGGATCATGTCTGTAAAGGTTAGGGCATGTCTTAAGGATTCTGCCTAGTGGATACTAGAGCTACTAAGAAGATGACCTATGGCAAAGTATAATTTGGAATTACATTTTTTTGCAACCTTCTTTCAAGTTACAACCTTCATTGCAGTCTGTCCTGTCTCTGAATTTGTTTTCCTTAACCACGTAAGCCTGTCTACTGTTACAGCTGAGTCCATGTGAAGGTGACAAACTGTGGCAACCATATTCCTTCCAAAGGTGAGAAAACCAAATAAAGCATATGCATGTAGGCTCTCCCTTCAGTACACACTGAAAAGTCTCCTTCCTGCAGGAAGCAGGCCGCTGCCTCAAATATCCATGTACCATGCTGGGTACACCTGACAAGTCGGTACAGAGCCTGCCTCCAAGGCCCACGTATGGACAGACAGAGGTGGGTGGCAGGCAAAACATGCTGTATGTGTAGCTAGTCTAGAGACTTCTTTCAGATATGGTCCCTGATTTCTGTTACCAAGGTACTGAAGGTACATTTTGCTTTTGTTAAGAACTGAAATGCTGGATTTAAAAGTTATTACGTGTATTAGGTTTCAGGAATTTGTTATAGGTGTTCTCTTACATGCTGTGGGCAAGGCAGGGACAAATCTTCTTCGCAGTGTGAAGATTTTGCTTTATCAAGACTGAAGGATCAGTGCTGGAATGGGGTGAATCTGGGAATAAAATCTGTGGAAAGTCAAAGAGAAGCCACCTCCTCCCTGCAAAAAAGTATTTTAAGTTTAAACATGTAAGCGTTTTCACAAGACACTACTGGATAGCTCTATTGTCACAGATGATGCTCCCCAGCCCCAAGTGCCACTAACAAAAATAAGAATCTGTGAAAAGCAAATAGCAACACAAAAATAACTGTTAAAAATAAGAGTACAATTTTCTTTTATGATTTAAAACCTTCCCCTGGCATTAAAAGACCTTTTTTAAGACTGGAGGCTTCACAGTACTATGAAATGTAACCCTTTGTCTACCAGTATCCTTCAGTATACAACGTTTTTGTTTCCCATACTCCCTGCCACTGCATTTCCCTTACCAGTGCTGAGAAGAGAGAACCCAGGAAGCCCAGCTGGCAGGTTCAAATTTCCCAGCAGCTTAGCACTGACAGTAAGTACAGAGGTCCTTGGAAAATCTGGCCTCCAGTGCCACAGGCAGAGGTACTCGATACCACAAATCTCCGGGTTTTGTCTCAGCATGGTGACAGCTAATAAAAGTATAGTATTAGCAGGCAGTACAGAGTTTATGTGCTAGTGCTAGACTAGTGTCAACAAAGACACCCCAGCTAGTCACATTAGTAGAGGAGCACCATGTAAACCTCTAGAGTAGAAGGTTATAACCTAGAGAGCTTCCTGATGTTTTCACTGTCTTTCAGTGATGGTCAAATACATATGAGGATGAATTACAATTAAAACTAACCCATGTTTCCAGGTAACTTATTGATTTAGAAAGTATTCCCTCTGAAAACATTCTTTTAATCAAGTGTTATTTAGTACATCAAAACTGAGACACACTAAAATCCTAGAAAACAGGAATTCAATACATGTTAGCAAGTCTAGATAAACACTGACTGACAAATGCAGAGAGTTCACCTTGGATGCTAACAGATATTAAAATTGCAGGCCTTGTTCATGCTGTGATTGGTAAACAGATTTCTTATCCACTATGAATACACAACTGAAAATAAAAAACAAAACACTGTTGTCCCAGACTGAAGTATATTCTTAGGAAAAAAAAAAAAAGGGAAAAAAAAAAGGCGCTTTGCCAAGCTCGCTCTAGAACCCAAATCATCTGCCAATAAAGATGCTACTCTCACACAGTGATGGTGGCATGTCAAGTATGAACCAGATGCGGACACAGATTCAGCTTAATAGCAAGAGTGATGGGGAAACCACACAACCCCTTCTCCTCTCAAACATCCTCCTACAGCCTGTTTCTGCCTCAGCAAGATCTATTCCAGATGAATAAGGCACCTGGGAAAAGCAAGTGAGATCACAACAGCGTTCTGTTGATGATATGAGTAAATAACCACATATATATTCACTCCTTTCTCACTCAAATTATTGGCTGTCAGTAAAGAATACTTACAGGAGCATTCCAGAATGGTCATTTTCCAAACTAAAAGCTCTAAAGGTCAGTCTTCAGTTATACCAAATTCAACACTACCATGACTGTGTCACCTCTTGGGAAAGGGGGAGGGATTCTTCAGCAAAACATACGGCAACATCAGTTTATTTTATCACACTGCTGTATTGTTTTCAAGTGAAAGAAGGTTTGTAGGGAGAGATAGTATCTTTTATTAGACCATCTATTATTGTTTCTTCCCCGCCCTTTTAAAAGTAGTTTATTTTATGGGTTACGGGTGACTAGAGCAGAGAAAAGAGCTCTGCTGTAGTACTTACAGACAAGAGAAGAGAAATAAAGATAAAAAGGAAGAATAAAGAAGAAATTAAGTAAGACAGGCTGCTCTATTCAAAAGTTGGCACGTGAGGGTTTTATTAGAGACACATACTGGCAGTGAGGGGAAAGGAAACACAGGGCGGGGGGG
>VYXH01008007.1:138634-164366 GCA_013397275.1 Burhinus bistriatus
CCTTTACCCTCCCCCTTTCTTTTCCCTGGGTTTGGCAAAAGCTGCAATCATCTGTCTTCTTTTGGTTTTGATCCTATAAGCAGATTAACATGTGTGCATAGTTGGGAGGCAGAAGATGGAGAAGATGCATCAATCTAGTGAAAGCACTCATTTTCTCCATTTCTTAGTCAATGATCTACCTCTTATGTTGTTACTACTACATGTGATTTTCTTTTGACTTTGCATTAGGTTAAATAGGCATAGGAACTGCATAATAAAAAAATTAAAACCCCACACCTTGGAAACAGACTGTAGATTTGTGTGGCAGGCTTTGCACTGAAGTTCCTTGTGGTTTGCATTTGATTCACCTTGGGTTGTAAATCCCTTCTTTTGTCTCAGTACTACAATGATTTACTCTCCTTCCATTAGGTTAAGATTTCAAAACCAGTAAAGTAACAGCAATGTTACGGTAACAAAAACCTGACCTGGTTCCTCTCCCTACAGAGTTATTTGTCCTTTTATTGCTCCAAAGCTCACAAGCTATGCAGGTTCAAGTCTGGTCAAGTGTCAGCTGAGAAAACAGGCTTGGGGCAGGGGGGGAAATGGGGGTGGGGGTGGTCATTCGTTCTGCACAGGGTACTCTCTTCTGATCAGCCGCATCAAAAGAATGGTAGGGGATGCACAGCCACCATCTTTGACAAAAGATGTCAAAGATGTCAAACCAAATTCCTGTCTCATAGGGATCCTTGGGATCCACTGGCATTTTCAAGAGAGTTGCCCGATTGCTGGTATCAAAGCCAAATCTAGAACACAAGTTTAAATACCACTCTCATTTCAGGTTACTACATTTTTAACTGTTTTCCCTAAACTGTTCTGTACACGCTATTAAATAGCTGTGATAGGATTCACCGATTTCACAAGAGCAGCTGCAGCTAGAGTTCCTTACAATGACTTTGCTTACACAAATTCATAGTGTCAGCAATAGCGTTAAACATACCTGATCCCAGTTACCTGGAGAAAACTATTTAGGTACTGCAGAAGCAAGCAGATGGCAGCTCTGGATAAATTTGCATGCACAAATGTTAAAGAGGGATTACAAATCTCTAACACAGAGGATTTCTCCCTAAAATTCTCAGAAGTACAAGGAAATTAAACAACTGCTCCAAGCTCACTGAACAGCTCAGTGACAGTGAGGAACAGAAAGTAGGTCTCACTTCCCCTCTCACACCCAGTCCTGAAAATACATCACCTCCTTAGAGTGCAGGCTTGGTGTAACAGACCTTCCCAGGGGCTAAAGTATTAATGAGGCACTAAAATATTTAGGTGCATTTACTGCATCTCATGATGCTGGATTAAAAAAAAAAAAAAATCCTTCTAGCTAGCAGTCTTTATGCTCTCATTGTCCCAAGATAATAACTAAATAAAATACATGCATCTTAGTGCAATGAAAGTTCATAGAAGTAAATTCTGCTACTCATACATTTGCCCTGTCTTAATTCTCCTGAGTGTTAGGCTTGGATGTAGAGTCTATTTGGACTAGGTTTTCTTGTTGGCATTATATTTAAGTTAAAGAACTTCAATTCTCTCCTCAAAAGATTTACAAAAGACACTCATTTGTCTGTCGTTTTTGGACATCCAGAACATTTTTTCCTTCTTTCCTCTTTTCAGGAAATACCATTTGCTCACTCATAAAAGTATATTCTACCTACCTGTATAATGCACGGGAGTGTTCAAAGAGCAATATTAGAAAATGGTAAAAAAAAAAAAAATATAGCAAGTTTAAATCACTGCAGAGCTACTTTCCTAGCTTTTTTAGTATTTGAAACATTTTAACTTTATTATGGAGTAGTAAGTCAAAGCTCTCCAAGCAGAGTAGTTCATGAGTATCTCATCGACATTCTCCCTGTTATTTACCCCTCTGCATTTGAAATCTTTTTTAAAGAAAAACAAGCCAAACATTTGTAACACCCTTAAACATACAAGGCAAGAGATGTGTGCTTTTGAAGCAATTCAGACATCTGCAGTCTAATAATCTATGTTTTCCTGTAGCAATAGTAGAAAAATATTCCTTGCAGAGTACAACATAAGGTCTAATCTGCAAAAAATTACAGACATTCTTCACTTTATTCTTGAAAAAGAACCTTTGTCTACAGAAACAACAAGAATTTTCCATTGCTTCCTGCAGTGCCGAGCACAAGTACTCATCAAGGTGGTAGATGGTCTTACTGATTTTAACAGGATTACCCATGTTCATGCACTTAGTGGCCATGACACAATCACAGGTGTGGCGATTAGCTACACCTGTGCTAGCACAAACCTGCTCAGGTCAGATACCACTGAGGACAAAGAACAGCAATATCTTTTTTAAGCTATCAAGTGAAAAACAGAATCCTGGCCTGGCTTACATAGATAAACAGACCAGCTTCACGCATAGCAAAATTTAGCTACTGCTGGTGCATATATACATATACATACATATATATCTTGGATGTAGGCACAGGATAAACCCTGAAGTTTGGCATCAAGCAATAAATACGCGCAGTCCTGCTTACCAGATGAACATATTACCTTCTCTTGCCAACATGGACTTTACTTGATTGGTTAATCATAGCACACTAGTAAGAGCTCTACTCTATGTGAAGATCAAGCTACTTTCCTCCAGTACAACTTATTTTTAATTTTAGCAGAGATTATTTGTTGTCAACCCAGAGTGCACTATAAATCAAAATAAATACACATTTATTTATATGAAATAGCATCCGCATTGCTAAGAACTAAATCACAACACCCTGTACAGTTATAAACAAAGACTTTGAAATACAGACCAAGAATCTCATTTTTATCTTCTTCTTCCTTCCATACTTCAGGCTGTTAACAAACAAATTATTGTCGTAGCTGGGAAGAATATAAAGCCTTGCTTAGAAAGTATAACTTTTACTTTACTCCCATGGACAAAGACAAATTCCTTAGGAAAACAGAGCTATGAGTTCTAAGTTGTTAAGAAGCAGAGGGGTCCAGGAGAAAAACATTTTCCTCCAGCAAAGAGAGTCCATACTGGCCCAGAATCCTGTACAGCAGTATACTTTACTAACAGTATACAATACTAGTCCTAAAATTTAAGCATCTGGGAATTTTGCAGTGAATACAACTTAATGGGATATTAAGCTGGGTGTTTTGGCTGTGGTCATAAGTCATTTAATGAGAAGAATTAGGATCCACTCTCTGAACTTTGTGACTTTTAAACTATTTTGCTCTAATAGACTAGATTACCACTTTGTGATCCACTAACAAAAGCTAGCCAGATAACAGCTCACATGAATCACTCAGAGGCTGTTGAAAGCACTCATCTCTTTTACCAGCATCTTCTGCTTCTGGAGAAAGATCTCTCCACAGCCTGGAGTCCTCTGGGGCCGGAAGAGTCAGATTACAAGTTAGAAATTCTTATAATAAGAAAGAAGTACAGCAACTTTCATTGGAAATTATGCTCCAGAATCCCTTGGCACTTTTTAATCTCTCTCCCATATGATGATTCACCTCACCATCTATACAAAGCTCTATCTTCATTTTAGAATTTATTAATCAATCCTCCCACTAAAAGCTAGGAAAAAGTTTCCCATAAAAAAGTCTTTTTTGTAATAATACTCCCTGCACAAAAGAGTTCATTTTTGTCGAAAAAGGCAAGCATGTGGGCAAAAGCAAACAAGCATAGCCCACCAGGATGAAATCCCAGTGAATCAGAAAAAAAACAACTAGCTAACAGCAACATTGGCTTTACATATTATAGCTACTCCGCCCCATCAGCGCTCATCCTCTAGGATCCTCAGTCTACAAGTGACCTTCAAAATATCAGTCTGAAAACTAAAACTTCTCAACACAGCAGTTGCTAAAGACTTAAAAGATGTTCTTATGTCTCTAAATTTCCCACTACACCTCATATAGCCAACGCGCCTGCCTGCCTACCTACCTAGCTGTCTTTCCCTTTCCCCAACAAGTCTAATGACCTTAACCATTTATCCTACTTCACTTCTCAGCCTCTACATCAACCATGTTTCTCTCAGATTCACTGATTAAAAACAGGTAAACAGAAATTCACTCAGAACTATACAAGCAGTTACAAGGACTAGTTAATAACACCATTCTTGGGACAGGCACCCACTCTGCTCTCAGTATCTATCCACTAGGTAGAGTTCAAAACTAGGAGACGAGTTGTTGTTACTCCCACTAACAAGCATTTATCTTAAGCAGCAACTCTTCACGTTCTCAGCTCTAGGTGTCTCTGGCTTAAATACTTCTGTCAGAAAGAGGGCTGCTAGTCATCTTGCTAACAGTGCAACTCCCACATTATATCCTCCATGCACCAGGGCAGATAGCTAAATAAGTTGAACTAATTTCTGTCTCCAAGAACACTTTTATTTCACTATTTGCCTTCAGCACTTAGCATGGAGCTCCCAACATACCTTGTACACAAAGAACAGTCTTTCCTTACCTTGTTTATTGAGGGCATGTTAGGCAATTGCAAAGGAACTAAGCAGGAAAACTGCTTTCCAACACTGCTGGGTTTTGTTTTGTTTTCCTCTGTCTTCCCCCACCTCCCTCCCACCCCAAAACCTGAATCACAGGCATATTGCATCTAGAAGGGCAACTGTGGTCTGCAGTTCATATGGATGACTTCAAACCAGGGCTCAAGAGGGTATACGAGGGGGCAGGAGGAGGGAAGTTAAGAGGGAAAAAAAACAAAAATCACATGGACTAGAAAAGTAAGCTGCAGATCAAAGTCTATCCTTCCCTATTTGTTACCGTGTTCCTTCAAGGGACCCTGGCCTTCAGCTCTAGTTTTTGGCCGGAAAACTCCACAAGCTTAATTTTAGTGAACTCCTAAAACAGGGCCTTAGGGACAACACAATACTCTGTGGAACCTCTAAACAGCATGAATGACTAACACAAAATGACAAATGAAAGGAAATTCCATCTAAACTGTCTACTTGTGACCAAATACTCCAGCTTGGAGGTTAAGTAATAACCCAAGTGGACCTGAGCTACAGGCAAACATTGTGACAAAGACATCCTTTTCTTCCTGATTTTACTTCACTTGTTTTTAATCAGATTCCTTTATAACAGAAGTTGGGGCGAGAAAGGGATCTGTATTTAATTTCACTGAAGTAGCTCATTGGTTGCAATTCAGATACAAACTGAAAAGTATCACTTGGATCCAAACTCATTTATTGTTTTCTTTACAATCAACCCAGTTTGAAAGAGAGCCCTGAAACTCTCCAAGATACTCTCGCAATAACACTCCTTTAAAAAAAAAAAAAAAAAAAAAGGTCCCCAAAATAGCTTTTAAAGGCATAGCTCTTTTTACAAACTCAGACATAAATACTGTACTTGAACCAAGAACCAAAAGCAGAGGTCTCTTGAACTTGTGCCATGAATCATTACAGAGCAGAATGCAGGCACAGTCTGCCACACATCCCTGGGATATGCTGGGGGAGCTGTGAGAGAAGTGAGGTTCAGAAGGTCCTAGGATTAGTGCTCTGATTTTCCTGTTCAAAACACAAGAAGCCAGCAAAAGCTGGCCTTCCTATCCTCTCCACCACACTACATTAAAACAGATTTCACCCATAGCAAATTACTCCTGTCCACAAACTTGAGATTGCCTGCACCTTGTCTGGTTTTCCCCCTATCTGCAACAGGCCAATGGAAAAAGAGAAAAAAATCTGAAGTGGCAGACAACATAGTTGAGGGTTCATCAAGAGTTATGTGATGCTGGGGATGGACAACTACAGAACTCCTTACTGCCGGGGCAAGGAAGACTGCATGTAGTTTTGGCAACAAACATCAAAATGGCACAAAGCCACTCAGAGTGTGCCCACATTGCTACAGTGATATCAACATGGCCCAAGGGATCTGGGCAACCTGAAATGCATTTACTGTATGCGCACACACATAGCTCATAGAATCATAGAATCATTTAGGTTGGAAAAGACCTTTAAGATCATCCAGTCCAACCATTGACCCTACTCTACCAGGTCTGCCACTAAACCATGTCTCTAAGCACCACACCTACACGACTTTTAAACACATCTAGGGATGGTGACTCAACCACCTCCCTGGGCAGCCTGTTCCAATGTTTGATAACTCTTTCAGTGAAAAATTTTTTCCTACAGCACAACCTGACCAGTGGGACAGATGCAAGCATTGATCAGTATATATCCACTCAACAGCCACTGAGCTGCACATCACTTACTTCCGTGGCTCTGGGACTCGAACTTAAACTGCTTTAATGGCCTCAAACCATTTAAGCTTTGTTCAGCTGAAACCATCTCCTGCAAATCTACAGTTCTTTGTATCTCTTATGCACAAACAGGTCAAGAGCATAATACTGCTTTAAAAGAAATTTTATTGGGTCTTACTGACATTTCACTGGAAACTTCTTTTTGAATGGATGTTTATACACACATTTTTTAAAAGTATCTCTCTCTGTAAATACACACACATACATATGAAATATAAATATTTAAGTGGAATATGACCAGACCTATCTATTGCTTCAGCTACTAGAGCAAAGTCTGACTGAAGTCAGCTGAACAGTCATCAGGAGAAGAAAGCTTTCTGCTAGACAGGAGCTGATGAGGAAGCAGTTTCACAAGCATTCAGGGTGCTTCTGATACAAACAAAGCAAAAGACAAAAGTGGCAGATCCTTGTCACAATCATTTTGCAACATTTGAAAATTCTTACCATAGTCTAATGACTGGTCTGGCAAGGATTTTATTGGCTGAAGAACCTCAAATACATAAGCTTATAAGTGGAAAATTACCTATAAACACTCCAGGTCTACAGAGATAATGAAGAAGAGAAAATTGTTATACAAATTACAACTGTGCGACTATACACGCATCATTACAGTAGGAATGGGGGAAAAGCATCTGTGTTGTCAAGGAAGCGCATGCTTCTGGGAACCCTCTGTCTGATACACTGTGTGGGGCGCGAGAAGGCAATCATTCAGGCTGAGGTATTGGTGCTCTCCACGTGCTTTCTCACTGTGCAGTGCTATTCCAGAAGGGCAGGAATATCACACTCCAGTCTGCAAATTAAGGGTGAAGATTCAAAAGAATGAAAACCTCACCTTCCTCTGGCAGTACAAAACAAGTCTAAATGCACTGACACTCGCCACAAGAGGGGAACATTCACTGGGGCTTCCCTGTATTCTGAGAAAAGCCAAACAGAAGCAGCAACTCTGTCCTGCATGGATTTGCTAAATCCACTGGCACATGATACTCCATGGAAAGTCATGGGCCCTGCTCCCTCACTGCCAGACCCATAGGGAATGTGGGTGTATCGGGACTCTACATTCAAGGGCCTGCAGTACGTGCTGCAGAGGTTACTGCTTTTCCTTCTGGGTATTTCCAGGATGACAGCCAGCACACAGACCCTTTAGTGCTACAGCACCATGCTGTGTCTTTGTGTTAGACATTACTACTGCGATTCCTGGGAAGCTGAAGCAGTGAGAGTCACTTTGCAACAGTTCCGAACCACTAGGATGGATTTTACCTCTTTTGACCTGCCGCCTGTACAGAGCAGGTATAAGGACCTAGCTACACCTTCAACAGGAAGGGAAGCAGGGCATTATTTTCTGGAGAATGGCTCCTGTTCAGGTACCTCAGCAAAAGAGCCAACTCTCCACTGTTTTCAGCATCCAACTATTCTAGCTGATAATGGCTTCTGTAGCAAGGAAGTCCTTGGCCTTTGCCTGCTTGAAAAAAAACACTGCTGCAAATGACACACAGCCAATGTACAGAGCCAACAATTCCACGGGAACTGCTGTCTATTGAACACTGATGAAAATATAGCTGCCTGTGTCCAGTATGTCCACGCCAGCTCCTTTTTCAGTCCTAACCAAGCAGTCCTCATTTAGCCAGAGAATGTGAGAGGTGTGAAGGATGCCCTTCCTTCCAGGCCCTTCCTTATATGCTTGGCCAAACCGTAAGCAGACTTATTTAAAAAAAGTTAATGGAAGCTACGTATCAACCGCAGCTCACACAGGCTAACAGCCAAATGACTCTGTTTACTGTAACCTCTAGGCCCAGTGAAGTTTTTTTTTGTTCTTACAATAGCATCAGTCACTGCAGAGTGGAGACACAAGGAAATTGAAGGCTATATATATATACATATATATTGTCACAAATCCTGGGGCTGGTACATAATATTCATTTTAATTATAGTTTTAATTGATTTGCATATTACAGTACTGCAGCTTCTGTAGATCAATGAATATATCAATATTAGGTGTTAAATAAGAATATTAAAAGGCTCCTCTAATGCATAATTTACTTCATGGCAAACAATTTCTTCCTCTCAGATCATTACTATTGCAAATTTGGAACCTTATCTGAAAGGGTTTCCCTAATGTATTTCCTAGAAATTAAATTATTCATACAAATATGATTTACATTATGATTTTTTAATTTGAGTTGAGTAGCACTGTGGGAATGTGCTATTTTCTTACCTGAATGAGAATGAAAACTTGAGGTGAACATAGCAAGCTCTAAGTCAGAACATATTTATTTTGTTATTTGTATCCCAGTAACCATGTCAAAGTCCCAGCCCAAGTCAAGATCTCATGGGCCAGGAAGTCTGCAAAGCTATTATAAGGAAAAGGTCCCTGGCATAAAACAGCTTGCAAAATAAACACATGATGGAAAAAGGGGAGGCAACATCCTGAGTATCATTATCCCCACCTTGAAAAGTAGCGATGGAGATGCAGACTGCTGCAAGTCACGATGAGTTAAGCCAAGAGGTCTGAGCTGTGGCAAGAAAATGGAACTGGGCTCTATTAAACATATGATAAGATATCATCATTGCTTACAAAGGGAATATTTCTGGTACTAAAGTTCTCATTATCCTAGTGGAAAAGGCATGACAAGATCTAATGGCCAGGAGCCAAAGCCAGGCAAATTCAGAGACATGAAGGGTGACCCTTTCTAAAAAGGGAAAGTAGGCCATTAGAGTTGCAACACTGGTATGTAGGGACACAGTGACTTCTCCAGCTCCTGGAGGCACTGAAATAGAGCTGAATGTCTGCCTAAAAAGGCAGAGATGCTGTATGCGAGAAGTCACAGGCCTCGTGCAAGAATCACTATTCATATTGCCCAGTCTGTAGTCATATTCAATGTCAAACTCTTCTGGCTTTAACTGAGCCAAGAGCAACCTCTCAAATTCCAACCTTTTATCTCAGCTACTTCCTCTTGGAGATCACATAACCACTGAAAACACATCAGAAGCTAGACAACAGAAAGGTGCCATCAACAGCTGCTAGTATGAATCCATACAGTGGAAGAGGAAGTAGGGAGTGGCAAAGAATGCAGGGATCTATCTGTCAAAAATATCACACCTATAGAACTTGACATTTCTAATATTGACAGCAGCTGACAAAAGAAAACACATGTACCTCACATTCCCTTTCTACCAGCCGGGGACGGAAGAATTCCCTATGCCATTCCCTGAATTTACACTGTGAAGGAGGACAGGGTCAACAATACCATCACCTTTGAGAAGCAGCACAGCACAGGTCTTGGGAATTCATCACAGAGGTACAAACCATGAATTAGCAGATGCAATCCATACATATGGAGAATGATTTACACCTGCCTTACACAGGGAATGGGAAAGCATTCAGCAGGTCCCCAAACAAAGCTGTCTTGCTTAGGCAGTTTAATAAGCAAAACAATCTCCAGGTCTAGAGGAAAAATCCTGGCTTCAAGAAATTCAACAGGGGAGCTGCCATAGCAGCACAGTTTCCCCTCCAAATTCTGCTCCCAGCTGAACCAGTAACCTGCTGTACAACCTTGAACAGCCCTTCACTTCCCCAGGACTCTGTCAGCCTTTGCACGCCTTGGGGAGCATCATGTGACTCTTGCTCTACATACATGCAGTGCCTAGCATAGCAGGCCAAGAGGTCCTTGGCATTTCCACAGTACGAATGCTATTAATAATACCATTCACAGACCAATCCTACTCCAGCATTACCGTGTGCCTATCACCTCACTGGGCTACACCAGTCATGCTTTTGGCAACAAAAGTCAGAGCACTGCCGTACCAGGAAGGATTGCTCACATGCTGGTGACAGGTGTTGATCTCTTCTTTGTACCAAACACGGAACAAAATTACATCCAATATGCTGTTCCACAACACCATTGAAATCACAGGCATTGCATTCACAGAGTTTGGCCTCAAAACTGACCAGTTTCTGGGCATATACATGGCCCTTTTTTGAAGTAGCTTTATGGACACTAAGGGGAGGAGGGGAAAAAAAAAATTATTGTACTAAGCAAGAAAACAATGCTGGAGATCTATTTGAGATCCAGTTGCACATTCTATTATGGGAGAAGACAAAGTTTAAATACTTCCATTGCAATAATCTGACCAGCTCAAAGAAAGTTAAAAAGGACATGTTTTGGGGTTTGGGGGGGTTTGGAGGGGATTTGGTTTGGGTTTTTTTGTTTAGTTGTTCTTTTTTTAAATGTCTGCTTTGCAACTGTCCTCACAGGCAGAGAGAAATTACCTGCAAATGGCTTCATGACCTGTCATTCATGCAGCCCACAAGAAAAAGAGTGTGCAGTTTCTTTCAATACAAGGTTTTGGACAGAGCTAGTCTTAAAATATTGAGAGCTAACTTTCCACTCCAGTGCCTTGCAGCTCAGTTCTAAATAACAGCCACCAAACAGGAACACGCAGAGAAGAAACAAATTTTAATTAGCTGTACAGTGAGGGTCTTTGTCCCACAGATAGATTTGATTATAACACTGATAACCTTCACAGGCCTTGTTACCGCATTACACTACACCATTCATCTGAGCTGCAGAAATTTTCCACACACCTCAAATAGACTTAGCAGCAGTGAAAGAATAATGTCAGAAGTCCCTTCCAGATATTTTGGTGGGATTCTTCTGTTTGACTGAGTTCGCTCAACTGGGATGGAGCCAGGACAGCTCATCGATGGAGCTGCAGAGTGGTGAGTGATATCAACACAGACCTCTGCCAACTCCTTATTTACAAGGGCTTGTTTGTAAACCTCTTTATGGTGTTTTTACAGGGCACATGAAGTGCCTTACGTTAGCTCCTGAAAATAGGATCTGGTAGCTACAGACCAATGTACTCTGCACAAACTCAGACAAGAAGTACCGGCACTGATATTACCTGACATGCTGTGACCTTCAGGCATCACCTGCTATGAGTACATACACCAGGCTTTCACAGAATTGGGAAAGTCATGGAAAAAAATGCCTCAAAAATAGAGCAAGCTGGTTTCTCCATGACTTGAGCTCCTCCACTGCATTGTTGTGCACTTGTGAGAAGTACACCTAGCATTGTGCTTCACTCCCCCTTGCTAGTGGCCCGCATAAGGTACCAGGCAAAGAGAAAATCAGAACCTCTGTTCTACAGCAATATTGGGAAAAGAAAGGTTTTGGATCCAGCAGAAGACTTTTTGTATGATGGTAAGTGATCCCACAAATAAGCATATGCAACTTAGATCATTCATTTCCAGTTACTGCACCAGCCAAGAATGAAGCCTTCCTGCTGTACTTAGATAAGTAGCTCTGATTTAGTAGGGCTCAGACAGCAGTTGTTAACAGCAGGATTCCTTCTCCCTTTCCAAAGCAGGGAAACCAGAAACCCCTTCACAAACTGTCTCCCTATAGGATAAGGAGATCTGATTCTCATAGCCCATGCACAGCTTATACTGCATGTGTAACTTCACTAAGGGATTAGCTCTAGCTCACAGCACGACAGTTGAGAGTAGGACCAAGCATTGCAATCTCTTCCTTTCACTACTACTGAGGTAGATAGAAGTCTTCAATATGCTTGCAAGGAGGCTGGCTCCAGCAGTTGTCTTATCTGCTACAAAGCTCATAGATGGGAGACTGCAAAAATTGGTAGCTTTGGTGATGAGCAGAGAACTAGCTCATATGTAATAATCAGCAAAAACTAAATTAGTAATAATGTCACGTATCCTGAAGCAGAGCTAAGAGTCACATTTTGCTTATACCCATGGCTTCATCGCTCCACTGGCCTTGTGACATCCCTGGGGGAGAAAGAAACCAGCAGCCAGTAACATCCCTGGACAAAGCACAAATTGCTTGTACTCATAGGTACATATTCCTGAGTGGGGCTCAGGGGAAACGGTTTCCTGTTCTGTTCTCTCTATGTCCAGATATGGACATACAAAGCAAGAAAGAAAAAAATTACACCTTTGACTTTTTACTTCAGAGTCTGTCATGAGTTCTGGCTGCTGTTTACTCTCATGGCAACAGATCTCTATTATCACTGTTCTTTCTCATACACCCTTCACAAGGCTGGATTATCACTGGTTCACATATTTTGACAGGAAGGCTGGGCAGGAGTTTCCTCTCCTTGTCTCACCTCCCTGCTGGGCCCACCCATGTTGGCAGGTTTCCCACCTGAGACTCTCCAAATGCCTTTTTGCTGGAATTCAATGGGGCACAAGCTCTCCAAAGGATTGGCCCAGGGCTGCTGAACCAGTGGGGGCAGCACATGTCCCTCTCTTGTAAGAGGCAGCCACGACAGTTCTTCTGAGGACAAGAACAACATCATGCTCCTCTCAGCTAGACTCACTCCTTCTCAGAGAATGCAACGCCACAGCATCTCTAATGGATGCCTGCTAGGCACGCACATACTCCTGACTGAACCCTGCTACTGTAGATAGTACAGGGTGGTCTAACCTCAACAGCTGTGGGGGATGGATTTGGGTTTACAATTCCCCCTCCCGCCTTCCTCACCATGGGTTGCCTCCTGCCTCTCCCACCCCAGCCGTGGCCAGCCATCTCCCTCCCTTGCCACAGCAGTGACTGCCAAGTGCAGCCTAGAGATCATCCACATAATGCCAGCAACAAGGCACTGCCATGGACTGCAACCTGATGGAGCCCCCAGTGCTGGGTAAAAAAATCTGGACATTTGCCCCTCAGTAGCAACTGATTCCCCATCTCCCCCCGAAACACACACAACTGTCAACACCAGCAGGGTTTTGGCTTTGTGTTGAAGGACGAGCTCAGCTGATGGAGGGTGCAGTCATACCTCAAAACAGCTGTTCTCCATCTCCTCCAGGGAAGAAGCCAGTGGGCCGGATGGATCACTGCAGAAGCCTGAAGCTGGCCTGCAGGCCACCAGTTGGACCACACGTAACAGCACGTTGCGGCAGGCTGTTAGCATCTCCAATGGCTCCAAGGCAATGCAGAGCTACCCCTTCAGTCAGGGCACTTGTAACAATGTACTCACATCTGTAACACACATAGGACATCTAGTCACTCTTTATAAATTAAGCTTTTATTACAAAGTCCTGTTTATGAAGTTATTCTGAAGCATGATCCTTTTCTCTAGGAAGAGGTTTTAAAGTCTTGCCTTTTCACACAGTGAAGAAAGGAATTATTTTTTCCTCTTTCCCTTCTTCCTGCCACTGCCTTTCCATTAACTCTTCTGCACAGCTCTGTTTGTATTTATTATTCCCTCAATTTCTCTCTCTTCCTGAAGAATTAAAAAAGTGTTTTGGAGAAAACCATGGGTTTGAACAGAAGTCAACAGAAAAGCACTAGTCTGGGATCATTCAGCTCCTTAAGCATCAGTTTGAAGTTGTTTGCGTAGTACTTATTTTAACTCCTTAGAGCAGACCTACTGATGGCAAACCAAACATTCATTTTCATCCCAGTGCATATTTATTAATTTAATTTTTTGTACTAGAAATTACTGTGATGAAAAAGCAAAGCATACAGCTAAGATCATAATTACAGCAAATAATTAACCACTCAGGATTTAATATACCTCTCTGCAAATGTTTCTCTCATATTAAGGCCTTTGGCAAATTGAGAGGTATGGTAAATTACATAGCAAAATGAGCTTGGTCATTGCAAGGTGGGGGAAAGAATTCAGTTGAGAAGTAAATTCCAACTTCAAACTGAGGGATGCTTTCTCTCAGCCTTGTAACATCACATAGCAATTTTTTTAATCAACTAAAAGACATAATTTTGCAACATGACCTGTTGAGTGGCTCTTCAGGTACTAACAAAAACAGCAGGGAGTCTGACTTTGCTAGTAAAAGTCACTGCACGCTTTTTAGTCATTTTCACATATGGCATTTATTCAAATCCTGAAAAAGCTTTTCACTCCAATACCAGAATTATTACTATTACAAGAAATGTTTTGCTGAAAAAAAAAGGCAGAACCACAAACTGCTATATCACACTTCAGCTCAAGGTGTGAGCCCTCACTTATGGGAAAAGTTACTGGGAATTTTCAGACTTTTAGCAAGGTGATACTCTGAAACTCTTTCCAGCTTTAAACCACTTCCATTCCTGCAGAACAGTTCATCTGATATATTTTTAGTTAAATTAAAAGAGAGAACACTTTAAAACTACTTAACTATATAAAGAAATTTTTAAGATCTCTTCCTCTCCTTCTTGCCCCAGTCCCAGTGGACATCAGAACATACTGCTTTGGCCTTCAAAATCAGTTTGCTAGAAACTAAAACAACTTTAAAATATAAATGGCTGTAAAGGATTAGATTAATACTGGAGTACAGGAAATCAGAATGTTGTATTCTAATTAGTTGGCAGGTGGTTCATGATCATGATAAATTTCATACTCTAGTTGACACATTTTCAAATGTTAATGTCCTCTAGAGGAATAAACTGTGTTGTAATGACTAGAATAATGGCTTCTAAGGTGAGCATTCAGCTTATTATGGTTTCAAACCCTGGCACTCAATGTACATTAGGTGTTAGGCTACGCACTCTACAAAAAGGAAATAATTATGATCGTACAATGAAAAAAGAAGAGGTTTACAGAAAAGGGGTTGTGAAGAGGATCTGAATCATGGAGAGAACAACCTCCTTCATCAGTGTGAAACAATAGTTAATCAAGTACTGTATATAACAGAGCAGACAAGCACTCGCAGGCATCCCAAGAGCCATAACGTTCTGGATAATTGTGACAAGTTTCTTGGTGGTTGTATGGTTTCAGCAGAAGTAAAACTCTAGTTTCCTGCTTCCTTCTCTCCCACTCTTTTCTCCCCCATGCTCACTGTGAGCTGGTTTCCTCAAGGGAAGAAACAGAGGCAGATTGCACAAAAGAAACAAAAAGTAAGAAGAAAGTTGTGCTCTAAGTTCAGTCCCGTGGCAGCCAGTAACCAATGCAAGAAAGTCATCCCTTGATAAGCAACAAGGACAGTTTTAAGGATTGCTGTTTTTGGACTCTAACAAAAGATCTGGATCTTTCGTCTTGTGAACCATGTGCTCCTTATAGGTAAGTGCTTTAACTCCACATTTTCCTTCTCCCTAATGGTCCCACATTCTCTGCCCACAAACATGCACACACACAAATACTAAAGCCTAAGCTAACCTAAATATTCACACATCATGAACAGCAACACAGCTAGTGCAGAACCAGCATCATTCCCTAGACTTCTTTTCTTTGGTATACAGTTCCCCTCCAAGTACTTTCTCAA
Organism: Burhinus bistriatus; assembly: GCA_013397275.1. Lineage (NCBI taxonomy): Eukaryota > Metazoa > Chordata > Aves > Charadriiformes > Burhinidae > Burhinus > Burhinus bistriatus. The sequence continues at coordinate 154,126 of VYXH01008007.1, forward strand.
CACCCAGAAGTTCCCATGCACAACCACGCAGTAGCATTCTCTTCTAACAATCTGTTTATCATTGCAAGTGGAATTAACCCAGTTTGCATCCCACTGATGATCCCATGGTCATGGATATAGCCCACTGTCTTCTTAACAATGACTTGTGTTTTCAATGTCAAGGATACCACAGTGATTTATGCCCTCCCAAGACAAGCAGAATCATCTGCTGAGCAGCAGCCAGGGCCTTATTTGCTGAAGTGTTGCATAATCCTACCTTTGCCCCGGTAACATTGCTTTAAGTGTCCCCTTTCAAGAGCCACTCTGCAATCAACATTGCTGACCATGTGTTATTAATTAAGTAATTTTACAAAATTAGAAATACAAATCGCATTGTTTTCAACCAAAATAACGATCTACCAATTATTCTGCCAACAGAAATGACTTGTAGCTTTTGGCAGGTCTTTTCCCCTTGGCCATTGTTTTCTTAGTTATTAACAAGGTTACAGTTGGTCCTTTTGATTAAAAAGCTTTTTGGGCAGAATCACTGCTATGGGAAAATAAAACCCGAAATTCAATAGCCTTCTAGAATTCTTTTGAAATTCGATGTCAGCACCAAAGAGGGAAGAAGGTGAGGGGCCACAAGGGATACATTTGTAACTTTTTCATTTTCTCTCCAGCCTAAGATTCTTAAAGATGAGGCAAATAGGACTGGAAAGCAAAAAAGAGTATTTTTGTTCACTTGTCTACCTGTAAAGTACACACCATATTACTGAAGAGCTGACTGTAACATTAAACTTTTAAAAAACATGACCTTCCTGTACCAAAAAATTACGATTTTTTAATGTGACCAAAACAACAACATAATCGATTGTAAGAACTAGATTTCAGCACAAGACCTGATCCTGCTAAACATACCTCCAAAAATCAATGCTTGTCCTTCAGCACTTAGCACCAAGGGTGCTATGGAAGTAGTTTCATCTTAGAAAGATTACTTAGAAGGTAAAGAGTGTGCAACAGGGCACTGCTGTACTCGCACTGGGGGAAAGCTTAGTGCTTAGGCCCTCAGCAAAATTAAACTTCCATGCATTTGCAGTCATATGAGAGCCTACAGATGTATAGTCTGGCTTCAGCCACTGTGTAATACTGTAATAAATAACACCAAAAAATAAAAGGCGAGGGGGAGGGGGAGGAGACCTGTACGTAGCTTGTTCCTTCAAAAGAGGTTATTAAAGCAGGACGGTGAACTGTTTCTGTCATATTTGTGAGAGTCAACATCATATAGAGGGACATAAATGTGTAACAGCAGAAACAAGCAAAAGAGTAAGGAACATTTCCAGGTTTCTTGATGAACTGGCTTGCGCCAGGTACCTCAGATTGGATGTTTAAACAAGCATGTTAAGCACTTCAAGCTTGGAAGATTTTAAGGCTTGGGTATAATTGACTAAACAATTCAGAAAATGGCACACAGGGGTGTCAACCCTGCATATCAGCAACAGCAAAGAATCAAGCCTACCCTTCTCCATTGTTTTGCTTTCTTGGTCCATTAGAGAGACCAAGTACAGATAACAAATCCAAACAGTAACCATGTGAAAACACTATTTTCAAGCAGTAACAGACTAGATCTTTCACCAGACAGACAAACTGAAAGGAGTTGGATTCTTTTTTTTTCCCTTTTGAATCTTTCTGATATTTATGGTCAGTGATTTACACCAACTAAACATCTGGCCCCTAAAAGGAAAATACCACTATTTGTTGTAGTTAGAGCTCTGGCAAACAGCATATTGCTGTATGCAAGTTACTTCAGCAGCTTTTGTATCTCAACCTTTGCAGTACCCCAGCAAAAGTCCTGGTACAGCTACTGTTGGCTATCTGGAAATTTTTCCCTTCCCTAGCCATGCAGCTAGAATAAATGCCACCTCTTCTGTTCTGACACGGTGCTTTGCGAGGGAGTAAACCAAAAAATTTCTTACTCAAGAAACCTTTTTCCAGAGCCAGTTCACTCCATTCTTGGGCGGGGGGGGAATCCCAAGGAAAAAAAGAAAGAAAAAAAAAAAACCCAAGCCCTTCAAAATTAATCCTTCAAAAGAAGACACTGAAAAGCAAATGTTGAATGTTACCATTTCGACTGGAGAGATAGCAAGGCTAAAATTAAGTTGTGCAGTAGTCTTGCTTGACCTTAGAAGAGAAAGATCATGCATTTCAAGACTTCTCGCTATTAGTAAGATTTACGCAATGCTGCACCAGTGACACTCGCAGAATGTGCATTACGCTGGGCAACAGGCCTACAATCCAGCCACTTACTTCCATCATGTATTACAATGTAGAAACAGTCACACCTGCGAATCCTATGACAAATGACATTTCATTAACTTTGAAGACTGCTGGATCATTTTCCCTGGTTACATGTGAGCTGGGCCATAACAGTCCTTTCAACAGCCTATCATGAAAAGATAGTCACTATAATATCCCAAATATTTCAGGGAGTAAATAGTTCTCAATTTGTTAATGATGAAGTTCTATGTCAATTAGATGTAATGGGATAAAAGCCTATCATTAGAGATCCTGGGCCACACAAATATAGAATGGTATTTCCCATTGCTTGTTATGTCACTTCCCCACCACCCTTTCTCTCTTATTTATTTAATTTTTTACTGTTTCAAGTGACTAGCAGAGTGGTCCAGTACATTTCACACAATCTGCTTTCATGTCAAACAATCTTTCCAGGTATTTTATTTCATTCCCTTGATGATTTCATGGGATCAACAAATCAAACTGTGAGGTTTTACAAACATGAAAATGTCAACAGAAGAACATAGAATATAACACCTCAGCTGCCTTCTTTCCAAATAGAAGGATCCTTTTTCTCCCCAACCTGCCTTAGCTTAGTTACAACAAACAAATCCTGTTTAAATCATACATATTACAGATGTATTAGGACACTAGTCTGTGCTGCTGATAAAGAAAGGCTTACAGAACAGCTCTTTGTACAACACATCACTGTTTTGCTCACTGTGACTTCTTTTGCCCTGAGTAATAGCACTTCTTTCTGCTCTCATGGAAGGGGAGGGGGGGATTACTCACATGTATAAAGCTAAGCACATTTTTAACAGCTTTGCTGCACCAGGGCTCAAGACTTTGAACAACAAGGCTTCCATGTGAAACTTAATACAGCTTAGACTAAGGCCTGCAATTGGATCCCACAAGTGTGCAAGGTTCTGCAGTCAACAGATCCATGGCATAATTCAGCTCCTGAGGGCACTAACTGCACCCCAGTGGCCTCACAAAAATCTAGGGAGCAAGAGAGCATTCACCCCAGCTCTACAGTTCCTCCTCCAGGCTGTTTTCAAGGACCTGAGGATCACAGGGTGAAAGTCCTATGGTGCCCCTGGTGTGGGGAGAGAAACACTTGTAATAAACAGGCAGGTCCTCCTTCTGCCTGGCCAGAGGCAAAGGCTGCCTACAGCAGGAGCCAAGAGTCTGGCTCTTAATACACACATGCTAGTCCATCAATCTCCATTGAAGCTTATCCTGAAGAAATCATCAGGAACATCATGATCCTTCACAGTTAAACTGTCGTCCGTCCCCCCCCCAACAATATTGGGGTACACACCAGATCACAGCTTATACTGTCAGAAAACCCCTGCAGATCCTTCCTCAGAATGCGGTCTGACCCTCTATGCCATCTCATTACACGTTTAGACATCCAAGCTCAGCCACAGAGGAATTCGATCAGGATTAAGCAGCATGAACTGCAAAGCCCTAGAGCTGCCAGATCTCTGTCGGTGTTTGTTGGCTTCTCAAGGAATCATGCTGGCAACATTTATGAGCATACTGAAAAACTATGTGCAGTTTGAAAGCAAGAAGCACACAAATAAAATCTATTAAACAGGTATTATTAATGTTCCTACTGCCCCCGTTCTTTCTTCCTAACTACAACCTCTGGAGCCAAGTGGGGACATATCTCTATGAGGAACACTTTAATTGCGAAGATGCAAATGAACTTGACAAAATGTAAAGCACCCATGAAGAGAAACGAAGAAATTCAGGTGATAATGTGGCAATACCACGTTGCTATTCCCTAAGGAAACCACTCCATGGGTAAAAGCACAGCTTTGCTATTATAAACATGCCTACACCCAAGGCTCATGCTGCCTACACTGCTCCGTGAGCTGGAAGTTACATCTCATAGCATTCGGTACAGGAAAAAGTATCTGAAAGAAGCCTATCATGTACGGATGGCCCATAATAATTATCCCTATCTATCGTGTCAATCTACTTAAAACAGGCTATATTACTTTGGATCAACTCAGAAGGTTCTGAATCAAACACCACTCCAATGATCTAAACTAAATACTGATTGATTTATGTCAACATTCTTTTACCTTAAAACATACGATGGCAGGCTTCATCCATTAATTTTTTCTTGTTTAGTAGTTTAAGTTTGTGTCTGTATTACTATTGTATTTCAACTACATACCATATAGTAAATAATCTTAATGATCAAATGACAGGTTTCATATCTCTCTGAGCAGAGTTCATCTGATTTATTAAAGTGACACCAGACATTTACTCAAGGAGTAAACAGAGCTGACATTATAGGATGATCTCTGAGGGGAACGCTCCAGGGTAAATACTCAGGAAAAGGAGTGGTTATGCATTCCATTCCTTTGTATTTCTTGCCTAATTCTTCACTTTCTTCTTTTTAATGTTCTTATTAGTATTACAACATCTTTTGTGATCTTTAGGCAATAACCTCTGAAAGGGAGCCCTTGTAATATGGTCAGTCTTTACAGAAAAAGAGCAATTGGTTGAATCTGGAGAAGCTCAGTGACTCTGTCTGAAATATAGTCTCAGTGAAACTGTGACTACTTGCTCTGCAGTGAGGTCCCGCCTTGACAAGGAGTCACGAAGGAGCTCTGGATAAATCTTTTCACCTCATCTCTAGCGACTACTTAAGAACAGAATTGTTGTCCTTCATCCGTATCCCCAGAAAACATCAACCAAATTTACCTTTTCTTGTTAGGATCACAGGTTTGTGTTTGTTAATAAGAACAAAGGGAAACAAAAGGAAAAAGAGGAACAATACACATCAAAAGAGATAAATCTCCCAGTCTAACCACAAGTGCCGTGTTCTCTCTTACGACATATAGACAAAATGACATATGGATTGGAACAATTTGACCCAGCAATCCTATCCCTTCTGTGAATGACAGTAAGAAGCTGTGTGGCCAATTACATTAAAACTTAGATAGGTATTCTGTTATTTGCATAGAAAATAAGCAGTACCCTCCTTCAAATCTAGGGCAACACAATATCCTGTTTCAAGACACTGCTCTGGTGACCATCTATCCTCACCTACATCAGTGCAGAAAGCAAACCTCCTCAAAGTAAAAGGAGGAGGAGATATTCAGACGATCAGTTATTCACAAGTATTGTACAAGGTTTCACAGTCAAAAATGCATGGAAAAAACACTGAAGAACCTTAAAATGACATTCATGAAAGCAAAACATTTTCCATGCTCACACTTATACCAACCAAGGCGAATAGAAATGGAAATGGGTTACTGACATTTTTTAAATCACAACCAAGAGCCCAACACAGTAAGATGGGTCTGAAGAGTGGAAACAAAATGTCAGAGCCAGAAAGGCCACAAAGGACTTCTTTACAGCTTTTAGTTTTCCAGAGAGGTACTGTGATGGTCTGTCAACTGCTGGTGAGAGGATACACCCTCAGACAATGAAACAGTATCCACAAGCAGTACAAAAGGCCAGGTTAGGCATGCAGCACAGCACAAGGGGAAGCAATAGCACTTAGAAGGCAACTCTAGGTGGTCTAGCCGCATGTAAGCATTACTTTCTCTCACCTTTTTCTGACAGATGTTTTGACAGTCCTTGAATAAAGCTGAAGCAAGGTCAAACAGCTCTTGTTCCCTCAAAAAGAAAGTGCTTCAAATTTGCACACAGGGAAAGGGAGAATCCTGTAACATACTGTCCTGGTTTGACTGACACAGGACTAATTTCTCTTCCAACGCTTGGGAAAACTGCACATTTAGAAGACTCTAGTGTCTGAATCTGTGAAAATATTTACTTTATAGACAGCTATGGTAAGTGGGTTTCAAGGTCTCAGTGTTTTTGAGCTCACCAGGTGTAGGGATGAGGAGGAGCAAGACCTGAGCACTTGACCCAAGCTGGCCAACAGGGTTATTTCATACCATGAACAACACATTCAATATAAATGAGAAAGTTCGCTGCGAAGTGCTCGCTCTCCCTTGATAGCAGCGATCCAGAGAACTTCTTGCTCCGGTGCCAGAGCCCTGAGCCCTTCCACTCCTCCCAAGGCCATAGCACTTGCAGTGTCCCACATTTGTTGTCCAGTGCTGGGAGCGCACAGCTTTCAATGGATAGAATTCGTTGAGTTTAATCCTTGTATATTTTGTATTGGTATCGGGATGAATACTGGTTCTTTAGTATTATTAATGTTAATTATTTAGTCTTATCCTATTAAATCTATTTATATTTCAACCCTTGTGTTTCCTTGTTTTTCCCCGATTCCCCTTCCCAGGTCGGGAGGGCTCATTGGGTGATTTCTGAATAATTGCCTAAACAACAATAAACTGTTGTGCTTTTTCAAACAGTAACACATACACTGACTACATAGTGAATGAGACATACCACAAGTAAAAGCCTTGCCTTGGCTACATGAACAAGGACAATGCTAATGCCTGGATTATCTTGCTTGACATCTATCACTTAAACCAAAGTTTAAAAGAGCTCCCCTAAAATCATAGTATCAGTAAGGTCGCCACAGCAAAAACACCACCTCTGACACAGACTACATTTTCCCCTCCCGCCACATGAGGGATTATCTAAACCCATTTCCTCTCATCCTCTCCTCAGACAACTGTGTGGCTCCCATTACATATGCAGGACAGATATATATCTAGGGAGACATCTTGTCCTCTAGACCAGAAGGTTCAGACTTCTTAAGGCACTGTTTTTAAGTTGACAGTGCTTGAGCTTTTCAGCTAAAACTTCACTAAAATGCTGCGGAAAGACAACTTTGCCATTGCAGATTGGTTCATCTGCAACATGGCCCCACACATGAAGGTCCTCATTTGCAACTGGCATAATTCAATGTACTGTTCCTTCAGCCGGCAGTGATATTAGTAGAACTTACAGCTTCAAACTTAAAGGCCTTACCACCATAAACACCGAGGACAGCTGGAAAATTATATTTAGCTACAACCAGCAAGTTAACCTGGTGCTGTCGTGAAAAATGTCTGTTTCCTTGACTCATCCATCATCAAGGCACAATAAACTTATAATCAAAATGATATCACTTCAACTGTTGCTGCCAATCTTTCCTTAATGGATTTAATTTAATAAAATTAAAAAAAAAAAGTTTCCATGTGTGTTGATGGTAGACAACAATAGTAACAATGGCCTCATAGGGACTGTGGAAAAAAACCCAGCCTACTCCACAGTAGCCAAGTGCTCTGCCTACCGGACGTTACCAGGGCACCACAGGGCTGGAGGGACTTCTCCTCACAGGGCAGAACTGAGCTTAACTGCCGTTTCAGGGAAATGGAGAGAAAAGAGTTAATCATTTCTTTTCCCAATTCTATTTTCTCTGCCACTGGCTGGAATCCAAGCCCAGGAGGGTTGTTTGCTGTTGCAGGAGGGTTTGGGGGGTTTAGAAGGGTTAGGCCTCTGCACCTGTAGATAACACTGCAAAGTCTTACTTGGTAACATTCATGAGATGGCAAACTGCTATATCCCTTCAGCCAACTGCCTCGTTCAAAAGTTTTGCTCTTTAATTTCCCCTTTTTCCAGTCACTCATGATGATGGGCCAAATCCAGTGTTTACTGAAGTTTGAGGCCTTTCTGCTGAGCTTGAAAAGTCCAATGACTTCTTTTACTAGATGAAAACAGCACCCACTACAAAGTAGAAAGGTAAATTAAGTTCTGCATTCAAGGTAGGGACTCACCTCCAGATCCAGGAGATTGAGGGATTTTGAAATTTACAATGATCAAAGGAGTGTTAGTATGGTATTTTCAGCACCTACAGACCACTTTCTACCAGTTTTAGTCCTAGTCCCTCCATCACAAAGCAAACCCAAGATTAACAGAGATTGTAATCAATCAAAGCCAGAGAAAATTCACTTCAGTTGGAGCAAAAGCAGGGTTTCTATTTAAACTAAAGCAGTACTTTGACACAGGAACAAATGGCTTTTAAGTTCCTCATGGGCACATTTTGACATGAAATAAGAAAGACGTTATTAAACCAAGAGCTTAAATACAGGAATACAATTCTGGATCAACTTTCTTGGGGCCAACAAACCTAACTAGTTAAGGATGTTGACAGGATTTTTTTTAACAGGACTAGGTAACATCATTGTCTAACAGAGGACTTGATGTCCCTGTCCTATAATTCATCTTAATCGTTACACTGATGCCCTCCCTGTGTTACTCAGGAATGTTGCAGGAGGCAACACAGGTATAGACATATTGTTTACGAAGAAAAGGAAAAGGGAGAAAGAATAAAAACCCCTTTTTCTCAATGGATGTGTATAATAATCTGCTTTCCCTCTAAAAAAAAAAAAAAAAAGACTAAAGAGCTAAAGGCTTTGGCAGCTAGTATTGATTACCTACTGGGTTTCTTCTGCGAGCTGAGTATTTTGCATTCACACTCTGAGATATAAACAGGGAATTCATCTTGGGACTTGACCAGTATAATGTTATACCAATGGGTTGATTCAGGAGCAAGATCTTCAGAGACTGATACTGCTGAAATTCTGGAGAGAAAAAAGGAATGACCAATATGCAAGTAACTACATGTGTCAACGCGCTGTGACTGAAACTAAAGGACTTGACTTTGCATTCCTCCTAAATTCAGTGGGGAAACTGGGGCAGGAGGGGTGAATCACCAGAAGGTTTGCTCAAGGAATGTAAAACAGAACACAAGGTCTATTGTCCCCATCAGGATTTCACAACTACATAATAGGGGTGATTTCACTGGAGCCAGCCCTGATTTATTTCAAAGCAGAATCAAACCTCAGGTCTAAGGAAGCCCTTAAAATAAGTCTTTACTAATGCCTTATTATTTTAATGGTGTAAATCCACAGGAATCAGTCAGGCTATCCAAGATTTACAGCGGCCTAACTGAAAGCAAGATTCAAGATTTAACATACAAGTTTCTTGGACCTGTGATGTGCTCATTTGCTAGTTTAAGCACAGGCATGAAAATCATCAGTGACCAGATGCTAAGCAGAAAATAAACACTGTGGAAAATTAGACTTTGCCTCAGAAACCTTCCCAGATAAAGTTATTTTAAAAGGTAGGTATTTGGGGCTACCATCCTATGCTGGCGATGCTGGTGAAAACCAGCATCGTTCTATTAATAGAACATCCATTTTTGCTGGCCAAGGCTGCAGCCCTTGATCATCTTTTCCTCCCCACTGGGACCAACACAACTCTAATCTGAATGGGGCACTACACAGATGTGCTCACCTCAAACAACACACCTAGCATGACACATCATGCCAGCTAGGACTGATAGGTAGTAAGCAGGGAAGACAAGTCAACACCTGCTTAGCCCTTCTGGTAAATCTGCATCACTTCATTCCCAAAGAAGTGCAAAGCCTTTAGAGTCCACGGAGCACGGCTCGTTGCACCAGCTAAGGTCCTGTCCTGCAATCTGCAGTTTTGAAACGTTGCCATTTTCCACTCAGTATTTGCAATCTATCAGGATCCTGAGCAGAAGAATAAAGGACCTGATCTGCTTCTTGCTTACACCACTGTAAATTAGAAACAAACCCATCAGCACTAGCAGCCTTCCATGAGTATAAAACAGGTGTAAGTGAGAGCAGAAACAGGCCTATAAACTCAGCTGAATTTAGAAATCAATTTATTACTTTCCAATCGTGCAAAGATTGCATTACATTACGTATATACATACACACACACATATACACACACTGTTTTTAAAACCTCTCCAAGAAATCAGACAGAAACTAAGCAGAGCATATGGAAATTATACTGGTTGCTCATAAAAAGCTACTTAAATTTGCCAAAGTTAAAAGACACTGTACAGTCTACTACACAGGCTTGTTAAAAACAAGTAAGGTAAGAAAAGCATATTTTTAACTATGACTACCTGATGGGTGGAGAAGCAGTTTCATTTGTCTTAGAAATGCAAGGTTTCTGTATTTTTAAAGATTTTCAAAGCTTGGGTTCTCTCTTCCCCCCCCCCCTTTTTT
>VYXH01008007.1:165523-209502 GCA_013397275.1 Burhinus bistriatus
ACAGCGTGGTGGGGGGGGGGGAGCAAATAAGTCTCTTGGTGAACCATTAAACCTGGTTGCTGTATTTGCGTAAACCATGCATGATGCACCTATGTATTTAAGCAAGGTAACCCACACCAAAGCAGGTACCATTAGTGATTATATTCCATGAAAGATAAAATCTAGCAACTTTGATGAGTCTACCACTTGCTGAGGTGTATCAAGTGAAGAAAAGAACAAACAGCTGTTTTATTGTGTTATGTACGGATGGAGAGTTTGGGGGCAGGACTGCTGTTCACTCTGGAGGGGTGCAGAGGACTCTCTGGAGAGTGACACTTCTCTGCAGATGCTGCAAAGGAATCCAACAGTGCATATTGGCTTCAAGGGATATATATGCTGTTCATCATCCCTTTTAATTTAAACTAATTTAACCTACTATAAGATGCTCTCCCTGTTTTAATAGATCTTGTTTTTGTAGCAATTACTGTCATTTAGGTAATACCACACAGATGTGCTCAAGGAGCACAAACTTGTGAGAAGCCCTGAAGAATTTCTGGCACTGTTTCTTTCGTTCAATCTAATTTCAGAGGCAGAAGGAGAGCCACCCAGTTGAATTATGTTGACAGCGGACACAGAAAAAGCAGATGAAAGACTGAAAAGGAGATTAAATGGCCTTTAAGCACAAAGGTAGTTAAACATGAGGACTTACGCACCTCTGTTGTGTTATAATCAAATTGAAAAATGCTTGACTCTCTCAAATTTATACAAGCATCCTAACCTATTAAAATAAGGAAGTATCAGGTATACTAAATAGGGGAAAATGGCAAACTTCTAAGCTCATGGTTGTCCGTTTCATTTTCCAGATGCTTTCCAAAACCTACATGTTAAGATGTGTTCTTCAGTTATGTCACAGAAATATATTCAGGTATCTTCACAACATGGGGGCCACAGATGTGTTAACACACAGTGCCAGCAAAGTCACTCCAGTTAACACCAGCTGAGAATCAGCTTTTGGGTGTGTTTTTTTTCCTGCTGTTGGTGAGAGTTTGGCTCAGATGCATGAACAGAGTAAATCCTTACTAATCTTGCCAGCTGAGGTAATGGCCACTGAGGTTCCTGAGGCCAGCAGGCTACCTAATACAGGCTTTGTCTTAAATGACATGGAACCTCAAATTCTTTTTGGACACAGATGAGCACCATGCATTAACTGAAGGCTTGGCTCAATTATATCTTGGCTTTTTGCGACAGGAATGGAAGTGCCATGGGGTCAGGAAACTGCAAGTCAGAAGTCACTGTAGCCAATGTCAAAATCTGGCCTCTTCGTCTTCTGAAAACCTGTGCAAGCAAGTCCAAAGGCAAAATCTGGCCCTTAATTTTCCTGATAGTACAGCTTCACCTACATGGCAGAAGACAAGAAAAAAAAAAAAAAAAGAAGTTTGTCCAAGCTTATTTTGTTCTTGTTAAATTTTTTAAGTGGGCCAAGTCTTATTTTGGGCAGTTTGCCTTGGTTTCAGGAAGGAAAAAGAAAAAGGCACTATAAGGTACAGGTATATCTAGAAATTTTAACCTATGCCTAGAAATTACTCACTTCTCTACCAAAACTCTGTGTAATTCTATATATAAGGGATGAGGTCGAATTCTTAGTCTTTAATGATCTGAGTGTCTTCCAGAAAGTAGGATTCTTCATTCTACGCAACACCTGTTAAAAAGAATACATTAAATGGACCAGACTTCATTTTACTAGCTGAAACCTGGAGCAGCTTCACAGCTCAAAAAATAAGCACTGCCGCCCCTTCCAAAAAAAGCCCCAACCAACCAAAAAAAAAAACCGTAACCCTTCTTTTCATTATGGTTTGAGTTGAGACAAAAATTACAAGTTTCAGATTTCTAATACATTCACCATACTTAAACAGTGAAAAGAGGTACACTCACACAGGGGTTACCTCTGAGGAAAGTAATGCATGTGAATGAATTCCATTTTAGTTAAACTGGTATGAAGTTGAATTCCAGTGTGATCATAATGTAAATTAATCAGATACATATAAAAGCATCCTTTGTCTACATTATGTTTTTTAAAATCTGAAATCCATATAAAGCTACATTAAAACAATGCTGTTTAAAAGTTGCAAAGTTGTACTAGCTCTACAATTCTGCAAAGATAGTATGTTAAAGAGCCCCTGTCATCATCTGAGATAAATTGGACTTTATTTGCACAGCCTGCATTCTTCCCTAAGCTATTTGTGGCTTCAAAACTGTGCTGGGAGCTCAGTAATGCTGATGACCATTCATGGGAAAACTGGAACACAAGCAAATTAAGGGCCAGTATCTACCATGCAGTTCTCTGAGGTTTCTCTAGAGCCCTAATCTGGATAGATTTTCACTGGGATAACTTTTCTTTTTAATCTCCAATGCATTTCAAATTTTTACCTCAATGAAGGACAGTTACAACCTTTAGAAAAACGTGGTCAGAAGTTTTAGCTAACATTGCCAATGATGTGGCCTATACTTTACAAACCATGTTCTTGAACAACTGTAAGAATATCTGTTCAACCTTTCCAGGAAAAAAAAATCAGCCATGGCAGAGACCAAACATAAAAAAGTCCAATACAAGTAGTTAAAAGCTGGTAAACTTACAAACATCTGGGAACAGAACCTTACCATAAGAAGCTGAGGCATGGTGTGGAAGTATCAGTGGAAAGCCCTGTATATAATAAAAGGTAAACAAAGCTTAACAAACATTGTCAAAGCGTCAAGGAAGTAGACTTTAACTAACAGACAAGTAAATTTTACTGGAAGTCAGTGACTTCAGAATCAGCCAGATTTTTAGTGCTGTTTTTGTTATATAAAGACATTCATACCTACATAAAGCCAAATTCTCAAGTTCTTGGGTGCTGGATTTTTTCTACTGTGGCCCTAACAAAATCAAGAGTTCAACTGACTTAAAGTAATAGAGAATTAAGCTTGTGATATAATACACAGTCACCAACAATAGCATTTGACTAACATGGACTTGCATTCTGTTACACACTGAGAGAAGAACTTACTGCCATTCAGGAGATATATAACATCCAGGTGGATGTGTAATGTGTACATACACAGACAGCACCTCATGACATTAACTGCCTTGAGGAAATGCTCTCTCCATGGAAGCTTTGCAGGAGAAAACGTGTTTTGTCTTGTGTGTGAGTTGGGGAGCAGGTTTGTCAGCCCAGGGCAACAAATTTAAAAGATTGTTTACACTATCCAACTTGACAGTGTTTGTTACTAGGCATTTCTGCTTCTCACCTTTTAATAATGGGGACAGTAACTTTGTGTCTTTAAACAGTGACTAATTTGTTCCCATGAGGCCAAAAAACACTCAAGTGACAAATTAAAAATAAACATTCTAGGAAACAAAGACTACAACATATTCATGAAAATGAATATTCATACTGAATGAGAGAATGTCAAAGACTACTGCTTTTTCAGACTCTTTCACTTGCATAACTCAGCAGCTGCTCATTTACTTTAACAGACTGCTGGTAAACAGCAGCTAAGAATATGCCCCTAGAATTACTACTTTAAAAGTGTTTATTTGCAAGCACAGCTGAGTTTCGTCTCCTTTCTGCCTATTCTGGATCATTGCTATTCAAGATATATCACCATGAATTTGACGGTGATCCTTAGCTTGAAAATTATTTTGTTGTTCGTGTACTCTTTGGATATCCTGTCTAGGTACCTTGGATATCAAGATTGTCTTGATGTAAAGCTGGAACAACATAGTGCTGAATTAAACTCATTTTCTATCACTTAATATAGGCTTTAAATTTGTCCATGGAATGTGTCCACACTAGACTGAGAAGAAGGTTCTTGACAATACTGAATTATCATACTGAATTGCTTCTATCCGTTGGCTGGGGCTGCCAAATTGAAATGATGCATGTCAAGGCAACCCTACACTGAAAAGTAAAAGATAGCCTCTTAAATGTTCCATTTATAAAGGTTTTTATTCACAGTCAAATTTAGTCTCCCCTCTGAAATATATCACTTTACAAAATTGATACCTTGCCATTACAAGATTTCCACACCATATTCACTCAGCTTAGTAGTAAAAACAAGCTTTTGCTCTTTTCCCTTTGGTACAGCTGATGAAAACTGTAATCTTCTACAGGGAAGGTTAAAAGTCATCAAAAAGGCAAACCGTTAGTTCTATCAGTAAAATATTACATCATACTGGAAAGCAGAACTCGAAGGAAAAAAAAACCCCAAACTACCACTAATGCTAAGGATGCTAAGAGTGATCTGCAAAACAAAAGCATTCCTGTGGACTTTCTGGAACTCTTTGCAAGGAGTATCACTCAAAGCAAATTAGCAAAAAGAAAAATTACACTGTCACACTGCACAATGTAAATGCATTTTTTTGTAGTATGTGTCACACATGATTCTAAAATGACAAATTGCATTTTTTACTTTCTGTATTACTTCTCCTAAATTGCTGTAGTCTAACACTTTTTTTAATCACTGGCAAGTAAACTTCTAACTAAGAAACATATATAGTCTTTTTAACTAATGCCCTGTTTTGGCATTTTTACATCTCAGTTTATGACAAAGGAATAACCTGCCCACATTTGGGATGCAACCAGTTTCAGTTATTTCAGCCCTCCAAGTTGGAAAATTTGTCTCAAAGTTTGTCAGACTTACTCTTTTGGAGAAGCAGAACATCTCCACAAAGCCTTGCGATCATTTCTCCAATTATATTCTGATTTGCATGTCACTGCTTAGCTGAAGTTAAATTTTTTTTCAAGTGCTGATTTGCATCAAAAATAGTTCGCTATTGTTTCCTTATACTTTAACTCTCTAAAGCAGCTATACATTACTAGTCAGCCATGTCTGATGGAAGAAAGAAACGACATTCCAATCAAGTTGTTTCATTTTTTTTTTTATGGATAACTTGGCACATATCCCAGGTTGTAGCAATGTTAAACAGAGGAAAGTTTTCTCTAGGTATAAGGGATTTTTGCAGTTGCTTTCAGTAGAAGAGAATCCACATGAATTGAGTCAAAAGTTCAGTGATATCTTGCCAGAAGGAACCCTATACCACAGAATGCCACTTACACCAATATACCTCCGCCTCTGTTTCCAGTTACAGATTGGAGTTTGCTGTTCACAACTCCCAAAAGCCTTCCTGTGACCAAGAGCTGGTAGAAGCCTTAATCCAAGTAACGAAGGTCTCTCCTTCTGGGGCTGCAGAACCAGGTCTTCATCAATGCCTGGGCAACGTATGTCATTTACTATAGAAAGCAGGATTTCCCTTTACATTTGTAATGGTCCCAGCCACACAGTGAAAAAGTGAATTTTGGTCTACCCTCTTAAATCCAAAAAAAATTCTTAATTCTGAGATAATTAAGTTTGTTTAACTTTTATCATTCCAGATAACTATGTTTTGAGGAGATTTCCAATGAAACTGCAACATTAATGCTTTTTTGACAAGGCTTCATGCTAGTATTGATTTTCCAGGCCAGGAAGAAATAGGATGACTTAATAAAACATCCACACCTGAGGATACAGTCCTCCAATAATAAAAATACTGAAGTAGAAATGAGCGCCAGTGATGTCTTGAGTTCCCAACTCATGGTTAGCATTTATAAAAGTGGGAATTTAAGTTCTAGTAAGATTTCCTCCTTTGTTTGCAGCCACAGTAAATTCTGTCAGAAAGGTTTTCGAGGAGCAGACCTGCAGAAACTTTACACAGCTGGGAGAAGACCTCGTTTCTTAGGTCAAAGATGCCCATTTTGTTAGGATAAAAATCTCTTTAAATGGCTGGGACAGTTAACAACATGGAGTTTTCTCCCTGCAATATTTTTTTGAGAAGCATAGGTGTGTGGGGAGGATATCTTTCATTTAAAGATGCATCTAAGAAAAAAGTAATTCACTGACTGAAAAAACACTGAGTAGTGGGCCAGACATCTACAAAATCCTGAGCCATTGATTTGATAACTGAGTAATTTACTTTTCCTGTCCAACTGTAGCAGTTCAGTGAAGCCACCCTAATTCAAGGACCAAAGTCCTTGAAGACCAAGTGGAAAGTTTTCCATTGACTCTAAAGTCAAATTGAGTCGAGTCAGTCCCTACTATCCAATGACCTCTAAATTTTGCCAAACACAGAGCTTCCTGGATGCCCCCAAGTGCCGTTTGCTATTTTAATGTAGCTATTTAACGCTAACACTAGTGGGGCTTAAAATCTTGGGTTTGCATTTTCATTTCTCTTCTGAAGTTTGGGTTTGGTTTTTTTTTTTTTTGTAAGCTTGGAAAATTCCCCATGCAACCTGCTATCAAATTTTAGTCATAGCTGCTAACTTCACATGCCCTTAGCAACCTCATCACTTTCTTGGTACAAAGACTAGAAAGCAAGAAAAATTCCAAGAACAGATAACACATTAAATGCATGTATCAAAACAGAATCTTTAACAAAATAAATACTATTTTCACTTTTAACTTAAAAACCTGAACAGAAAACACTCCAATTTTGACATCAGTTGGCCTCTGGTCGGTCCAACTACATATATATTTCTACCGTAACTTAGCTTTACATAATTTTGTCATTGCATTACTTAAAAACATTCTCAGAAACAGCAATTTTGTTAGTGCTTCTCTTAGTTGGTATGTCTAATTAATATTGATTAACCCATAATATATTTATAGCAAAATCAAGACAAAGCAGGGAGGCATCACACACACCTTAATGTTCTCTTTAAATATCTTAACTTCATTAATACTCTAATTCACTGGTACTAATAACTTTTGTTATTATAATAGCAACTCTTTGCATTACATTGGCATTAACTAATGCAGAATTGGTATTTCTGCACCATATTCAGCACATACAGCAATGAGACTACAAGTCTCCCAAATGTTTCCTTCCCTTTCAGGCCCTTTAGAACCATTCTACAAACTATGGCTCATACAGGTTATGCACACAGCCACTGCAATAAATGTTCTTCTTGCCAGCCTCCTATTTTGAGGCAGGAATTATTTTTTTTTTCTCCAATATTCATGTAGTTTTTCCAGGAGGAACTTTCACGAACAATGTTCAGTCAAGTCATTTCATATTTGAGACCTCAGTAAAGTTAAATACCTATCCTGAAGTCCAGATGTTCCAAGAACTCTTCAGTGATATGAAAAACACATAGCATTCATGATCTTGTATTTCAAACCTCTTTCTAATAGAGCTGTTCATGAATAACAAGCACATGGTTATTGCTTCTTAGTTTGTGGGGCATTTGTCTGGGTTGTTTTCTTTGTGTTGGAAAAGAAAAGCTACAAATCCAGGCTGTAAACAGCCATACTGAATGATACAAGCCTTAAAAAAAAAAAAAAAAAGCTTCCAAAGTTGCATTTGTTACATCTATTTAAACTGCCCTAT
Organism: Burhinus bistriatus; assembly: GCA_013397275.1. NCBI lineage: Eukaryota > Metazoa > Chordata > Aves > Charadriiformes > Burhinidae > Burhinus > Burhinus bistriatus. Next base: position 172,905 of record VYXH01008007.1, read on the forward strand.
CACAAATGCCAAATACCTGTATATAATTAATTATACCAGATGGACTTCTACCTCAGTAAGTTTTAGCTAATAGCCTTGCATTATTCTTGTTTAAACATTTACCAATGAAACCTGTGTACTTTCCTGGACAATAAATTATGATCCTTTTCAGACATGATCCTTTAAAAACAAAAGCTATAATTGAAGCTTTAGAGGAAAGTCATGTAATGGAAATGTCTTTCAATTCCCTTTTAATTAACAGCACTGTGCGTAAATACAAGCTGAGCTACTCATTTCCTCAAGACAATGCCGCTCAAAGTACAGGACATTATCTCCCAGAAAATCTCTACGTTAAAGCGCTTCTGGCTTGTGCCACTTCAGACCACTTCTATCCTATTGTCTTCCCAATTAGTTCATAGGACACCTGGCTTTTTTTCTTTTTTTAAATTGATTGTTTTGAGATTAACATTTAGAACCTCATGCTTTGCACATGCAGACCTCCATATCCACACAAAGCCCAGAAGTCTGTTTATAACAGCCTACAGCTATCACTTACAGTATCAGGTTGAAAGAGGTACGACACAGGACACACAGACTTCCAAATAAACTCTGTCCAAACCTACTGAGCACACCAAGAGAACTGCTTTACATGAGTATTGCTATCTTTGGTCAAAAACACACTTTTGGTCTTTTTCATTTTTAACCTTAATTAGATAAAAAACCACTCCCGAGTCCAGCAGCTCTTTTGTTTGGTATAACCATGACATTAACCTGTAGAAATAAAGCATTCTCATTTTAGCTTTCAGCTGGGAATGTTTATGGACCTTTCATATGCATACTCACATGAGCAGTCCTGTAGATTTGAGGCAGCAAAGTTAGGTACCTACATGAATACAAGCAAGTTCTCTTGTTGGTTGGATTGAAGGAATTGCTATTTATTCAAAGAGTTTATCTTAAACAAAATCTGTAAATTCATACCAGTCACTGAAAATGTCTCTAGAAATATGCAACAATTATTTGAGTTTAATAAACTTGTTAATGTATTGAACTTTCACTTTCAAATATATATTTTTAGATAGTCAATGACAAGAGAACCTTCATTTTAGCACCTAATTCAATTTAGTCCATATTCTGCATTGCATGATGCAGTATAACTCTGTAAGGACAGTAACCATCCGCTGTATATCATTCAGCTTGCAGTACTATAGGTATAATGGATTAATTTGTTCTCATCATTTAGTCTTTCATACTAACACTATTTCCCAGTCAGTTTTGTAGACTGCTACCCAAACTGCATTTCAGTGAACTGAATTGTTTATTTTTCCTTCGTAAGTAGTTAGGTTACTGCTAATTGTTAAACAGCTTTTGGGCTGATAATTGAGTTTTGCTTTGCAGTGTATTGAAAAATGAACTAGTGAGGTTCTTCTGAAGAAAAAAAACACATCTCATCTCCTAAATCACTAAGCTTCACATTTTGTGGAAAACTAATAGAATATTTGCAAAACAGCAGTAGTTTTTATTGCACCAGAGAACGCTTTCCTTGATGAAGAGTTGAGAAATCGCAACACATGAGCATACTCCTGCCACCTCAGAGCATATTTCTCTCTTGCACGGTGTCAGCAGTAAAGGGTGAGCACTGCAGCCAAAATTCCTATCAGGTTCCTGCATGTGCTGTTTCCTAATAGCTGTCCCCAGCCTGCTCCTTTTTTCAGGGCCTACAAATTGCCCTTTGGGAATATCAACTTTTTCCACTGACTAGACACAGTGGCTTAGAGTGGAATCCAGGCTGTTTGCTCGTGGCCCTTGAAGCTCAGTTTTCTCAGAGGCAACAGAAGTAAGGGAATATGGCATACGTTCAAGTTCAGAAGCTGAAAAGGAAACAGTTTAACACAGTGAATAAATCTTAAAAAAACCTGCAAATACAGCATTTCACACAATGATATAATGAGAAAGTAAACATGGCTCTTGCATAAAGACCACAGACTGGATAGCATTGTTTGAGACTTTTTAATATTCAGAAGATTCATTACATATAAAAAAGTGTCAATCATTGAGCGGTAAAAAAAAAAAAGGAATTCTTAGACATTATGAACAAAACATCACTGGTATCTATTACCAGCAAGCATATGTCAGGTCATTATTATTTGAATAACGAAATGTTACTTGGCTCACATCAAATGGCACTTTAAGATACACATACAACATGATTCCCTCAGTGACAAACGTTCTGGACAAAATAGAATCCTGTAAAATTCTTAAGTATAACTTAATCAAGATGTTGCTACACAGCACCTCTGCAAGATGCATAGAGTATGCAAAACAAATTTTGAAATAAGTTCTAGGTGTCTCTATATAAGGGGAAACAAAAAAATTAGTCCATCTTTCTCTTTTTTCCTTTAGCAGGAGTTTTGGAGCTATGTTCATTTTCAGCATTTGGTTCCCAGAGTGCATTTCTTACAAATCTGGAAGCAGCTCCTTTATCGAGTTTGGATGCCTTTTTCTTGTCCGCTATTTCTCTGACCTTGTTCATGTATGTTCTTATTCTCTCCTAGGAGAAAAAGAAAAACAAAGTATATTTCACACCACTCTCCCAAGATTGCTGCTAAAATAAAATCTATGAGTAGAAGCTCTCCACACTGTACATTTCTGTAACTATAATACCTATAAAAATAGCATCATTTAAATATATATACCAGGCTCTTTGCAAACTTGAGGCTTCCCCTTTAGCATATTTTTCATGACCGGTACCTACCATACTAATACTTGTATGACATCTACCACCACAGGAACATAAAGTCCTACAGAGGTGAAGTGTCTGCATCTAATTTACAGTAAGATGAGAATTGTTCGTGCAAGCAAAGTTGGAAAACAAAATACTGAACTCAATTTGGAGTTTGGCCTACATAAAGATCACAAAATAATATTTAGATATTTGACATATTTATAGATTAATTGTACTGTCTGACTACTATCTAGGAAAAAAAAAGAAGAAAATTCAACATGTCCAAGCAAAGCCAAAAAGCATCTTACACAAAATCAAAGATGTTACAATCATTACATGTTCAACTACACAGAACTGTTGTGGTTAAGATCGTGAAATGGTCAAGGGGGCTTATCAATGAACCTACTTAAGGCAGCCTGATGAATTTCCAGCTGTACCAGAAGTTCCTTTTATGACCATAAATAAAAAAATGCCTGTTTCAACTGCCATTCCATAAAGCAAGGGGATACTTTCTTGCCATCTTAGCCTTCCGTACTCATTTGGTGTCTATTTGAAGAAAGCATGGCTTGGATTCAGCCCCACCTAAGCATACACTCCCAGCTTTACAGTCTCATTTATGTGCTTACTCATCCTCATCTATTTCTGCAATCAATAAAATTACTTTGAGAGGGTAACTAAACCCCTCTAAGATGGGAATCACCCTCTGTTAAGTGCCTCTTTTTCTCCACTGACTAGAGAGGACACTTACAGTAATTCTGTAAAACACATAAAAGTTTGGTTGATAGATTTCATGTCTACATGTTTAGCCTAATATGGCCTTCAACTTTAGGGCCTTTAGGTGTTACTGTAATACAAACAACAGGAACATACACATACATATATGTATATAGTGCTCTACCTGATACCCAAATGATAAATGTGGATTAACAGAACGTTTATGGATACTGCTAACTAAATAAATATTGATATTATGTAACCCACATATTTCTCACACTGCTATTGACAGCTTTTTGAATCCGGATGAAAAGTTACGAGACCTATGCTACTGAACTGATTTTCAGTTCTTCAGTGTCCATTATAAGCAACCAATTTGTCAAAAAGTTGGCCCCTCTTTCCATATAAAAAAACATAGCTTTAATGAGGAAAGCTTTACAGGGTCTGAAATCATGATAGACTGTAATATTTCTTTGGTGAGTGAGATGGCTAATGAGAACAGATGGCAAACCTACATGTATCAACATGGGAAAAAGGAGCTGACAAATGTCAACATGACAAAAGAAATGAACTCTGATAGCTTGAATGTGGCTTTATTAATACAGTTTGAATCCCTGTGTATTCCCTGTATGTACACAAGGAGAGCAGTTCTAAAAACAAAACAATCATGACAGAACAGTCTTTTTTTATTCCCTTTCCACATGAATAGGAACATCACAATGCTCTTGGAAGGAAGGAATGTGCATTCATTCACCTTGATACTTGTAAATGGAAAAGAGAACTGGATAAGAATCTAGCCTATGATAATTTACCCATTCTTCAGAGTTAAAATGAGTGGCAATTGTGAAGTGAAATACCAGCATAAAATATCCACAGCAGAAGAGATAAAATTTATTTTTTAGTACCACTAAATTAACACAATATTCAGACACTATATAATACAGGAGGAACAAGAAACTGACTGAAAGCTCATGAAATATTAACTGATCCATTTTTTTTAATATGATACAGTCTAGACTACTGAAAACCTCACAAAATTAAAAATAGAAGTATTCTTGTTATTCAGGCTAGCTTTCCACATTTTTCAGTCCTATCTTCCATTCCGCTGGTTATGTAAGGATTACATTTAAGCTAAGTATTTTACGATTGCCCCGATTTAATATTTTCATTTATACAGGAATTAAAATGAGTAGCTATAAGTTTTGATTTCTATTTCTTCTTCAGGCTAAATGATTTGATTTTTTAAGTCAGCAGAACTTTCAAGATAGCCGGCCTTCTATACTGTAGTCATGCATCTAAATGGAATATAAAGACAAACCTGAAAGATTTATTATAGGTTGTAAATATGTCACTAATGCAGAATTACTGGACAATACACATACAACTGGTGCCAAAAAAGCTTTTAGCTTTGTTGCTGAACTGGATTCTTTACTGCTGAGAAAATGAATTAATGGAGGACTTGGAAGGGGGAGGAGGGCTCTTTCCCGTCTTCGCTAGTAAATCAACCACACTATACTTTTAGAGTCATACAAAAGTAAGAAAAGGTAGCTTCAGAGATTAACATGATTCCAAGTATTTATAAGAAAAAAAATGCCATACTGGAAGTTATAAATTACTATCAGACACGTAACATTTTTCCATTTAACAGATACCAGTGAAAAGCTGCTCTATTCAGAATCCAATTCTGAAAGATGGAGAAAAGATGACACCGTTCATCTTCTTGTTCTTTTATAACTTAGCAGACGCTACAACTTTGCTTTAAACAGTACTGTTTGGAACTAAAAATATGTCTTTCTTAATTTAGACAGCCCAGCAGGGCATATGAACAGTTAGAGAACACCATGTAGCATATGCACACTATTATGGCAACATATCAATTTTAAACATAGATATAAACACTTTTTTACTTCTATATGAGTTAACTGTTCTGGGCAAGTAAAATATTGTAGTGTATGCAGTGTAAGAATCTTACCAGTTCTTGTTTCACTGGATGTTCCTTTGGATTGATTCCCTGAGTAGCCAAGTATACTACAAGAAAAAAACATGGTGTTTTTGAAACTGAAGGCTGTGATGACCGAGGACCCAATCAATCAGTCAGATAGGAAAACTGCAGTTTCTACATAAAACCATTAATAAGAATTGGAGTTAACTGTATTCTGAAGTATCTGACAAACTATTATCATCAAATACTGCACTTAAAAAAAAATAAATCTAACATGGTTAAAGTTCCTGTTAAAAGGACAGAAAAGGCTGCTGCAAAAAAACCAGAAACAAACATTCTCGTGCATGTACAAAGTCAGCTTTTGTAAATATCAATTTTTGATTTGGAGTTTCAACATTATTTATCCTACAGATGGCAATAATTTGGGTCCTCAGGGTAGTTACAAGTTTCTAATTATTTGGCTATGAAATATGATTAATGTTTGCAGCTGTCTAGAAGCTGTTCAAATGGCAATCATAAATGCTACTTTTTCCTCCTACCTCATACTTACCCCAGAACATTGAATTTAACGTGTACACCGAAACCAAATCCATCTTTGCTTGCTCAAGAGGTTCCAACTAGAACGGAAAAAAACCACCACATTTGCACATTTTTAAGCAAGACATGCAGAGATTTTAGTAATACGCATATTTTGTAATTGTGAATGTATTCATAAAAAAATACACAATGAGCACATTTTTGCACCACAAGTTCACTGAGACCATGTCTATGCCTATTTCCCTGCCATCACAGAACCATTCTCCCCTGTGCAAGTATTCATGTAATTTTCCCAGTCTGATGTTAAATGCCAGTCCCATACAGCCAAAAATCTCTTGACATGTAGCTCTTAGACTATTGTTCCCATAGTCAGAAATAAGTCCCTATTTTTCCACAGAAACTTAATTCAAAATAGTTGTTGCTATCAATGGAAGAAAAAAAAAAAAGTCTTAAGATTGCAGAAGCTCAAATGTGAATATAGTATACTACAGACAATTGATAACATTAACACTACACATGGTAGACTGTGTTCAACACGTGCTGGAATACTTAGGGCTGTAAAGCAAAGGAAGAATAAAGGTAATGAAGGTTTTTTCCCTCGACTGTCAAAGTCAACTTATTATTTTAGTCCTACAGGATTTCCATAAACTCTGATAACATCATTGTACAGCTCACTAGTTCTAACATGGATACTGTCAAAAGATCAGTGTTGTCAAGACTGTTTTCTTCATAATTTATTTGTGTTAGAAATCCTCAGAGGATAAAGAAGCTCCCTCATGTGCTGGCTTTTTCTTGCCCTAAAGAAAGAAAGTACATGTTAAGCTTTAAATGTTAAAAGATAAAGAGGCTTGTACGAAGTCTTCAGGCAGTACCTTGCTCTGTCTTTACGCCCTGAAAAAAACCCACATTTTACAGACTTGTGCTTATAACATAGCTAAAGGAGACAGCTCAGTTTTTCAAGCACCAGGTTCTGCAAGTCTAGACTTCTAGAATCAGATCAATTCTCACTGCTGTCAATTCAACTTTACATCCTTCTGGGTATACCAAATTCCATTAAATGTGTTGTGAAAAGGTCTCGGACAAAAATGTGAATGACCTCTCTGTTATGAAAAAGCACTCAGCATGCACTTTAAGGAAGGTCGGGAATAAGCTAGAATGTCCTCTGCCTAAGTGACTCACTGGTAGGATCATCACTTTTCAGCTTGGAAGAGCATATATTTCATTGTTTTGTTTCTAAGACTGTCTGGATATCTTAGAAATGTAAGAACTTCAAATATTAGGTATCAAGGGTAGGAAGTGTCATATTTGTTATTTCTCTGTGCAGTGGCTAGCCTAACAGACCCTTTTATTTCAGTTCAGGTTCCTAGGTGTTCTTGTATTAATAGCAAAAAGGTTGTCAAAAGGAAGATTATTTACCTTTTGGAGAAGCTCACTCCTGGAAACTGACATCATTGTCTTCAGCATCTCATCTACAGAACCAAGAGATTTTTCAAATGCTGCAAGATAATCATGAATTTCAGTGGGGTATTCTTCTGTATTAATATCATCTTCTGACATTTCCATCTGGAAAGAGGAAACAAAACTAATAATCCTTTTCATTAAGTCCCTACAGAGTCAAAAGACTGTATTTTACAATACAAAGCAATAGCATTCATGCATTAAACATTATAAGAAATGCCTACTTCTGAAGAGTTCTAGCAGGTGATGTCAATAGTGACACAGTTAAAGGTCCTATAATTTCAGGGATATGGGATATCTCCTAACTGCTGTGCAAAATGGCATGAAGAAGCATTACAAATGACATGACTGTAGTACCTATTCTTGTAACAGTCTCAAACCAGTATTTAGCTTTTATGGTCTGTGATAGAAAGAAATTATTTGCTTGTTTAAAAGAAGTGCTCTATAAATCATAGTGTATAAAGAGCTACACCAAGCAACAGGCAGGACACTGAAAAAAAAATGGAGATAGGGCTTCAGCCTGTCTTAGGAACAAACATTACTTCAGCTTTAAAGAGGTTATGCAGCACCAGTTATGTCAGGGTCAGTTACATCTAATCCTAAATTTAGGAGTTGGTCCCAGAAATTCTTCTTGTGAACCCTGTATCCAGTTTTCTGAATTCTCTACGGGGTATTATAATCTGCAATATAACTCTACCAGTAACAAAGCTGAGTTGATTTTGGGATTTCAGAATACTCTGAAAAACTTGTAGACACATCTGTGCACAGCAACTGTGAGATAAGCAAAGATGTGAAAAATACCAAAGCACTCCCTTTTTTGATCCCAGCATTCATGTAACATGGCATGGCTACTGCCAAGCCATTTGCCTGCTGGCTTACAATCAATATCTTTAATTCCTCTCAAATCATAAATAACATATTATCTTGGGGAGTTAATGTTTCTTAAAGCTAGGTTATTTTCTACAACTTCTACTGATTGAGCAACAACTTTTGGAACGTTGCAAGGAAAGAAGAGAAGAAATATAAAACTTTCCTGCCCATTTGGTGAGCTGCACCAAGAACAGTGGGACCACCTGGACCACTGCAGTCCTTCCTCGTTAGGATCAGTGTGATAATCCCACTACCCAGCGGCTGAGTACAGAGGGCGGGAACGTAAGTCGGGGAAACTGCACTTTGACAATTTCATCTGTGAATACCAAGCCACACAGCCAGTGCAAACAGCAAGGAAACAGCAAACAGCTGTCACATCAATGGAGTTTGTCTTAGATAAAGATTTGATCTTTCCCTTTTCCTGGCAAGAGCGTGGTGTGTGCAAGAGGTTTCTTTTTATTTATATTATCTCCTGGAGGTCAAACAGGAGGAAGACTGGGAGGAAAAACAGTGTGGAGCTGTTCAAGTTTGTCTGCAACTCCAGTGTTTAACCCCACCAGCGTGATTCCAGAAATATGATCAGACAGTTAACAAGCCCAGTTTCACTGCTGTTGTTTACATAGTTTAGAATTATAATCCTACTCAGCTGCATGACTTTTCATCCTGGTCAGAGCTGTTTTTCAGATTGAGTACAGAATCACAATGCTAACCATGACACGTTGAAGCTCCCCTCCTTACCCCAGCATGTAACTCACACACGTAAATACTGTTTCAGTCAGCTACAGCAGACCTCAGCAAGAAAGCTGAGCTGGACCTACAAGATGCTGCCCAGAGAAAGGCAAAATACCAATACAATTATTTCTGCCATTTACTATAGTATTATTTGTGTTTCATTCTGTCCTGGCCATCTGCATTATAATCAACCTTGTTAGGTTGGTTACAAGAGTCCAGAAACAATGTCTGTTGTTAACTTTTAGTCATACAATACAGCACAGAAAATACTCAAAGCTACAGAAGAAACTAAATTTTCCCAGCTGTTAAGACAGTTAAGCCTGGTTAGAAAGTGTCTGTCAGTACATATTTACACATACAGGTAGAGAGGTCTAATCCAATCTAACAATCATCTACAGAGTTTACCATCACTACAATACTTAATCTGCTATGGTCTTAATTTGATGGACATGCATGAACATACCGATAAATTCCAACTTTTCTCTCTCTCTTTATCAGGGCATCCAGCACAAGCAACTGCAGGGCAAAAAACACACCAACAAACTCCTGTAGCAGGAATGTGTTACCAATGAAAACTAACTCAAGCTACTTTATGGCAGTTGCAAGGATAAACAGTCACTAGAGCATATATGATATTCTTTCCAATATCTCAAGTTAGACCTAAAGAATGAGACAGAGAAAGAATAGGAAAATAGAAGGAAAGAACAGATACAGTCTAAAATGTATTTTTCTACAGTTGCTCTCTTAAGTTTGCCTTCATATCACAAGTATTTACTTGGCGCTGTCAATTAGCAAGGAAAAGGAAAAAAATCCATCAGCCTTCAATAGAACAAGGCTGCGCATTAGCCCATGTACAGTGCCCTTCCTTCTGCCCAGGGAGGGGGAAGAATTTGTTCAACTTGTGTTTTCTGTTCAACAGGAACTAGCAAGTTCCTACTCCTGCTGTGGAGGGACCTCTCTCTTTCCATTAGACTGTTGTTTCAGCATTACTAATCTCTAAGCAGGATCTGTTACAGTGTTGGCACATGCCAACAATAAGGCAGCAGTCAACAGCCTAAAATAGTTTGGATAACGTTAAGTCAACAAGAACAAACTTACACTACATTAGAAAACATGTACACCGGAAACTCCACAAAGTTGTTTCTGCCAAAATCAACACACAGACTGCACAGTCACACCTGGAGAATGACAAAGCCAATGATGGAAGGAACTAAGACCACATCAGTGGCTCCCTAAACATACCTAAAAGCCATGCTGCCCTCAATGGTTGTGTTTCAGTTATTAAACCACAAACAAAATTTTCCTCAAAGTTTTACAAGTGTTTCTGTATATATTTTGAACAAGTAGAAATTTAGTTCCATTCATGACGTTGATGTTTACTACATGGCTTTTCTCTGTTGGATTTGCTGACTTTCAACCAAATTTTATTTGGCACAGAGATTCCACTTTAAAAAAAAAAAAATAAGGAGAGTACAAATATTCAGATATGAGAAGTTAAGAAATAACTTGCTGGGTAAGCATGTGAATAATGGGGCAGTCTGAAGGAAATAAGGGTAAGAGCATTTTCATTATCACGTAATAACACTTAGGATGCAGAACACATAATCTGTGGTTGTGTGCATGATGATAATACTTTATAAGATCTTTAATTTTGAGAATGCAAAGGGAAGTTCACAACCCATAAACGTAAAATAGAAAAGGCCTACTTTGATTAAGGACACTGAGGCAAACAAATAGTGATGAAAAATGTGGTATGACTTCCTAACATCAGTCTACCAGAAACAACTTGCCTTTCAACCCTGAGCTGAAAAACTGCTGTGTAATTTTTGGGAAAAGGCCATAAAAGAAAAATAAATTTGAGGAAGAAAAGAACTTTAAATCACAAAAGTAAACCATTTTCATGAGAAAACTTAGTCATTGCATTTAAGTCTGATCAAAAATTGCCTTGCGATTTTCCACAGGGGAAAATTTCTGAATATTCTGAAATTTCTGAAAAATTCTGAATAAATTCTCTTTTATTCAGAAACATGACTACATTTATGTAAACTTCTGCTTAGAAAACAAGGAACACCTTGTTTTCTCCCTAGTCAACATAGTATAAATCAGCAAGTAATACACTCAACCTGCAAAAAGGGAAGGGAAGGAAATATTATGAACCACAGAAAAGACACAAATATGGTGTCGTGGTTTGGGCCAGATTGGCCCAATCCGGTGGAACGACAGATGCTCTCTCTCTCTCTTGCTTCACTCCCGAAGGGAGGCAAGAGAGCGAGAGGAAAAGAGAGACTTAAGAGTTTAGAGAGAGCTAAACTACTTTAATGAAATATTAATAATAAGATAACAAAAAGAAAATAATGAAATAGATACAAAACCGTATCAAGCTCCCAGGATGACAATCACGTCACCAGCAGGCACCGGGGAAGTCCCAGACTGGACTCAGTGACGGACGGGAACTGGATTCCAGAACAGGATCAAAGGCAGATGCACAGACAAGGAGAGAAAGAGAGGAAAAGAGAGAGCGACCCTTTGATCCCTCAGCTTTTATACTGAGCATGAGGCAGATGGGATGGAATACCCTGTTGGTCAGTTTTGGGTCACCTGTCCTGTCCGCTCCTCCCCGCAGGTGTGACCCCTCTACGCTTTTCCGCTTCCGACCCTCCAACGGGGCAAGTAACAAAGTTGACTGGCCTTGGGTGTTATAGCAACAAGTATAAGCAAGAGCCTCTCTGCATACCGTTCCTTCGCATCAACTGTAAACACGGGTCTTATCACTCTGAGAGTGAACGGTTTCTGCATAACATGCTGTTAATTTCAGCAGTTAGAAGAGGCCTAACTATAAAGTAAAGCCACTGAACAAAATTGGTCCTGTTTTACCTCAAACCAGGACATATGGAAAGGAGAAAGCCAGGGAGAATACATCATCTTATGCAGACTGTAAAAAAGACTAAACAGGTGACAATCATAAGCAGTTCACTGTAGTGCTAACATGGCTATTGATCTAAGATCCAACGGAGTTAAATGCTGTATTAAGGAAGTTTAAATAAAACCAAACCAAATACAGATGATTGTGCACAATACAACTAGCAAAACTGTCCATCTTCACATGTGTCTTTCAGGAGAATGACGAGCTGAACTCTGCAGACACCTTTCAAGAAAAGCACACCCATGACTGGCATAGAAAGGTAAGAAAAGGAAAAAGGGAAACTGCAGACAATTTGCTTTTATGAATAATCTTTGAATATATCTGGTGTTTTAACACAAGCCTTAGAAAGTAAGGGGGGGGTTTAGGCTAGACGTTAGGAAAAAATTTTTCACTGAAAGAGTTATCAAACATTGGAACAGGCTGCCCAGGGAGGTGGTTGAGTCACCACCCCTAGATGTGTTTAAAAGTCATGTAGATGCGGTGCTTAGAGACATGGTTTAGTGGCAGACCTGGTAGAGTAGGGTCAATGGTTGGACTAGATGATCTTAAAGGTCTTTTCCAACCTAAACGATTCTATAATTGCCAGCTGTCTTAAAAAGCAAACCCAAACCCCCCTTCCTGCTGACCCTCACAGCAAAACCATACCTGTCAGATTGAAAGATATAAACTCTAACTAGGCCCTGGGTACCCGTATGAATGGTGAAAGCAATGGAAGCTACACGCATATATCAACGTGGCAATAGGAAACTCCAGAAGAATTTAAAAATGCTCAGTGTTAGTGTCATGCACAAAGTTTTCCACTGTAATTAAAACTGCCAAGTTCAGAAACAAAATATTTCAAATACACCATTTTTAAACATGCAAACAGAAGACAAAAGTAATTTAGCATCCTTCATTCTGCTTAATACTGCAACTCATTTTACACTTCATGTTAATTCTTACCTATTTCTTAAGCACTAGAAGGCCTTGTATTCATACTGAGCTCAGATCTTTTATTTTTTCAGATTGTTCATCTAACAACAATCAGATTAAGTCTTCCTGCTTTTCATGGATATTTACAGATTATATAGAGAAAGCCAAAACAAACCCAAAACTCTCAAATTCGAAACAAATGCGTTAGCCACATCAGTATGAAAAACCATCTCTGTCAGCTCCTAAAAACTGACACTGTCCTCCTTCTCATGAGTTCTGACTCACAGCCTGCAGTGAATGTAGCTGATGTGCAAGCACAGCAGAGATGTCCCTTCTGCTCTAACACTGTAGTCCACTGCTGTGGCTATAGGACAACAGAGCAAAAGGAACAAGCATCTTAAATTTAAAGCTACCAGAGATCATGAAGAAGTTCTTTGATCACAAACCTCTTTTCGGAAGAGAAATCCACTTTATTCCATGTTTGCAAAGCTCTAAGTACAACAGGCTCTAATCTGTGACAGACACCCCTCAGCATTATTGCTGCGTAATAATTAGTTGCCCACTAGTCATCACTGTGTCCACAGATCTGTTTTGCTACTAATGCCTTTCACGCCAGCTTGGGGCAGCTGGAGAGCACATCTAGTACAATTAGTCAGAGTGCTCTTGCAACGCCAACTCACAATCTTGTTTGCAAGACAGATTTCCATTGCAAAAGTAATTAAGCCTACCATGAAATACCAAGTATGCACCAACAGGCTTATCTTGATCCCCTTAAAAATATCCCAACTCGAGCCCAATGCACAATTTGCACTATATTACAAATGGGCAATAGCCAAGCAATCATTTTTAACCTTCAAAGCTAGGCTCCAGTCAGTATCTTAACATGCAGAGAAAAACCCTACAAAACAGGTCACAGCCATTAGGCTCTTGCTGATGCCACTGAGGTAAAGTCTCTTCAGCCTTGTAGAGGATTTGCAAGGTTTATTCTGATCTGTCGGAAAACAAGATTAATAGGAGATAATATTTTTGAGGCTCACAAACACTTCAGCCCATGGGGGGATATCACATTAGAAAACGGGTACGTCATCTTGGCTTAAACAAGCCATATTCACTGCAGCCCCAACTATATCCACACTTTGATGTAAACCTTCAACTCAATCTACATGAGTCATACAACATTTTTATTCTCTGTGATCAGATGTCCTAGATTACACATCTTTGATGACACAGTCATTTCCTCTTCTGGACATACCCAATACACCCTAGCTCTTGTTCAGCTCTGACCTGTCAGTGCACCCATCAGTAAGTACAATCATAAAACCAGCTTTCTTCAGGTATGTCCAGAACACTTCTTAGTGAGAGGTTTTCATAAAAGCTCTCACACTCAGACTATGCTACCACAGCTCAGTTCAAGATTGGGGCTTTAAAGTGATGTTAAATTTGTATATCTAGTCTTTAAAACATATACTTTTGATTGCACTGCATGTAGCAAGAACTTCTTGTACAGCAAAATACTGTCTCCTTGCATAAAACAGTTTACACATCGTCAGAGTGGATGAAACTCACTATCTCTATATTCCAGTGGGTTTTTGTTCGTGACAGCAATCAATACTGAATACTTCTGTCCTACTGAATTTGCAGCAAACGGGAAATAACCTGCCTCCAGTCTATAGCTCCTGTGTGCTCTAAACACTGGAGTTTACTACCTCTTCTAAAATTTGCTGCCACTCTCCACTGCACTTCATGCAGTACCTTTCTCTACTGTTTAGAACAGTGACGCCAATCTATTTTTGGCTGTTCATTATTTGACTGTGCTAAGACTGTTCAACTATTACAAGCGTATTTACCCATTTTTTGGTTGAACATAACGCAGTAACTGTGGGAGGCTGTGTTCTAAGCATCAAGCTTACTGATGCAGGAGAAAAATGGGCAAAATCTTACCTACCTATTCCCCAAATAGAATTTAAGAGCTGACAACCTGACAAAAAGAAGACCCATTACTATCAGCAAAGAAAGGGGATGTGCAAAATCACAGAAGTGAGGGAGTTATAAGGAGTACTTATTTGTGGACATGGAGTTTTCCCAGGGATTGAAATAGATTAAATAAAACATTGTAGGATGGAGAACAGAGATGCGCTCTGGCCTGGCACAGGAAGAAAGGGCATGGCAGTAACCACGGCCTGACACAGAACGGAGGACAAAGAACTGGGAGAATAGAGGAAGCTAGGAAAAAGGAACCCAAGCAATTTCCCAGCACAGAAAAATGGAGCTTATACAGAAGAGCATGCATGGGAAACACTGCCTACATGAAGAGGTGACTAAAGGTGCTGTGTATCCCGAGGCCCTGCAGAATACCTCATAGCACGCCTGCAGAAAGAATGGAGAAAAGCAAACAGTTGTAGTGAACAAAGAGAGCTCAGACAAAGGTAATAAAGTCTGCAGCCCCAAAGCTTTCATAGTCTGTTATCACATCCCCTTGGCATCACCTCTAAAGTTAACAATATCAAGGTTCACTCTCATTGTTACCCCTCCATCAGTCAGCTTTGTTTCTTCTGTCTGTGCTGCCTTTTCCAGCTCTGGCTCTGCAACATCTACCCGGAGCTGTGGTGACCAGTACCATTCCAGCACACTGTTTATTTATTTAAAGGAATTGGATTTATTTAAAGGATTGTTTTTCTCAGTACACCATTCCATTCCATATACATCCTACAACTTTCTACTGCTGCCATTAAAAACAATCAATCTTTACTAAATGCAGGCAGTTCATATGAAAAGCAGATCAAGTGTGCACAGATGAAGAATTTATTCTAAAAATCTTACACCACTTCAAAGAGAAATGTGCTTATCAAAAAGATTTGTGTGATTTCTACACTGCATTTCTGACAGGAAGCCTAAGAATTCTAACAAGCACTTCCAAGTTTCTCATGCTCTGGGGAATAGACTTGTGTTAAATGCTTTCTGATTTCTGTAGCAAGGGTCATACTGCCACAGGACTAGCAATATCCAAGTATTTTAGATTTGGAAGTGTTCTTTTATGTTTTTAAAACCAAGAAATGTGGCAGACACCTTTCAATTTTGATTTATTTTACAATCAAGTCTTTCCATTTTTCTTTGTCTCAAAAATGAGGCCTTTTAATTAGCATAATCTAAAGTTTAATTTGGAAATCACAGTCCTTTACTAAGTTGTTAGCAGCAACTAAGCCTGCAGTCTGGATGCTGTGACAAAGCCTAAGGAAGGAGACATCTTCACCTCTGCAGCAACACAACAGAATCGTAACCAGATCTACTTCATTACAAAGTACTTGAGTTTAGTAATTTTAAGTATCGCCTGCATTTCTGTTAAGGGAAAAGAGTGCTGCTGGACTATTTTAACCATGGCCTGTACGTGCAAACTGCATCTTCTCTTTGAAAGCCATGCTCTTCTTACAACAATTACCGAGTTCTCAAGGCTCCTTCTGTTGCAACACTATTTTACTGACTTTTAATAGGAACGCAACCGTTCACTGCCTTCAGTACCACCAGCCATCCTCAAGGCAAGGTGCCAGCTGAGAAGCCTGTAATCCATATTCTCTTTCTCACAGGTAACTACACAAGCCATGCATTAAACTGTGTTTATGCTCACTGACAAAATGGGTACTGCACACAACTTGACCCTCAGTTCTGGGACGTTACAGAGGGGTGTCCCCACATTTGGGACAGTGACAAGAGAACAACTTGGACAGTTTAACACGGGCTTACAGCTCCCCTGGAAGCCTGGTTCAGCTCTCAGGCCACACACAGGTTCCTGCATCACATGCACACCAGGTGAAGCAGGCATGCATGCAAACCGAGGCCTTCCCAACAGTTTATAACCAGCATCTCCTGTTCTAACACCTCTTTGTGAAAGATGGAACACGTTACCCATCCTTTAGAGACGTGGTACAATGGGATTTTAGCATCTGACCCGACTTCTCCAACACCTTTGGGCACAACTTCCCACCTCCCTCTTTTCAAACGCCTCTGAAGAACCCCAAAAGCACACGAAGCGATATGACTGCGTGGACAACAACTCCCACCCCAAGGACAGACCGCCATGGCCCAGGCCCAGAGGGCGGCCGCGCCGACCCCGAGCCGTACCACCCGGGGCGGCGGGGGGAAGGAAGGAGCGGACAGGCCCGTCTCGGGGGGGCGGGGAGTGCCGGTGCAGCCCCACGCGTAGGGTGAGGACAAGGGAGAGGCGGGACGAACCGCTCTTACCTCCGGGCGGGCGGCGGGGAGCGCCGAGGGGGCGTGGCCTCCTGCGGCGCGCAGCGGTGACGTCAGGGCGGTTGGGCGCGAGGGGCGCTCTGGGTCACGTGGAGGGGGGGGGTTACCTGCCGGCCAGCGGCCGGTCGCCGCTCCTGGTACGGCCACGCCGCTGTCCCCGTGCTGCCGGTGGGCACCGCGTGTAGCCGGAGTACCGGTGGCGTGCCGGGTACTGCCCTCCATAACAACAAGAACGGGGCCGCTCTTTTAGGGCGGAAAACATGCTTTTCGGCAGCCAGCCCGTTTAGGTGGAGGAGGTGAACAGGCGGCATGTGTCCGGGTGTTTCCCAACACTTCTGGTTGCTTCCTGGAAAACGGGAGGCACAAACTGGTTGGCGAGGTGGTGCGTTTACGCCAGAGATGGCTTGGTTACGCGGAGGCGCGGCGGGGGCGTGCCTTGTGTTCCGAGTGACGTTACGCAGCTTCACCTCATCCCCGAGTGGGGCTTGTTTTCTAATGGCGTTATTGGCTGTCATTTCCACTGTGTTTCTCCTGACGATTTTCAGCAAGTACATCTGGGTTCAAAATGCAGCGGACTGATACGTCTCCACTGCAAGAGCTTGCTCTCTGGAAGATGGCACAAACACATCTGTGGCTCCCAAAGAGAAGATCTGCATTTTACAGATTTACATTCTGATAAATAGTAAAACAGAAGTCAGTATTTGCATCAGAAGCATTGGCATTACTAGCAGAGACCTCTTTTGCTTCCTTTCTGTTCACAATCTTATCTGAAGCTTACTGTAACTAAAGTCTGCAGCCTATTCCCTCCAAGGCAGATTAAGATAGGATCACTGGAATCCTTCAGTGTGGTTGAAGGGGGCCTCTTCTCAACTATAGGTTACGCAGGAGTGTATGTAGCTGATTAAGTCGTGGCTTGTTGCCTGAAGGGAATCTGCTGAGCTGGCTTCCTCAGCATCAGGGTTTCTAGAGGAAGAGAAAAACAGGTCCAGTCTGAAGAAGGTTGAGGTCAAGGCTGGGGAAAGTGGAAGAGTGTATTTGTAACAGGACTAGAAGTTTTATCTAGCTTCAGTGCACTTCTCTGTGCCTTCACTGCAATTTAAAATACTGCAAAAGTGAGCTTCCTTTTAATAAGTTGGTTTACATCTAAGTGCTATACTACATCTATTCTAATTAAATCCGTATGAACTGCAAATGAGAGTCTCCGTACTCCCAGTCAGAAGCATATCTGAAGATCTTCAGATGAAGTAGTTACTTGTTTACATTTTGTCATCTCCTTTTGCTCCAGGAGATTTAGAAGTTGAGGTTTTCAGTTTCAACCAAAAATTGCTGCAAAAGCAATACAAATGCTTTGGGTTTTTTTATAACAGTATTTATGAAAGCAGCAAACACAGGGATTCTTTAAGAGCCTTTCAGCTGTATGTGGAATGCACATATGGATAGTAGAACCACTGGGGTAGGGAATGGTATCCCTACTTTCTGCTAATATTTTAGTGTAATAATATAATGTTTCACTGAATTTTCATAAACATTTCTTATTTTCAAAAACCACAGTCTTAATTATTTTATCTTGTTCATTTTTACTAGTACAACTACAGGATTATGCACTGTAGGTAAAAGGGAATTTAGGAGAGGGTTTTTTTTTCAAAAAAAATCAGAAATGCAGCAGTCGGAAGGGTAGCAGAGAAATAGCAAGACCTGCACTCCTAAATAAAATAATACGTTGCGCTTCCAGTGCACCAAGTGTCTACAAGGACCTCAGAACACTTGACATATGTTTAGCTCATTCTTACCTCAGTATTCACATACCACAGGTTGGGAAATACAGAGAGGGAAGTTGATTGATAGACTAACTGATTTACCAAACATTAGGTAGGAAGTTTCTGCCAGAGTCTTATTTTCTAAACCCAATATTTTGTTTCAATTACAAGATCAAAGGAAAATGTATCACATGCTGATCCATGTTCAGATTCAACTAACTCTGCTTGTGGAAGATTGTAACCACGTACAGCGTTAATGCAGTACAGGTTGGACTCTGAGTATTTCATGATCATGCAGTGTGGCTCTCTGTCTCCTTCTAGTGGTTTACATTTGTTAAAGATTTGCTACTGGCTCCAAACCACTACAGATACATACTTTAGTTCCATTAACTGGAGTTCCTATACTGAGTGACATAGGTCTTGGAATTTCTTGAGGCAATTCACGCAGAGGATAACTAGGTATATAAGCATTCATCTTCTGCTTAAAATGTCTGTGTTGCTTGTTTGGGTTTCAAGAGCAGAGAGCAAGGAGTTAAGGATCTGCATTTATCCCAGCCAAAATCTGACTGAGATACAGCTCATATAATTCAACTGTTTTATGTTAGTGCCACTCTGAAAATATATTATGATTTTAGATATGGATAGCTGTACAAAGATCCATGCAAGAAAAGCTATACTGCCATCCAGTACTTAATGGAAGCCATTTCATTTGAGAGGTCTATGAATGATTATTGATTTTTCTCTATTCTTCCCAAAACCACAGAAAACAATCCTGAATATTTTCTCCAAGGCAGTCAAAGTGACAGACGTCTTTAACATAATTACTCCTTTATTATGATGTATCTCATTCATTGTACATACTATATATTTACTCCTGCAGAGTCAGTGTTCTTTGCAGAGCAGACATGGAGGCCAAATCCTGTAGTCTTGACCTCACTGGAAACATTATGCTTACAGCCTAGGTCATGCAAAGCACCACAGCCTGACTTACAGACCAGCTGTGACAAATCCAACTCCCAGAAACAATGCCACAGAAAAAGCTTTTGGAGATGCTCCTATAGAAGACAAGATAAATAAAAAAATAGCCTAGATTCTTCTGTTTTGAATCTGGTGTGAATACAAAGAAGGATGCTAGAAGCTGTTTGTAACAAAAGGGTTAGTGAATCATTGGCAGAATAAAAATACAGGTGTTAAAATCAGACCAAAAGCAAAAGGTGGTTGTAATAGGCATCTATTGTCATCCTAAGGGACAAAATAAAGCAACAGAATTGCTTTGTCTAAGTCCAGCTTCTTCTGACACTAATGGCTCTTTTTGGCCTTTTAGTCTGAGTCTTAATGATAGCAGCAGAGATACTTCATTAAATAATTCAACCTTTCTAAGTAGAGTTATGAGACAATACCTTTTAAAATCCTAGGTCAGAGCAAGCAGACCAGTTTGGGAGATGTTAGTATGTATAGGACACTTGTGTCTGAAGGGCCTTAGCCACACTGGGCATTGCTGGGCTAGGCATTTTGTGATTGTGAGGCCTGGTTTTTTGCAATGTAATCTAATGAATTTGCAATCTCATGTGTGGGCAGACCAGCAAGTTACCAGAAGAGGGTGTAGCAGGAGTCAGCTGAAGCATGAACATCATCTATCTGCTTGTCAGTACCTGCCTGCCTACGTGCACTTGCCACTCAGTGGAAGAGGGGTGAGTACCTAATGTTTCCTCTAGCATATCAAAAACCAAATACTTGCAAAAGCACAGTTACAGGCAGCTGCCATGCTCAATGGCATGTTTATGGTAACTTAGGTCTCTGCCTGTATTCTGCAGAGACCAGATATATATGCAGGGAGTGGGGAGGCAGGGCGGGAACAGAGAGTTTACAGTGATTTATTGCATGGTGGATGGTGAGTCTAGGAAGACAGCCCAAGATATCTGGATGCCAGGTTTGTGCCCCATCCACTAGATAGGGTAAGAAGTAGAGGCTTGAGGCTAAGCCGCAGGGACATCTCTCATCTTCAGGAACTAAAAAATGTCTAGCAGTGACACTTAAGAGAGTGGAAAGAAAGTGTAGCCTCCAAAATTTTCCACACTATGATACAGTTTGCTGGACTTGGGGACAGTGTATGTGGCAACCTAAGCCCAGGTGAACTTAGACTCACCTTTCTGTTAAAATGCTCTGGAAATGTCTTTTTTTCGGCACTCAAATTAAATTAGAATGGCTTTAAACCTACTAAACACAGACTCTTTTCCCTTTTGAAAACATAACATTTCTAATCAAAATACAGACATAAAAATACATGGAAAGAAGGAAACTGGGCTTGATGTAGCTTTGTTTTAGGGAGGAAAAGTAATATAATTCAATAAGACTAGCTTAAACCCTCTGATTAAAGCTTTTTTAGCATAACAGATAGGGAGGATGAGATCTACACTGAGATAAAGATAGTTAGTACAGATCAAAAGAGCTTGTGTTCATGCCAACTAGATTAAATTACAGGATGTGGTGAAGTGCTGGGTACCGTATCTGGTTACTTTACATACAAAGCTCTATTTGCTGAATGTAGATATATCTATTAGGTTATATACATTTATATATGGAAGCTGTAGAAATAAATTGAAAGCAATCTACCATGTGTAGAGTATTTGTTCTGATACTGTTCTAAGACTGCATTTCTTCCAATTAGTATGTAATGCTGTAATTTTTTATAGCTGTCTCTCTCACTAAGATTGTAGAAGTAAATTGTATTAGAAATTGACATTTATTTTTAAATGCATTAGCATTCCACCATTCTCACTTGTTAGCTTCTGTGCATAAATTCAATAAAACCATATATTTCATACTCCAACTTCATTTTAGCAGGAAGCCTAGGACAACTTCAGGATTAATCAAATTTAGGACCCAAATTGCAGTTGTCATTTTAAAGGGGGTTTTTTATATTTATTTATCTGCACATGGCCCCTGAAGAGGCAGGACACAGGACTGCAAGGCTCTTTGGTCTAACCCAGTGTGCCTGCTC
This sequence comes from Burhinus bistriatus, assembly GCA_013397275.1. Lineage (NCBI taxonomy): Eukaryota > Metazoa > Chordata > Aves > Charadriiformes > Burhinidae > Burhinus > Burhinus bistriatus. The sequence goes on from VYXH01008007.1 coordinate 194,697, forward strand.
TTATGTTTCTCATACACTCTGCAACAGCAGGATGTGGGAGGAAGGGAATGTGAATGTCAGGAAGGGAAAACACTGCCGGATATGAAGATGCCACAGGCCTGTGCCCCTGCGCACTTCTGCAAGGCAGCAGGAAGGGTCTGTCCCCCACATCTGCTGAACAGGCTGCAAAGTCCTGCCCAGTCGAGCTATGCCAGAAAGAAACACAAAGGAGAGATTCTCTTATCTCTGCAGGAAGACTGATGACTCAGAAAATGAAAGGTTTAGCATTGGATACAACTGAACTGAATAGATTTCATTAGCTGCCCCTACCTTTTATTGTTATTTTTCATTGTTGCTGCAGTGCTGCCTAGAAACCTGAGCCTCACAGTGCTCCAAGCTGGAAATACTCAGAAGAAGATTGTCTCTGTCTCAGAAATCTTAATAAGCAAAAGATGAAGGCAGCCGGAGGAAAAAGCCTTTAGTATACAGAGGACATTGCTTGTGTTGGATTATTTCTGGCGGACAGATGCAGGATGGGCTGGAGCAATATCCCAGCATAATCAGAGCCAGAAATAGCTACAACTGCAGCAGAAGAGGTGCGCAGTTCCCTTACGCTCTGTGACACAGGGAATCCACAAAGAAGAACAACTTAAGGATTTGTGCCACATGCAGTCATTCACATTTGTGCAAAGTGAGGATAAAATAACATTTCTGTGCTGATGGAAACGTTTGCACAAAGAAATCAGGTCCTCAGTATTTTCTGAAACACAAATACTGCCAGTGGTGGGTTTTAATGTAAGCAGCCCCTGCCTATAAGAGAAGAAACAGTAAGCAGCTGGAACTTGGAGACTTAACCCGTAATTTACTTGAAAGAAAGAGTAGTTTCAACTGCAAGACTGTTAACAGTCTAACAGCGGGCAACTGATAACTCTGGTGAACAGGCTGAACTGCTATCTCTGAATCACTGCCACACAAAAAGGTCCTATCAGGTCTCAATTGCTGTGCAGTTCTGTGGGCCTTATTGCCATTCTGCAACCCACGCATCCTCTGGCTTCAGAGAATGTCTTAAATGTTTCATAACCCTAAAATCCCAAGCAACCAAGGAGAGCTTGCCTGTGCTTGTTTTATTTATGTTGCTGATGTGCTTTTAATAGTGATGAAAAACAGCTTCACTGCCATGCTTAAGAAGGTCAGAGTCTAATGTTCTGATCAGGAAATACCCTGAGAGGCCGGCAACCTTGTGTGGCCTCTTGCACATTGACAAGAGAGGAAGAAGCCATTGGTCTGGGAAGGCAACCCCAATCTATTCATTCTGCACAGGCTGTTTTTACTGCCAAGCTCAACAGCGAAGGGAACTTACAGGTGCCTCCACATGGTTCTGCAGCTCAGCGCTCTGCACATCCCCAGACACGGAGGTGGTGACTAAAGATTTACTAACGTTGTGAAGGCAGGGGAATAAAGGCAGGAGGGAAGAGGATCTCTTGGAAGCAGAGAAAACTGGTGCACACACATCTGTCCCAGAAGCTGAGCTGTACTCCTAAGCTAAACAGCTTGTTCCCTGGCTCAGAGACCAATTGGCATAACTTGTGACTATACTGTTAAATTGAGCTGATCTCCAAAGCAGGGCTGCCACACACAGACTGCCTATTGGGAACAGCCCCTGCTCATGCTACAGTCCTGAATCACACCAGCAAATTATTGGGCCAGTTGGTAGTTGGCCCAGATCAACTAGTTAAGGGTGTAACACTGAAAAGTATTATAGGGAAGAGATATTCTGCTGTGATTCCCTTTGCTGCAGGGTCTTGCAAAAGTTCTCTGCCTCTTTGCTGGCAATTGCCTTACTGGTGGCTGAGGAGGAGGAAGGCCAGAGCGTGGGGCAGCTACTCACTGCCCTTGAGACCCTAGATACTCCTGCAGCCACCAAGCAACGCTGACCCACTTCCATTGTCCTCTGTGGACAACACTGGGCAACTGCAAGAGCAGGTTGTGCAGCGAGAAGCAGGTCCTCCCAAAAAGGCCAGCAAGGAATGAAAACCTTGTATGATCAAGGCTAGAACTGGCCACATCACCAAGTCACCAAATAGGCCTGGCTGAGTTCCACAGAAATCCCATCTGGTCTTTCCTCTGTGCTGAACCTGCGCTGCCACAGGCAGTCCTATAGCCATGCCTTACACTGCACACAAATGAATTCAGCTCTCAGCTTCTGCCTGAGTTAACAACTGCCTTTGCCCAAAGCACTGGGACTTGCATTTGCTATGTTTGCTACTACAAAATATCTTGTGTGCACAAAGGCTTTAAATACACTGCAGACGTACGGACTCTGATTTGGACATTCTTTGAGGAGTGGGCAGTTGTTCTGTTCAGAGTGCCTACTACTGAAAATACAGCAGTAACAGCATCAGGAGCAAGAAAATGCAGGCTTAATAATTGGGGAAAAAACCCCAAAACATAGTGAATCAACGTATTACCTGGCAGTTTGTCGATACCAACTTTACAGTTAGACAACTTTATTACAGTGATGAATATCCAGGCCACAAGTTGGTAGCTTCTTACTTATAAATCAGTCAGCTTAGCCAAACAATCCCTATTTGCTACTGAATATACTTGATTGATGGCAATAATTTAGGGAAGATGAGCTGAATTCCATTGGCAAGCTGTATCCGCTGTATCTGAAGTTATCACTGGAGGATAGATGTCTTTTTTCAACACAATTCCCTGTCTTGCTTCTGTGCACGAGTCCCGTGCTGTCCCTGACAGCATCACTGGTTGTGAAGAGACAAGGGCACGTGCACTTCCAAATGTTAGTATATGCTGTGCACCTCACAGGTTTGCCATTTATTCCCTGCCTCAGCTCTGCCCTGAAGTTCAGAGTTACAGTTGCTATTTTGGATGGCACAAGCAATAAGTAATTATAAACTAATACGGTTCACACATGAGCCGTTCTATCTTCATTGGGTAAATTCTCAAATGCTGGCATGCTACTTAACTTTATCCTCAGTTCTGTCTTCTGTCATGGCTCCTTTGTTACTGGTTCTCGTTTTGAATACCTTCTATGTCACAGCTGAATTTTGGAAAACCAGAGACAGTAGGTGATACTTCACCCACCTCAACAGCGCACCACATTGTGGCTTCCCATATAGAGTTATAACTTGCCTTACTTTGCTTAAAATTCAATCCAAGTCATGGCTAAGCTGTAAATAATTTTTTGGGGAGGGGGGATGAAAACTACATACTGTAGGCCAAATATAGACTACCTGCACAAAAACCTTGGAGGGCTGTAATCTCCAAGGACCTGGACAAATGGTTAAAAAGTTAAAGTAACTATATTGATGTAAAAGGAAAAACTCATTTGTAATAGCTGGGGATTTGGGCAACACCTGGTAAAAAAAAACCAAAACAAACACCAACACGGTATAACACATACCCATACTCTGGCTGCAATCATGCCTATAAACAGATTCTTCTCTTCCATGAGCATATAGGGATGATTTACACAGGAAACAAGCAATAGCTGCCAAGCAGATATACTTGTTAAATGTGATCACTTGTGGTAGAGCCAAATTCGGTAGCACATTCCATTCCCTGGCCCTGGGCGAGGCGGGGATTTTCCAGAGTGCTCCTTGGTGCTGTGTCAGAGAGGATTTGGCCCTGTGCATTTAATCTCTGATGCATTATGATTTTATTTAGAACACACTTTAGTTCTTCAGCCTCCAGGCTGCAGAGGCAAGGTGCCAGTCTTCAGCAAGAGGGGGAAGGACTATAAATAGAGCAGGCTAGGCGGCCACAGGCAGCTTTTGGTCTGCTTAAGTTTCTTGTTAGCCTGGGAGAAGCAGAAATCCAATCTGCTGAGGAGATACAGCATAGTACAAACACTAGCAACAGCTCTTCTCTCCAGCCAGTAACTATCTTTCATTTTCTAGCTACACAGATACAGCCACTTACCTTTCCTGAACAAGGACAGCACTACCATTCATCTACACTTCCCTCCAGCTCTCTTAGCTTTTTCCAAACTCTTGCCATGCAAACCGTCATGTATTTTCATGAAAACATACTTATGAGGGAAATGCATTCCTTAATTTTCAAAACAACAAATAAAATGTATCCCAAAATTAAGTACCCACAGGTAACACACGTTTCATCTTTTAGAGGCCCATGGAGCTTTAAGAAATGTTATTAGTTCTTGCTCTAATTTGTGTCACCATCGTGTAGGCTCACTAGGAGCTCCCCCTGGACTTGTTTGTATAAGGAAAGGACATTTTTGCTGTAGGCCAAGTATGTAATAAAAATACCACCAAGAGCCCAGTCCTGCCCTCAGAGTTCTTTGTTTTCCCTCACGGGTACCTATACTAAGAGCTTTTTCTTCCTTTACTCTATGCTTGACTCAGAATTACTGCTAAAGAGAGAAACCATATTTCCATGAATTTCCACTGCCTAGCATACCTTTCAGTGAGTGTATTTTATTTACAGCACAAAGGTAATGGAGACCATCGCCGAACAGTGCATTTTAGACTCAAAGTACTTGAATTCATTCTTTGAACTCCACACCCCCAGCTTTTCAAAGCTAGCTGCAGCCAAGATTGCAGAGCATTAGTTCCCCCTATTCCCTCCTGGTGGGATGCACCCTAAGAGGGACAACATTTATAAAATAATTTCAGAATATGCTCTCAGCATTACGCTATGAACACAAGCAGATGGGATTACTTGCGTCAAAAAAAAAAAAACAACCCACTAAATATTACTCTTGAAAGCAAACCATCAAGTCTTAAGGAAGACACCTGGATCTCATAAATCTTCGCCTTCCACCAAATATTTAGCCTACATCCCTTTTAAGGCCTATCCAACATGCTACACAACCTGCCATTTGCTTGCCAAGCCATAGTGAAACCTGTGCATACACCTGCACCAGAGGTTAGCATGGCACGTTTCTGACAGATGGACAGACCTCGTTAGCCTTTGCTCAGGGATCTTTACATTCTGGGCTCAGCCTTAGCAGCTTTGATGCCGGTCCACAGCACTGGAAACCTACCTCACCAGGGCATCCTCATGGTTCTGGCCACGCTGGGGCAACTCCCCAGTGCCAAGCTGCTAAGCACGATGCCTCCTTCACAAGGGGACAGATTCCACTGGTCAAAAGTAAGGGTTGCTTTTCTGGAAGTAAGCTTTTGTTAGTTCCACATACCTGCCAGTTTGTTACTACTGGTTACTCAGTTTTCACCCCTGCTGTCCCTTGCTAATCCTGAGCTACAAGAGACTAAATTTGAAGGCAGGCTAGAGCTGAGTATCAGTGACCTGCTAAAACCATGGACTCCCACAGACACATTGGGTTTATGGTCTATTGCCATTTTCCTGCTGGCCGCCCTCTGCTACACAGGCATTCACAATTTCTCTGTTTCACAAGGTTTAAAAGCCTGTGAGCCTTTTCTACCCACAAGTGCCTGCTCTCTTTTTCCCCCAGCTGGTTTAATCGATTAAGATACCCAGGAGTTAACAAGGACAACTTTATCTCACTTGCTGGAATCTTAGATGAGAGAAAAAAATTCGAAGCCTCTCAGTCCGCAGCTTGTAACTTCACGCTCTCCAAAACAGAGCTAATTGACAATACACAGGCAAATTTGGATCCCATTTCCCTTTCGAGTTTGTGATTTAGCTATCCCGGCATCATTGTTCTGACACAAGCTGTTATTTGGAGGGTCAGCATTTCTAGATTTTGGGAAGCTGGTGAGACACTGTAATTTCTCATTATAAATAACTGGAACACAGTAGTAGCATAGAAGTATAGCAAGGTCCAGTTTGCATCCATCAGCACATTCAGACCTGCCTCACCCTCTAGCATGTGACTTGCTGCAGTAGACAACTCATCAGTCCTCAGCAAACTGAAGAGAGATGACTTTGGTAAAGGCTTCAGAGCTTTCCCCAGCAGCCTGAGGACATCACATAGTGTCAGGTCTGCATGTCTGCCATCTCTCACTACCTGAGCCCAGCCTTAGTGTCACCCTTCTGCTACAGCTCCTCACCTCTCCTTTCAGTCCAGTTTCCCCTTCTGTGTTCAGTAGCCTCTGGCTTCCACGCTGCTTCCCCATTTGCCACTTTCCTTACCTTAGCCTTCAGTATTTGGCTGTTTCCTCTTCCTCCTGCATCTTGCTTGGATGCCAGTTGGTGGCACGATCAGTACAGACATAAAGCCCCAGTGCCTCTCTCTTTACAGAGCAGTCTCTAGTTTTCAGGAGCAGTCCCTGGAAGGTCAGGCTTGATGCAGCGCAGGTGTCTCACCTGAATTTGTCAGATACCAATTCCTCATTCCAAAGCCTGAGAAAACAGAGCTTCTTTGCAAATGGCCACACGGGGGCTTTTCTGTAGTTAACCTGGACAAAGCCAACATTTTCCCATCACAATCTGGTTTTAGAAGTAGTTAAAATGCTTTTACCTGAAATTTGCATATGCACATACAAGTCACCTGAAAGCTCATACCAAACAAAGAAATGACAAATGAAATGCGTGATTCTGTGAAATCATTAAAGCTTACTGAAATTACAAAAGCCCCCATTGTACATCCACAGATAAAAGATGTGCCTGCTAAAAACTGGCAGCAGCACATGCTGGTAAAATCAGAAAAGAAACACATTGGAGATAAGGGGAATTACAAAGAAAAGTTCAGGTGAAACTACAGTAACAAAGCTGCTCTGTCATATCGGGTTTTGAATACTGAATCTGTTTAAAAAAAAAAAAAAAAAAAGTACTTTGGCTACCTTATAGAGTGTATCATGATGGACGTAAGTTTTAGTAACTTTTGCTGCAAAATGAGTACATTTTATTTACGTACTGCAGACTGTTCTTGTAAACCTATACAAGTACATTCATTCCTTAAATATCTGGATGCTTGAATAATATACTTTGTTCATACTAAGACAACACTCCATGTAATTTTATTTGTAGAATACCAAGTTAAACAGATATAAAAATAACAGAACATAAAAAGTTGTTATGAAACTAAACTAAAATAATAAAACAGTGCATTTTGCTCAATAGTTTAATTTCAATACAATCTTCAATGAAAAGCTTACTCCATTAAACCTGAATATTTCAGCATTCATTATAGATTCTACAGTGTAGTAAAGAGTCACTTTAACAAAAATTTTGATTAATATATCCAATTACACGAAGAGTTTTCTGTGAGGGAGTATATAGTAGTTTCCAGTGCATGAATGCATATGGGCAATACTACATATAAAAAAGCCAAGCCATTTAACAAGTGTGAACATATTTGCACTGTGATAAACTGAACACAAACAATTTAAAGTGGTTTCTGAAATTACAGGTTGTGTTAACACAAAGGCACATTTTATTTTAAAAGTAAATTCACATTTATAGAAGGTAAAAGTTTTGTGCCCAGGCAACTTCACCTCATTGCAGCACAGTCAAACAACTCTAACTGCGTGTATCTGAACTTTCAACAGAAAGATCTGGTTTCTATTTCTTTAATCCAGTTTTAATAAGGGAGAAATTAAATTAGAAACAGGGGGGGCTCTCCCTTCCGTATTTACAGACTGCAAACTATATTGTGTTCTCATCAGAAATTCTAGTCTTCCTGTCAAACTTTGTTAAGCTTGGTAACTATCAGCACTCTCACAGTTTGGTCAAAGGCACCACAAACACACAGTCCCTTTTTGTCAGGGCTCCAGTCTAGGCTAGAAATCGGCTGCGTTGACAGAGTCACATTCTGCAAGAGGCTGACTGAACCCGCCACCCCCATCTCAGCTCCTTCAGAATCCTTCTTCGAGCGCTGAGCTGGGTACTCACTGGTAAGAAGTAAAGAAAAGTAAAACACGCACTTAGAATTTACTGACCAAAACACATTGTCCTTTTCATTTTAAAAAGAACACAGAGAAGGGTTTCCTCTGTTCTCAAGATAAGGCAAATAAATGTCTTAAAAATAATGAATAATAATATCTAGCTATATCCACACTGCATACTTAGTAAATATTTCATGAAAGAAAAAATGAAGTAGGAAGTGTTGAATCCTGACACCTCCCTCGTACAACCCTTCATTTTTTAACTGTTTGGCTTTTGCCACTGGCAAGAAAATTTCATCTCAATTACTCTTCTGAAACTTAATACACCTACCTCACTGCATTTAGGATGATTAAATTATTCTACCATGTAATATAAGAAGATGTAAATTTAAGAATCATTAGAAGTCCAGGTTTTCCATATTCTTCTCAGACATAACTGCTACTATATGAGAAATTTAAGAAATCCATTTTCTTCCATTTATCACCTTGTTAACCAAGGATATAATTAGATCTTGATTATGTTAAGAAAAGTGACGAGGGCAAAATTCACCTGTGCTGTTGTCTTTTAGGAATTAATTCAGGATTCCAGATCAAGTACTGGCACCCTTTCTACTGCACTTGTAAGCAGAAATTTTAATTAGATATTCTGAGGCTGGAAGCAGGACCCCACTCACCCTTTTCAGGAAGATTCTTTCTTAAAACAATAAATGGTGGGTTTCTTATTGCCCCTGTTGCAGGCTGGAGAACAATGACTTACTATTTCCAGAGATTAAGGCTTCCAGCTCCTCCACTTGTCATAAATATATCTCTGTTCTGTGGTAGGTGCCGAACCTGCCATATGGTAGATTTTTGCGCCTAATAAAAGAAATCAGCACCGTATAGAAGTCAGTTATGGATGAGCATCAAAAGAAAGGACACAGAATCTTAAAATGGCAATCATTTGTATGAAGAGAATCCGGCCTTCTCAGGGTGGATATTGGAACGTCTGTTCTGAGATACCTTCCCTTCCTCTGGCCTTGCGACCTGCTGCCACAGGAGCAGCCAGTTCCCATGCAGGAGAAGCCAAGTCAGGCCTCAAACGTGCCCCGTTCTTCCGCAGAGCTACGGCAGCAGCCCTGCCAAGGCTCACACTCACTAGTACTTCAGCTTTTTTGGGACTGGCCATGTGAAAAAGGTTAAATCGGAGTGGGTGTGTAAGCATGTTTTATGAAACTGCTCTAGAACTACAGGATTCCCAGGCTCTTAGGTAACACAGTCACCACAAGGTTAATTTCACTGCCTGACATCTCTTAAAATCACTACTGGGAGGGAATATACTACAAACACCGTGCAAGCACAATCTATAATTCAAACATAAATCTCAGCCAGGTCACAGCAAGATCACAGAACAAAAGAAATCGCTTAGGGAAAAACCCTGACGCGCATACTCTGACTTAATGCATATCTGTCTGCAAATGTCCAAAAGGAAAAGCTTAAAAGCAGTGAATGAAAGATAAGAAAATCCATTTCTCGTTTTGATTATCACAAACTGTAATTCAGTAAACACTTCTGTGTTACTTCTAACATCCTATCTGCTTTGAATGGTGGTAGGGAAAATAGTAATTTATAGATATTAAAGTGAAACTCAGCTTTTTCTAATTTAGGCAGTCCTAGAAAACTTCACTACAAAAGTTCCCTTCCTCTAATTATCATCACATTTTGTTCACTAAAAGAAATAAAAAAATACTGCCTTATAAAAAACTTAAAGACTAATCAACACAATGGTCACAGATGGAAGAAAAAGGTTATGAAAGTTCTCCATATTTAACAGCCTCCAGGCCACCAAGTCTCTCCTATATATCCTTTCACTCACTCCCAATAACCCAATCCAAAAATGCTTGGTTCTGAAGAAAAATAATGTTTTCTATGACTCACATAAGGTCTGGTGACTGCAGGATGAAAAGTGTTTGCAGAGGGCTCACTTTGTTTTGGGATATATTTAAGATTCGAATCTGCGTGCTCATCACAATTTAATATGGCCTCCAATAATCATGACTCCCAGACTAGCGGCACGGCTGAATGCACAGACATGCAACTGCAGCAGGACCCGAAGACCAGGGAAGCTCAAGCATCAGGTTATAAAAGCAATGAAACCTGAGTGAGTGCTGGCAGCGAGATGCACAGGGGCCCTTTCACTGCCTGCACCTGGGGCCACACCAGCCACGCTACCGCACGGCTTGTGCCCCAGTAACATGAGCATCTATTACCTATCAAAGACAATCGGTTTAGACCTGTACTACTTTGACAGCATATGTTCAAACAGTTTGTCTTTCATTAAGAAATCCTCTGTCTCCCCATACCTTCTCTGAAACAGAAGCGAAACCTTTGGTCGGATGCTGAGTTCTCATATCAAAAACATGAAATTTTCCCTCAAGCGATGTGGCCACTAGCTTGTTCATATTTACATCTTTTCTGTCAAACTCCACACTGCAAACCTGGAAATATAAAAAAAAAAAATACATACAGCCTTGAAATGTAGCCACTGCTAAAAAAGTGAGGGGTTTGTGTTTTGTAAATATATATTAATCATTGGTTATTTTTACAATGACAACATCACCAGTTTGGAAATAAAAAAATCATCTGAAAACATGAATCCACTGAAAAATACCCCATGCTATCCAGAGCAAGAACTTGAGGGGTACAGTTTGGTGAACTTAATGAAAATGATTCCTTGGTACAATCTCAGCAGAAATGTCTTCTGGGTAGATTTCAGGTAGACAGAGTCCTTTTAATTTTTCCATCTGCCATAGGAGCCGAAACGAAAAAAAATACTTTTATGGTTTCCTTACCCCGTTCTTAATGTTGGTCTCCCATCGTAGTGACATGGTTTTTAAGTCAAATAATTTAATGTCTCCATTGTCATATCCAGCACATACGACGCGTTCCTCTTGATTGTAAGCATTGCCTGGAGAAAGAAAGAATCAGAATACAGAACCCCTCTTTAGGCCTTAAGTTTCAGACCTCCTAAGCCTGCAATTTCAACTTGCATTTATGCTAGAAAAATATTGCTATTGGGCTACTAAGATTTAATGAACAGTCTGGTTTTCAAATCTGACAGGTATAGAAAATGTAGCTTCAAAACTGGCAGTCTGTTTCTTTTAAAAGTATGAAAAACATTCTTATTCCCCCTGCCAAGTACTGCCTAAATCACACAGGCTAAGTACTGCACACTGTTCCTGTAAACCTATACGAATACGTTCCTTTTCTTAAATCCTCATCTGCTATAAACCATGCTCCCCAGACAGCACCACGGCAGAAAGCAGTTCCTCAACCAGCCTCTCAAGCGTGAAATGTTAGTGGGACAAGAAGACTTTTCTGCAGACACAGACTCGTAGGGAGGCCCTGCACATTACCATGGCCATCACCAGACAGATGCAGAAGCCTGCCTCCAAAAACTCTCAGCTGACAGGTTCAAGGAAGCACATCAATGTCTGAAAGAAGTTAGCCCAGGGCACGTAGTTCAAGATGAACCTGGCCTTGGCTCAAGCTTCAGTAACTCAGAAGACAATTGAAGAAAATATGAGGCCACTTTTTTCTCTGTTCGTCAAAGCAGAAGACAAAGATATCAATAGCAATGAGCATTACAGTTGCACCTACTTGCCAGGAAATGTCCTCTCCTTACTATCAATTTTGTTATAATAATCCATGCGCTTACTAGCAGTTTGTAAAACTCACTCCCTGACCCTGGAGGCAAAAACGGAGCTAACCCAGAAATACCAGCTTGTGTGGAACACAAACAGTTTGTTCGCTCCAAGGGAAAAATGCAGAGCACACATCGAGCATCTCTGTGGTCTTTAATTAGCTCTTAGTTTCAAGGATCTTCTCCTAAATTAACGCCTTAATGCTTGATATTTGGAACTATGCTACAGCAGCGATTTGTTCCTTGTACACTGCAACATTTACACTCCTTCAGGACAACGCAGCTGGATGCAGTCATTTTACATTCCTAGGCATAGAAATAAAGCTTGTGCATCTTTTCCGTGAAATGACTGACCAAAGGTGGTAAGAGAACGAGTCCAAAACCCAGCCATCACAAAACTGGCTTCTTTTGAAAAATGCGTTGAAAACACATAAATTTGACAACGCTGAAAAGCAAAACCTGCTACTGATTGGTCCACACAAAATAAACTATTCCGTAACATCCTGAAATACTTTGATAGTCCTCAAAGCACAGTCATATTAGAGAGAGGAATGGTTATAATCTGATAAATTACCAAATGCTACTGTCCAGCAGTCTCTCTTGCTCTCCCCCTGTACAGGTTCCATATTGGCGACAGGAGTATCTTTCTGTCTCGGGTCCCATACCTTCACAGTTCCTGTGAAAGAAGGACAATGGGTTTTGTATTATGGCTACATTGCCACGTTGCGTTCATCTTCCCAGGGGAGGAAGGCCTTTGCTTTTCAGCCTCATCATTCAAAACACAGGAGTACCTCTTTCAATTCCAGAAAGCCAGACTGCATTTAGCAGATAGAAAAAAATAAAACAGAAATAAAGTGCAACTATATGTTAAGGAAGTTTTCTCTAGCTGATATTTTGCATTTATTCTGCTTTGTATTTCTTCTGTCCCATGCTCAGTGACAACAGTATCTTTTGCTTATCTACAGCTTCTGAAAGAATTAGAGAAAATATGTCCCAAGCAAGATTCAAAAGACAGCATATGAAGAACTAGTTGCAACAGATTTGTAACCAGTTCAGATGGCAGACTGCATCCTGCCATCAAAGCTTGCAGGCTACTTTCTCAAAATAACTCAAAAGACTTTCAGAGTTCACTAACTCACCATCTCGACTGCCAGTCACAATTTCTGGTGCACCTTCCCCAATTCCTAAGCCACCTACACCATCTATACTGTTTATGATTTCCTTATGACCTTTCACAGAATACACTGGTATTTCAGGAGCTTCTAAATTCCTAGGCAAGAAAGAAAAGAACAGATAATACAGCATTTTCCTTGACGCTCGGGATTTGTACAAAAATGAGAGGAAATTTGAGCACAAGTTATATAAGATCAGATTAACAGTGGGAACAAAATACAGATATAACAGTGGGAACAGAATATGGGTATCACCATTAAGACCCACAAGTCTTTGTTTGACTCCTTCTTCGGCTACTGCTTTAGACTGCTCTGAAAGTTTTTGCTTAGTTCTGGGCCTCCCTGTTTGTAAAGGCAGTTGTGGGATTCACCACAGTGACCCTTAAGAACCAGTTTTTATGTTGGGCTCAAAGTGAATAACGCTACAGATCAAAATGCTCCAATTAGCTTTACTTTCAGTAAGTATATAAAATGACCTTATTTGTTGATCCCAACCTAGATCTTACTGCTGCTCTTCAACTTCAAATGAAAGTTGCATCCAACTGTGGGTTTCACAGTTCTTTGCCACCAATTCTGATCCTTCACGAATCCTTCAGAATTTTATTTTCCATTTCAGCTAGTGACTAATGCGTGTCTTTCTTGCTATTCCAACAAAATTGAACCAATAGTTCCTTGGCAAGGGAAATATGATAGTAATAATAATAACAACAATAATAAAAAACAACCCCTTTTTCACCCTGTAACTGTACTTGATAATCAATTTACCTACACAAATTTATTATACAAATAATTCAGGGACCTGAAAAAACATTTGAAACTTCAAGATTAAAAAATCTGTGTTTAATCTAGACATCAAATCTAGGTTGAGCACAACCTCTTAATTTGTACTCATGCATCTATTCCACAGCCTCTTTTCAGAGGAGGTCCTAGAAGAACTTGAGCAGGTTTTTGTAGCTGCACACAGAAGAGGCAAGTGAAACAGCACTGAATTAAACCACTGCACAGAATTCACCTTGTTTTTACAGAACAGGCAGGTTCCAATACATGAGCCAGTGAAGCTTATGGCCAGGTCCCAACCACGTGCACCACAGAGAGCATTTGATACAAAAGCCAGCCACGTACAGAAACATCCAGACAGACATGAACAACATCAAACAGAGAAGCTCTGAGAGAATCCGCGTGCTCACCATATGTTAAGGTTTCCACCAAAATCTCCTGTAGCGAAGTACCTTTGCTGCAGAGACGTCGCACCAAAAGTTCCACATTTTAGAGGTTTAGCCTTTTCAATCTTTTAAAAAAGGATACATTCTGCATCAGCATGTGGGAAAAAGCAACACAACCACAGACTGTGGCAGCAGCTTCTGAAGAGCCCATGGGTGGCGGATTTCAGTGAAGTACACAGAATACTCGGCATAAAATACAATCAAAATGCCATCAAAGACAAACTGCACTTTGCATTTCATGGAATGGTTCGAGTTGGAAGAGACCTTAAAAGACCATCCAGTTCCAACCCCCCTGCCACGGGCAGGGACACCTCCTACCAGACCAGGTTGCTCCAAGCCCCGTCCAACCTGGCCTTGAACACCTCCAGGGATGAGGCAGCCACAGCTTCTCTGGGCAGGTCCTGTTTGACCAACCTGATCTCCTTTTACAACCAGGTGACCCGCCTGGTGGATGAAGGAAAGGCTGTGGGTGTTGTCTACTTGGACTTTAGTCAGGCATTAGACACTGCACTTTAGTAAGGCTTTAGACACTGGCAACCTGGGCCAGTGTCTCACCGCCCTCAGAGTGAAAAGTTTCTTCCTGAGAGCTAATCTAAATCTCCTCTTTTCCAGTTTGAAGCCGTTACCCCTCGTCCTGTCACTACATGCCCTGCTAAAAAGCCCTCTCCAGATTTCCTGTAGGCCCCCTTCAGATACTGGAAAACTGCACGGGAAGTTCAGTTTAATGGTCTTAAACCTCTCACCTGGCCTTGCTAACGATGCTCACAGGCTGCTGTCTCTACTGATTCGCAGCAGAAACATTCCCCCCACGCCCCCCCNCTAGGGCGAGTTACGGGACCGGCGCATTTAACAGGCAAAACGGGCCCAACGCGGCGTTTTATCCTCCCGTGTCTTCCCTCCCCGCCGGCCGGGGCTCACCTCCCGTAGCAGCTCCAGCCGCCCGCCCCGCAGCTCGTACAGCTG
>VYXH01008007.1:209741-247801 GCA_013397275.1 Burhinus bistriatus
GGCCTGCCCTTGCCTCACCGCCCTCTCCCCGCCCTCCCCCGGCTAGGTTGGAAAAGGCGAACTGCGGAAGGTTCCCGTGCCGGCCAACAGGTACACTCCGTTAAAAGAGAACTGGATGAAAATATACACGCCGATCGTGGAGCACTTGCAACTTCAAATCAGGTTTAACTTGAAAACGAGAAACGTTGAAATCAAGGTAAAGAGAGCTGCTGCTCCTGCTTTCCTGGCCGGTACCTGAAACGCGGCGCCTCCACCCATTACAGGGTAGTGAAGGGTTCTGAATCCCGGATAATGCTTGGGAAAAGGGGAACGCCATAGTTTCACCTAATCAAAAGACCCTCTCTGGGCGTCAAAATAAAATCTGTCAGTTACTGCTTAGAAGCAAGTAGTTAATGTAAGTGAAATTTTAGTGTTACTCTCTTCTGGAAGGGACCAGCATAAACTGGTGGCGGTTTTGTGTTTTGGGTTTTTTTGTTGTTTTTTTTTTTAATTTTTATAGGAGAAAATTACGTACTTGAGAATTAAGGAAGAGTCTTAGTCTGTTTCCTAGATATGATTTTGGAATGCAATGTTTTCCAGATATTTAAAGCAACTAAGCATTTATGTGACAATTCTGAGCTAACAGCGTCTTTTGTTTGTGGCAGAAGATAAGGACCTGTAGTTTAATAGCTTGTGATTTTTGGATTGCACTGAAATAGCTTGGGGTACAGATACCAATACGTAATTGTGAATCTTGTAGATGCACATTCTTCATTCTTATTCCTTTTCAGGAATATTCAGAGTAGCTGGTTTTAAGTGTATATATCCAAAGGTCACGCTGTGCCTTTGACAGATGAGTTACTGTATTAGCAATGTTGATGTATGAGATTTTATAATGTAACGGTGAAAATTAAAGACACCAACAGTAATTTTGCTTCTTAACCTTGAAATCTTACCACAGGTTGGATGGTAGCAACTAGAGGAAAAAAATTGTATCAGTGACAAGTGGGCCAGCTTATTAGGAAAGGTGCAGACCTATCCCTTATTTACACTTCCTAGAAATAACTTGAGGGAAATTAGGAACACTCTTGCAATTCCACTGAATAACTACACAGGTGAAAAACCTGGGATTTTAACCCCACTTTTTGATACAGAACAATGTCTGGTCGAAAAGCAGGTTTTTGATCAAGCTGACTGAATTTTGCCTGTATCTGTCATGAGCATAAAACAATTGAAAACTTTGAAATGAGTTTCTGTCATTTCTTTGACGTGGTGTGGAAGATGTAAATGACATTTCAGAATACCTTCGCTGTATTCCAGACATCAACGTAATTACCTTCCTTAATTATTGTTTCCTGCTTTTCTTTTCTTACAGCTTCAAAGACTACTTTTTTTTTCCTAAGTTGTTCCTGTTAGGATCTGTAAACACAGATGAGCACAAACTTTTCCACTGGCGGCAGAGGAATGCTTTGGCCCTCTGGCAGCAAATCCTGTAGCCTCTGCCAGGGGAGGGCGGGCAGGGCAAAGTGTAAAACTTAAACACTCCAACGTTTGCAGCTTTGTCAGGTTGATTTGTTCCTGTTTCAAATATCTTGTTAATCTTGTCCCAGATGTTTTATTGAACCTGTCCAGGTTTCTAATCACCTGCTATAATATCTGTAGGATATTGTCATTAGAATAACTTTCCCTCCTTGAGCTGCCTCCTGCCATCATCCTTCTCTCTTACTCTGCTGTCCTGCATTGCAGTTTAGTTTGGGGTTTTGGTCTTTCTTTGTTTGCTTCATAAAAAGGGTTCTCCTCGGTCACTGGTGGTGGGGATTTTCAGCAGTTTCTCTTTTCCTTCCCCTCCAAACACAGGCTGTGGTAGTTGGTGCGTTCTTGTGGTTGAGGGCCAACGTTGTAAGAAAGCACAAAGTTTATCGCTTGGATAAATAGGATATATAGGAGCATTACGTAAATGTGGCTTTTTAATGGTTAGCCTTCATCTCTTAGATTTTTCAAGTTCTGATCCTACTTGTGTGGTCTTAATTTGCAAACATAGCTTCTTGTCTTGCAGACTTGTCAAGAGACAAAAGATCTCGGTGCTCTAACGAAAGCAGCTGATTTTGTGAAAGCATTTATACTTGGGTTTCAAGTAGAGGTGAGTCTCCCAACAGCTCGATTGTGAGACTGCTGGAATTGCTTGCATGAAGTCTTTGGCCTCTCTGCAAATTACAGTAAGAAAGGTGGTTTTCTAGAAATGTATGTTTGAAATTGTGAAATGGAGGCAATATTTAATGACAAGCAGGAAACGCTATTCTCTCTGGCTCTGAGGTGCTCTGCATATGTAGACATTGTTCATCTTGCTTTAGTCCCAGCCAATAACCATCAGCCTGTTTAAAACTCAAAATTTACTCAGAGAAAACAAAACCATATTTTGCAGCATTGTACAGGTTGCTCACTGCTGCAGAACTGTACTGACGTCACTAGCATAGGTGGGTCTGCGGTGAATGGGGGGGGTTCTAAGGGTTCTCTACACAGAAATAAGTTATTATATTGCTGTTGAAAAAATAGCTGATCTAACTTCAGCTGACTATTGTTTGCTATGTTAAGTGGGGAAATACTACTGGTGTCATCTTTCTATCTGTAAAGAAACCATATAAGCTTGCAACTCTGTTGTGGTACTGTAGCACCCATGCTGATAACAAATCTCTTAATATTTTAGGATGCTCTTGCTCTCATCAGATTAGATGATCTTTTTCTAGAATCCTTTGAAGTTACAGATGGTAAGTAGTTTCTGCCGTGGGATTCACGTAGTCAGTGCACCATCTGCAAGTACATTTGGGGGGTTTTTTTCCCCCTGTTCCACTTGTCCTCAGGGATCAGGAAAACCTTTGTGCCAATACATAGAATTATCGTCTAGTACAGGCGGCTTGAAAGGGTTGTCATTTTTGTTAAGATGTCCCAACAAAATGCCCCAAACCTTCATCCTTAAAAGCATGTCACTTTGTCAGGTTGATTGGATTTTTCTTGTCACAGTGTAAACATTGTTTTAAACTTCAAGGGGACACGGACTGTTTTGGGGAATACATACCCACTAGATCTTGAAACTGGAATGGGCTTTGTTCTTCCCACTATCTTGACAGCGAGGGGTGGGAAGTAGGCAGCAGAAACATTTATTATTTCATATATTACTGGGACTCGTTGGAGCAGGCTCCAAGGAGAGCAGTGTTTAAATGTGATCTATTTCATTTCTACTAGTGTTAACTGTGCGCACTCTGGCTGTTTCTTTCCTCAATCTTAACTGCTCAGTAATGGAGAGAATGCCTTCCATTGCAGTTCTGTATGAGAATTTCTCTCTGATGCCCCTGGTCATGTATCACTGGATGTGATTTTTCACTTCCAGTCACACAGGTGAATACAGATATATATGTATTTCACCTGTAGTGAAGTTGCTTTTGTATTACTTAAAATGAATTGTTTCCAGTACCTTGAACATGGGAAGCACACACACCACTGCTGTTTTACCGAGTGCATTGTTCTCGTTCTAGTCAAACCTTTGAAAGGCGATCATCTGTCAAGAGCAATAGGGAGAATAGCAGGGAAAGGTGGAAAAACAAAATTCACTATAGAAAACGTAACCAGGACACGAATAGTTCTTGCTGATGCGTAAGTATTGACTTCCTTCCTTCTAGGCAGAGTACCATTCCTAAATGAATCCATGTCCAGGAACAAAGATAACTTGATTGTTGCTTGGTTGGTTGTTTTTTTTTGAAACTGTGATAGCGAATCAGTAAGAGAAATGATTTGTGTTATTTTTTTTATGAATGCTGTTTATTTATTTGACCTTTCGAGAATGATGACAATGTCACCAGCACACCCAGAATTGACTGATTATTCGTAAGAAGGAATTCTTATGCTGTATAGGATCAAAGTTTCACCCACCAACCCTACAACAATGTTTTCCTCCTAAAGTTCCTATGCTGAATTTGCAAATTGTAAAATCTATTTCATAAAGGATTTTGAAGAGCACAGGTTCTATGTTGTAGGTTGCCTGGTTTTGAGCATTTGGGTTTTTTAATTACAACTGTAGAAAAGAAATTAGTACACTCATCTGAAATTCCATGGTCATCTCTCACCTGCAACTTAAATGCTCTGTTAACTAAATATAATCACAGGGATTTTTTTTCCTATTAACTAATACTACTTTGATTGCTTTTTGCAGGAAAATTCATATTTTGGGATCATTTCAGAACATTAAAATGGCACGAACGGCAATTTGCAATCTAATTTTAGGTAAGTCCTGCTATTTAATCCTCCCCATGACATATGAATAGATATTGCAGTCTGAGAAACTGCTTTCTGTGGGTATTGCCTTCTTCCCTGGTGTGTCCACAACTGCATTTGGAGCAGGTAGCTTGCTGGGAGTTGTTTTGTTGCCCTCAAGAGGAAGGTTTGGGGAAGAAGCAGGGAGCCTAGGGCTTGGTTTGTGGCTCCAAAATCCTCTCCATGGTACAGAAGGAAGACTTTCTGCTTTTTCCTTTAGCTGTAGCATTCCCCGAGGGGCTATTTTGAATGCACTGTCTCAGAAGCTGTCCACACTGACAGCAGAAGCTTAAATCTGTGCTTGCGGCAGTAGCCAGGGTGGCTAACCTTGACCACTACTCTCGCCCATGGGCGTATTTCTCCACTTTTAATACAGACATGAGAGCAAAATGTCTGTTTCTGCAAGATCCATTATCTTGTTTGCTGACTGAACTTGTGCTTTCTTCTGCAGGAAGTCCTCCATCAAAAGTTTATGGCAATATTCGGGCAGTGGCCAGCAGAGCAGCTGAAAGATTCTGAGTTGCAGCACCAAGGACTGGGGCTGGGAGTTGTGGTTTCTGTAGGCATGAGAGGCCTGGAGCTACACAAGCACTCAAGTCTTCTGCTTGATTTGGAAGCCCAGAAGAAAACTGGGACTGTTTATGCAGTCTAACTTCAAATCAGACAGCATGTCTGATTTGAACAGACTTAGTATTTGTGTACGGTCATTAAAAGTTATTTTAAATTGGTTGTGTACACATCAGAAGTACGGGTACCTGATTTTACTTATCCTCAAACAAAAACATGCTTCATTACTGACTTTCTGAACATCGAAGTATTAAAGAGACTGCTGTGAGGACTTCAGAAAGCTTTTGAGTTTGAGCCTAAAGGAATCAGCGTAGTTAAGTGTTCGTAACCATCATGGATCTGTATCTTCCTGGAAAATGGAAGAATCAACTGGAATGCAAAGTTCAATGGCAGGCTGCCCAACCAGCCTCTGCTACTGCTGGGACAGTGTATCACACAGAGGTATAAATAGTGTATTTGAACTTAATCCTAGAATTTGCACCTAAATAGATTTTATTTCTTTTATTATCTCACAAACAATCTGTAAGGGCAGCCTAGTGAACCTAAGAGCCTCCAAGTTAAATACTTGCCAGTCTACCAGAGCACTTTGCACAACTGCGAAGTGCCATGTCTCCTCGTTAAAGTGGTACATGTATGCAACAGAGTAGGGGAAGAGATGACAGAGCCCAGCCACTGTTCCAATTGGACTTCAGCAGGGGCCCTTTTCCCTCCACCTGCCAGCAAAACTTGGTAACAAGCCTCTTGCAAAATAATTCAGTTTAGATTTGTGAACAAGACCAAAAACTGAAGTGAGATTATCAAAAACACTAGCAAACTGAGTAAGCGTTTCTCCCAGTGTCTGAGTTTTCAGTGCAGCACATTGTAGTATGGGATGACTATTACAGCCAAATTCATTCAAGCCTTCAATTGTTAACAGGTTTAAGGCTTGCTGAGTTACCTTTATGTACAGCTCTCAGCAGTCTGAGCTATATAGGGGAAAGCATGTCCAATTTGAGCAGCTCAAGGTAAAGCAGTGCACCTACCTGGTTATCACATTTTCTATTCAGTTGTTGCTTACCTCATTTATCTCAATTAGCTTGATAAGGGGAGAGTGGGGCAAGGACACACAAAAGTAATCTCATGTTTATCCCAAAGCAGGTGCATACTGATACTGACCACAAGCAGTAGCAAGGGAGAGGGCAGCACACAGAAGGCCCAAACAACTGCACCACAAAGAGCAACAGCAGACAGCTTCTGTAAAGGACATACCTGCTACAGGGAGGATTGCTTTCACCAGCAGAGCTCAGACCTTTCCTTGAGAAAGGAACTGCCTTTCATTCTCCACCTATATTAAGGTTAGAGGGGTTTTGTTTATTTTTTTTTAAACAAGGTATTTTATCCAACAAAGATGCAGATGTGCCTTTAAGGAAAAAAAAATACATAAGTGGTCTTGAAACACTGAAATGAAGCCTGGAAGTCCTCAGGGGACTCTGCACTCTGTACAGTTTTTCAAGACAGACAAAATCCACAAACGGCAAGTTTTCTTCAGAGCAGGGTGCAGAGCAGCTTTAAGTTGAACAGGAAAGGTCTAGGTAAGTACTGAAGCACCCCAGCCAAGGTTCAAATATTTTATTTTGTATTCATATAGTATGAAGGTTCTTATAGTTCCCACAACATATGATGTAGCATGCAGAGGAAAAACTAAACATTCAACATAAATCATTTTTCCCCACACAAACTAAAAAAAAACCCTCATCCCTCCCCTTCCAATCCCCCTAAGGAAATAACATTAGCACTAATTTCTATAATGCCAGCCAAGATATGCACAAGCAAGTAAGAGAAATCGAAAGCATTTGCTAAAATGTTTGTAACAAATACTTATGTACAAAAAATTCACAAAAGACTAGTTCCCCCTTGAAGCAGAGCACATGGCAGTTGACACTGGAACAGATACAACCACTGGCTGGGATTATAAGCCACGTACTGATCCAGAGGAAGAAAAGTTAAATGTAGTGGAGATTTTTGTTTTGAGCATTAACATTTACCAAAGTTTGGCAACATTATCTTTTAAATTATGCAAATTATGTAAACAAGAGGAACATTTCAAATCGATCTACATGCAAAACTTCATGTCATGCAAGGACACCAAGCACCTGGATTTCTCTCTCACAGACAGAGCCCATGATGTGCAGCACTCAGTTGAAGGAACAGCTATGGCAGACAGGTGCTCGATTGAAGTAGGTTCAGACAACCTGCACTTTCCACTGCTGATTAGAAAACAACTTTTTAAATAGAAAAACTACTATACAGGAAAGATGTACTGTCCTAAAAAAATCTATCAAATGTTTTTCTTCCAGCCAATAGTACCATTGCAGAAAAGGGAAGGGATGATATAAAGTTGTAAAACATGGCTCGCTACTTTTATATCACACAAATATATCAAGTTACCATCCGTTACAAATTATGATATGGACAAATCTAGAAAAGAAAAATTTCTCCAGGCAAAGGACTGGAGAACTGCAAGAGGTATAAATTTAGATAGCGTGAAGTTTTCCTCCTCTATGGCATAGGTTAACAAGATTTTCCCCCTGTATGAATCCTATATACATATATATATATATATAAAATATTACCAGTTTATTTATGCTACCTGTAGTAGTATTTAAATGCAGAGGGGAAACTGTCATGGTTGAAACAACAGAATTTAAATGGCAAGAACATTTTATAATCTAAGTACTGTATAAAATAAGTAGATGGGAATCCTGCACAGTTATGTCAATCCTAATTTCATTAAGCTAAGCACAAGAGAAAATCATGAATGTGTCTAACATGTTCAGCAGCTGTATCTAAAATGAATCCAGAACAGCAGATTTTCCTTAACTTCAGGACAGCTGTAACTGCTCTGCATTCCTAGTTGATGAAATCTAGTGGCCATCGAAGCATTCTGCAGTTACTATATGCACACGAGGGCTAGTTCTTGGCAGTAGCATTAAACTATATTCTCATATTAAGTAGACCTGTACTAAGTTATTTAGCAAAAAGACACAGTCCCTGGTAATATATTAACAGGTATAAATAATCTTAGTCTCCTGTGTTACAAAAAAATGTAATTAAGGTAAATTAATAAGAAGCAATGCTTTGTCAGCCAGTCAATATATAGAAACATCTGAACAGTCACAGGAAAAGGAAAAAGAGTTGACCTAACACCCAGTTAAAATTTTACATTCTTCTACTATATATATAAAACTGTGTGAAATAAAAGTAAGGATGTATATCCATATATTGAACTGTTAATATTCTGCTTGGCACTTTGTACTCTAGTTTTGTTTCTGAATCAAGTATATTAAATTAAAGCCCACCTAGCTACTACATATAGAAAGCTACATATATATCTATATATAAATACACACACACATATATATATATATAGATAGATATTTCCTTGTTATAAAAGATGAAGAAAAATAAATTAAAAAGCCAACCCCTTCCCTTTCTCCACCACACTGATATGCTCTTTCCATCTTTGCTGTCCTTCAGACTTTAAAGTGCTACACTGAGTTATTGAGAGAATAAAAGTTCAATAACACTTAGTTGGCTTCATGAGGCTCATGTTGGAAAATGTGGCTTCACAGAGAAAAATACTTCCATTTAAATACACAGAGAGCATTGCTGGACGTCTTGAGCAGATCTTCAGAGATGGAGAAGAAAGCAAAAGTGTTGGGTGGTGCCCTACAGAGTCACACGTCTACAACCATCTTTTTGTGGATATCTAGGCCTCCTACAACCTGGGAGAAAAAATAAAGTGTTTGTAAATAGATGAGAACTGAAAGCACAATACAAAGAACACACTTTATTCAGAAGATGCATTCAGGTCAATCATAATTACAGTACTTTCCTGGCCTCTCCAAACTAATTTACATTTCAAAAGTACTGTCAGATATGTGAATGAATTATGTATGAACAAAGGTCATTATATTAGTACAATTTACACACTCAAGGGCCTGAAAAACAGCGTCAGGTACACCATTTTGGCTTTCCTCCCCCATCTCATATTCTGACCTTGTATTATGTTTCAGCATGTTAAATGAAAAGCTAACTTTACTTCTAACACACCCTGTAAAACTGTGCATCTTTACATGACAAGCAAAGGGCCTTAGGAAAGGCAGCAGGATTTATGACAAGACTGCAGGCACCCAGAAAAGAATTACCAGGGTTCAAAGGTGTATGATTCGTGCACAGAGAAAAGAAGAAAGGCGCGGTGTCAGAGGAACTTTCTGTAATGTGGAAATAATTCAAAGGTCAAATGCCATGAAAGAAAAATTATTTTGGTAGATAAATGGCACAAAATTCAAAGAAGGTAAAATGCAAGAACAAGAGGGTAAGAGATGGTAGGAATGAAAGGTGTCTTGCCAGGAGGTCAGCGAGAACTAAAGAAATTCAAAGAAACAGGAGGAAAAAATCAAACAGTAGTACAAGACAGGAATTCTGGGCAGAAGCCCAAGGACAAAAGAAAAAAAGAGGGCAACATCATATTCGATGGACAGCTAGAAGACAACAGCCCAGAGCAAGAAACGAACAGGTATTTCACTCATGTAGGTGTTTGCAGGCTGCAACTCATTCTGAGTTCTCTGCAGATGACCACAGGTTTTCACATGATGCCACAAAAATAACTCTACCAAAAAAAAAAAATGCAGACAATAGAACCTTTTTGCATTGATCATGAGTATGAACAAGTTAGGTTTGAACTGAAGTTGTAAATTCAAAGAGTAGGAAACAAAACCAATGCTTGAGTGCCTATTGACTCAAAAAGTGCTACCCAGGTCTATGTTCATTAATACACCATTTAAAATTAATGTGTAAACGTTCATTATTGCAATTTTCAAATGTTCCAGTTTCCATGTGTCATTTAATTTTTGTTTTTTAAAGAGAGAAAGAATTTAAAATTTGCTGTCAGCTAATTAAACAAATACACAACATGGGTGAAAATCAACCATTTCAAGTCCGAAGTGCTATATTCAAGCATTCTGCTCAGTAAACCTCAAAGTTTTTAAAATGCGCCTTTCAACTGTTTGTCCTTTTTCAAGAGCAGCACTTGAGGGGTTACTCTCCCTGTAACTGACACAAATCCCACTACCCTGGCCTTTGTAAAATCCCCCTGTTCTGCAGCTGATGATAATCTCCCCAGGCTCTCTCCAACACCCTGCAAAGATAAACCTTTCTAAAGGGTACTTTGGAGCAGTTTAGAGATTGGGAGATTAACCTAAAGTTCACCTCTGTGGAACACCCCTCTCCCCTCCATGCACCACCCCAATAGTGACACTTTTTAAAAGAGATCCGCTACGATGTTCTCTGGTTCTACAGCGTTCAGATGGTTTGAAGCATTTTTTCCCCCCTCCCCAGCTTCGGCAGACTGTACATGCCTGCCCACCACGCTTTGAGTTTTTTCACTCAGTGTATTCTATTAAGCATCTAGAGACATTTAAAACAACTGAAAGTGCTGCTTCTTTTTTAATCAAATTTAACTGTTGAAAGCAAAAAAACTAGCCTCCTACGACAAGCCAGTCACTCACAACTCATCTTTAAAGCTGCTATTTTCTACCAGCATAGAGAATGGAATCCAATATACGTCTTCATGTCAGGCTAGCGTTTTTGTCAATATACAAAAATAATTAGGACTAGTCTTGTGTTTGTCATAGATGACAGAGAAGTTACTTGATACAAGTTGCTGTGCTCTGAATGAAACACCCTCTTCTTCTGGCACACCAGATTCAGTGGCAAAGTCTGCACCCTGAAGGAACAGATTCAGGACTGGCTCATAGGCCATAAGACACATTGCTCTATTGAAGTCACGAGACGACGACACCATCTATACTAAAGTTGTGTCAACGGGTGACTGTTGTCAGGTCAGAAAAAAACACTCTGCTTTTATAACCTTACCCTTTATACTGTTTACCATTTTTCCTTCTGTTTTTTTTTTAATTCTAAAATATCAATGTTTCTTTAGAGGTTACTTACAGCACAGAATTCTTCAAAGGATATTCTTCCATCACCATCCTTATCTGCATTAATTATGGTTTTATCTACAATTTGCTGTAACTGAGTGTCTTTGAGATTGTTCCCAACCATCATCTTCAGCACCTGGAAGAGCTCTCCATTTGAGATATAACCATCCTTGTCCATATCGTAAATGCGAAAAGCAACTGCAGAGGTAAAATATATATACGTAAAACTTCCAGAAACAAACGTGGTCAGAAAAGAGCAATATACATTCATGTGCTTTGCATTAATGATAAGTGATGACATCATCCTGCACAACCTGATAAAAATACTGCATTTTAAGTGAGATTTCTAACAGCCTTTCCCTTTCATTCTGAAAAACATGAAACATCAGAAACAATACTATGAATGGTGCTACTATTGAATTTAAAAGAAAAAACTCACTTTAGAAATGTCAATCGAGACTGGTTTAGCATCAGCAGTAAAACATCTCTATAAACACTGAACTGGAAAATCTTCACCACCGCAAGTGAAGCACCCAGATAGCAGCTCACTTGGAAGCAGAAAAAATTACAACTTTCCAGGGAACAGATGAATCAAGATCCCACCTGATTACTTTGCTGCAAACATTTGGCATTGAGACTGAATTTATTTTTAAACATTTCAGTACAGCAGGTTTCTTTCCTAAATCTGTATTATGTCTTAGTTATTGAAAGCTACATCCATGACTGAACCTATTCGTTCCTCACTCCAAAAGCTTGGGTCACACTGTGTTCCTGAGATGCAGTTCTCAAACAAGAATTTAGTGCTGGTCTACTGCAGCAGCAAAAAAATTCATATTATTCTTATGCTCCCTTAAAAAGCAAAGCACATTGCTAACAGTTTTGTGAACTCAGTATCCGTAAATGATTTATTTTTTCTTAAAAGGGGAAGCAACTAAAGATATTCAGAAGGCAACATCCTCAAACATTCCCCACAGAAAAGAGTGCTGGCAAATTCTTCACACAAATGACAACGTGTGCAAAAAGCTTACAATCTACCTTCATGGTTTCCCACTTTTTTAGAAGAACCTGGATTTGCTGGTTTCTCAGTGTTAACTAATGAAAGTATATTCTTAGGATCAAAACCTTTTTGTTAAGGGAAATCAAAATACTTACACCTCAACTTCTGTTCCTTATCTCCTTTGACACTGAACTGGGAGACTCCTTCTATAAATTCTAAAGAATACAAGAAAAAAAAGTTTATTTTTTAATAAACCAAGGAAATCAACATTCAGAAGTTTTTAAAGAAATTGTAAAAAGAATCTAAATTGCTCTAAAATCTTTACAATATTGCCTACCTTGTGACACCTAAGTGTCCACATACTTGGATACTTTACTGTTCTTTAGCGGGAAGTACTTCAAATCCAATACTGTGCTCACTGAACTGACTTGTTCACACCAGTATTTAAAGTAATTCTGAACTCAACTTTCACCAGAATCTGATATAAAATTCCATCGAGTTTTCTACTAAATCTACTCCAGTGGGGATTCTCATTGTAGAGCTCCTTCTCAAGACTGGTTTCTCAACTTAATGCAAGAATTACATGAAACTGAAAACTGGTCTAGAAAGAAAAAAAAAAAAAACTAAAAAAGTATTTTTATATAAGAAACAGGGTAAAAAGAAAATTGACACTATTTAACAGTGAAGTCATTATCCCAGGAGTTGCAAAAAAACCCTGGGATGTGATGTGTCTGGATGAGATCCCGTAACTAGACTTCCTAGAACTTTCGGTGGTAAAAATGACAACAGTGCAAAACTATGGTACAGAAACCAGCTAAACTATGGAAACAGCTAAACTATGGTATAGAAAGAAGAGAGGTATAGCAATATAGCATTAGATTGAAAGGCCTACTACAGTTTCAACAAGTTCTGTGAAATTAAGTCAACAATTCCTATGTTATTTATCAACAAAATGCATGACTGGTAACTTGAGTTTTACTGCTATGGTTATGAAAGATAGTCTAAATTTTGGGTCTTTCAACAGAAGAATGCAATTTTCCTCACACTTGTAATGTTCTTTTTCATAGAATCATAGAATGGTTTGGGTTGGAAGGGACCTTAAAGATCATCTAGTTCCAACGCCCCTGGCCATGGGCAGGGACATCTTTCACCACATCAGGTTGCTCAAAGCCCCATCCAAGCTGGCCTTGAAGACCTCCAGGGATGGCGCCTCCGTAACTTCTCTGGGCAGCCTGTTCCAGTGTCTCACCACCCTCACTGTAAGAAATTTCTTATATCCAATCTAAATCTACCCTCTTTCACTTTAAAATCTTTCTTTTGAGCATCCCTCTGAGACAGAAGTAAGGAAATTAAATGACTCAAACTTGGCCAGACAACAACAGCATTCATTGCCACTTACTGCAACAGCATCATTTTACCATGGAAAATTGATATTGACAACTTCCTGTTCCCACCCAAGAAGAACAGCTCTTGATAATTATATTAATCACAGCTCAATGTCACATACAATATAGCATCATCTTTCATCACTGCCTATTTTTCACAAGGGGATTTTGAACAATTACATACAACAATTACTGCTTTGGAAACTGATACCAAGAAAAAGTCTCAAAAACTCAACATTCCAGTTACACTGTAGTTCTCCTTACAGAAATTTACGGGGTTTTGTGAAGGTTAGCAGCTTTTGTATGTTAACATTATACTTAAAATGTCAGCCTGACAATATAAATGAGATTTAAGAATTTGCTCCAATTAAAAATAATAATAAAAAAAAAAAAAAATCAAGAAAAACTGATTAACCTTTTTCAGTCATGAGCAACAAGAGATACTATTACCCTGAACAGAAGTTACAGACTTTACCGCTTCTAAGAGTCAGAGGCTGTTTTAACATCAACTAGTAATGAAGATTTTCAACCTGCTGGCCCTTTTAATCATAGATATTTAAAATAAGTCTAAAATTTTGGAAGAATGTACTAAATAAAACTTTTGTTTTTTACTTGAAGTGTCTACCTAAGATCATAAAAACAATCCTGTAAAGGAAGTATCAACAGAAAAAACTGGACTACTTTCACAATTTAGAAAACTATTTTCAAAATATTCCAAAAGACAGATCTCATAACATTTAGGTAAATACAACTTATACGCAAGACACACCACTTACACAATCTATCCCACTTTTTTCAGTCTCTTCAGCCTAAGAATATACTTCAGATAGCATCACAATTAAGAATTAGTGTACTTCAGGAGATACTTAATAAGTAGTCTTGAATTGGTATGACCTCGAAAGCTATTACTGAACATTCTGCTCTTTTAAGCATTTCATTCAGGAGTGTCCTAATGTGCCAAAGAAACTAGTTTTACTTTGTATTCAGTTTCACTAGGAAATTAGCACCTTATTCTGATTAAGAAGTTTTCTTCACCCTTCCTTTCTTGCAAAATTAGAATTCCAAGGCTTCAGGAATTCCGATAAAATACATCCATTTGTGACAAAGCATTGTCTTACCTTTGAAGTCGACCTCTCCATTTCCGTCAGTGTCAAATATATCTATTACTCGCTGTACTAATGGGTTCTGTTGCAATTCAGGTAAAGACATGAATTCTTCCACACTTAAAGAACCAGAGTTGTCCAAATCAAGCTTCTTAAATCTCTTTCCTAGTCGTTTTATCTCATCAGCATCAACTGAAAGAAAAAAAAACCCCACACCTGTTCTCAGAAATGCTTGAGAAAACCCTTTGCTGGTTAAACACAATGCACATTTCTCCATTGCTTTCCTACCAGTGTTTCTCCTACTTTATTACATCTATTAAACACTCTCATGGAAGATTATAAAGGTAATATCAAATTCTGAAGACAAACACAAGCCATTTTATTTTAAATAAACCTTACCTTTTTTCCTCCCTGCACCAGCCATAATACAGCTAGCCTTGTGAGTCACTGAGTACGACATGCTGACACAATGTTTTTAAGGATTGAGGGTGCTTAGCTAGTTCTTAGTCAGACAGCTCTTATAAATACCAGGTATGAAGAAATTAAAGAAGAGACCGAGTCTTCTTTGAAGGAGCTAGCATTATGTTCACACTAGACTAACATTGTAAGCTAGAAAGACAATTATACTAGTAAACATATTAGCAGAACTAGTGCTTCCTCAGCACAGCAAACATAAGAGATCTCCTGGGATACATGCCCAGTTAAGCAGGTTAACACAGTCCCACTGTTGACCGGTTATCACTCACTTACTCAAAACATCACCCAGAAGGCCTAAGATTATTGGTTTTTTCTCCATCTCAAACAGAAAGTAGACATACCTGTAGTTGTAACCTGCATACATTAATTTTTTTTGTCCCAGAAATTAGAGACGACTCAGGTTCTGCAGCAATACCACTTCATTGATCCTCTTCAAATTTACAGAGAATCTCAATTAAAGCATATACCTAGTACCCTACTTTAATTCTTGGATTTTGCCAGGAATAGACTAAATTTGTGAATCCGTAAAAATTACTAAAATAATTCTTGTACTCTGTTACTGCTGAAAAGCTTGAAAATGTTTCCCTGTAACAGCCTGAAAAATCCCTGTCAGCAGCTTGATTTACGAGACCAGAGTTAATTCACAAATTGCTCCCCATGTTTCGGTATGAAGGAGGAACTGAGGTTCTTGGGAAGTCCTAGAATGTGGCCAGCATACAGCAAACCACAGCAAACAGATCTTGAAGAATCTGAAGCTTTCAAACTCTCCATACCAATTTCTTTCCTAACATGAACGGTCCCCTCAACATTTCTGAGCTCCATTTAGTGCATTTGCTCCAATATAAAAGAAATGGTTTCTTAACTTCTACGAGGCACATACATACCACCTGATCCACTTTACATCACATTAATACCTTCTTAGGCTTTTGTAAAAGTGCAGCATAAAAACAAACAGCACTTAGTCTTTCCAGTACATAAGGTCAGCCAACGTGCAGAGCTTTATGTTTGGAAGTGGCAGCTGATTCAGAGAGCGGATCCTCTACCAAAGCAGTAACAAACTTGTACTTAAATTTCTTCATATCCTTGTCTAAAAACAAACCAGACACAAATCCAGAGATACACTCAACTGCAGTATTTCAGAATGAAAGGGAGAGAGCACACCAGCAGTCCAGAAGCACAAGATGATTTTCTGTCAAGACTTACTTTGCCTGAATAGTAAATTCTGACATTCTGCAGTTAGTCACTCTTGGTAACTGCTTGCAACTAGAGAGGCAGAGGGTAAAACAGGGTCAATACTCCCAGAACAATCTTCCCTTTGCTGTGTCAGCAAGCAACAGATCTGATTCTGCCTCTAGGGCTATAAAAATAAGGCTAAACAGCATTTGCAGAGGCTTAAAGTAGTTTCCTCAGTTGCCAGTATGCAATCAGGCATGTCAATTAGTTAGGTTCACAACTGCAATCAAGACATATTCTTTTTTCCACCAGTTTAGGCAGAAGCCTAGAACATGATTGAAGGTATGCCCTCAACAGCATGACACTGGAGCGCTGCACCAAGAACACATTACTGTCGACAGAGCTACACAGAAACCCCCTCTGGATGACGTGAAAGGAGCCATATCATCATATGGTAAGCTATATGTAGAACATAATCATGAGACTAAAAGAAGACAGTATTAAAAGAGAATGGCAAAGCAGAGCTCCACTGGCAATTAGCCCAAATAGTTGCTTATGAGTTCGGCCAGCACAAAATGCTGCTTCTCACCAAAATACTGAAGGTATTTGCTAACTCTTGCTTCTGTTCACAGAAAGTACTTGGTTTCCATTTTACTCAAAATCTTAAAACTGTAAATGGAGTCAGTCAGTCTTTGAAATGGCCTTTGAAATACCCTCACTCCCTGCCCTGCCACCCTAAAGTTATCGGACCCACTGCAGTTTAGTGCAAAGCCAGCACCTTGGCAAGCTGTTAACATGGGAATCTCATTTTTACTGCAAGCTCTACTGCAGTCTTGCAACTCACATAGAAAAGAGTTAATAGCCTAAAAAAATCCTCACAGCATAAGCATTTGAAAAAGTACAAAAACATTAAGCATAGCTTGTCACACTACATATGTAAAAACATTTTCCAATGTAAAATGAACGTATGAATAGACATAATTTATACCTGTATTACAATCGGGTATATAAGGACTTGTCCAGCCATGACATCAGTCTCTACTTTTATTAGTCATGTTTAAAATAATGTCCTGGTCCAACCACAACTCTCTTACTTCCTTACCTGTACTCAGAAATTGTAACATCTTTCAAGTAACTGGCCGTTACTTTGTTAAGACAAATCCCTCACAAATTAATGTTTTTGAAATCAGAAGTTTGCAATTGCATCCAGAACTTATGCTGGGAAACCTTGAAATAAGTTCTCTGAGGGTTACTATTAGAACTACTTCCTACTGGAAAAAACAAGAACAATAAAAGGTACATGAAATATTTCTTTTTTTAAAATTAACTTCACTTTAAAACAACTAAACAGCAAATTGAAAGTATTATCTATAGTGTATATAACGCACTGTCATCCTCTTACCAGATCAGTGAAATCTCACTTCCACTAGCACTGACTAAAATTGAAAGATTAAAGCTTCCTAAGCAACCTGAAATGCTTCATAGTTCTGCAATTTCACAAAATCACAATAGTGAAAAATGAAAGCAGCATTAACACAGCTGGATCTCTTCTCCCTTGCCACACAAACTAATGAGTTAATGAACTGCAAGTTTTGAAACATTTCTAACTTACATTTAAGAAAACCGTAAGTATCAGAACACAGCAATGACATTTTTACAGATGAGGAGGTAAACAAAGAGAAGCCTGAGCCAGGACTGACGATCAGCAGTCATTACAGGGCATCATTTCTCAGAACCCCAAAGTAGCATTAAGCAAAGCCTTATTTCATTACTCCAGTCCATTTCCTGGTTTGGGAGCTAAAATCCTTTACGTTTCTCCCCATAAATATATAAGCAAAGACTGGAAGTGAGACCCAGAGTTCTGTCAATGTTCTGCTATGAAGCGGAGCTAATTACCGCATAGACAAGTCACTCAAACACTGCTACGTAGCTTTGAATTATTACAGCTGGCACAAGAGACACACAAGACCAACTCTGGCATCACTTTGGCGTGCTAAAATAGGGAGAGAAGATCTTCCACAAGACGTGCTAAGAAAACAAACTTTTTCCAGAAAGGTGTTTTATTTCAAACTCCCTCTAGCGGGATCTACCAATATGAATTAAAAAAAGAACATTTTATTGGGACATTCAGAAACTGATCCACCACACACAATGTTAACAAGCGATGCTACACTGAAAATACATGCCCTGCCATCATCTGTTGGGCGTAAGAACCACTGTGCAGTTAACGAGCCTTGCCTTTGCAGTTAGCCAGATACTTAAATTTACAAACCAGCAATGCTTAAGAGAACATAAAGCACCAATTTATGTTAAGATCATAGTCAAGGAAGTCAAGATTGTGGATGATAAAGACAAGAAGCAGATGATGGGAAGGGGAAGAGGTTGGAGATGCGTGTAAGATTGTTTCTGAAGAATGATTTTTGCGTTTTGCTGAACTGTAGCAAAGCAACAACCATCTAAATTATGAAACTAAAGAGTCTTCATACTTGAAAATGTTAATGACTTTCTCTATGCATACACATGTCCAATTTCATAGCTCATATGGTCAATTCCAGTTCACCTGCACTACAGAGTCTAGGTAGAGATGCTGAGCAGCAGTTTCTACTAGAAAAGGGTATTACAAATTTCTCATTCCTAACCTTGAAAGATTCAAGCAAAGAGTTTGCCTGCATTAGAGAGCTGAGAGAGGTTCTATTCTAGGGGGGAAAAAAAACAAGTCAAAGAACAGTACTGAAGAAATTAGTATCTCTGCCAAAAGCTGACCAAATATCAATCTCATGCAACATTTGGTTTCTGGCAATGGACACACCATGGATGAAAGTACTTGGAGGAGAAAATAATGAAAAATCAAAGTAATTACAAGAATAGGAAAATATCCTTTCATAGTTCAAGAGCATAAAAGCCTCTGTTCATAATGAACACATACGGATAAAAACAGCATCTGCAGATCAGTGTTTCATAACTGACTGTATGAGAATTTCTTATCAGAACAATTTCATTATTTTTCCCCCCTAAATATATCACAAGCACCTCACCTACCTTTAAAATCCGTTCTACAAGCTGAAATTTACAAAGCTTATGCACTTTTAAAAAGTCATATTTCAACAACATCTTTGTCTTAATAAAATAGCTTTAAAAGACAAAATCGTAAGAATATAAAATAAGGGATGAATGCATTACAGTATAAGCCTTATTTTAAATTCGCACAGTTTTTGTCTATTCTTTCTTCCTTTAATTCACAGTCATCACTTCTGCTGATTCTCTCTGCCTGGGCTGAACTTACCTAAAAAACATTTAAGTTTTCTGGGTTGGGGGTGTTTTGTTTGATTTGTTTGGAATTTTTGAAGGAAAACAGTAAATATTTATGTATAACAGCAAATTTCAAAAACATCCTATTCATTTTTTGTTCAGATTTCCTCCATGAATGCACATATATACAACAGTCCTCATCTCTGATGGATGTGCCCCTTTTACAATACTGCTTTTTCTTCAGTATTTAGCAACAGACTGACTTTCTTAAAATGTCACACAGCTGTCACCGAAGAACAGCATTTTCAGTTTTCAGAGCCTGAACAAATTACTTCTTTTCCTTCTTCTCTAAAAGCTCCTTACAGGCAGCCTTGTGCCCACACAAACATCCTGAAGCTCTAGTGTGGAAACGCAAGGGACAAGATAGTTCAGATAACAGTGAAGGTTTCTGAGCCAGAAGGACTGATGGTGGCAGTAGCAGACAGAATTTTACAAGACAAGCTCTGGAGTCCAGGACAGAGATGAAAACACTAGGAAATCCAAGGAGGTCCAAGTCCACAATAGTGTAAACAGGGTGATAACATCACCGAGCAAAATAAGGAGGATCAAGCTTTGTTTATATCATTTGAGGCAGAGTTTGCCTGTGACTCATCACAGTGGTCTGAGCTTCCTTGAGTTCTGGCCGCAGTGAGCATTCCTCTAACCTCAAACTCGTTAGCCTTTTTTGTGCTTTGCTCCCCAGCTGACAGGAGGCTTTATGCTTCCTATGCTTTTCAGCAGAATCGGAAAGTATTCCATCAGCTTGGCACTGATGCCTGAGCCTACAAACCTACTAACTGGCTAGAAATAATACCTGTTAAATGCTTTTCTTTAAAAGGCTTTGCTGGTAGCCCTGTAGAAACATCAAATTATACACTTTTAAAAGCGCGCAGCTATTTATGTTTATTTCATAATCCATTTTTAATTTCATTCACCGCGAAACAAACACAGGGTAGGGATTTTTAAGCAGTACCAGTATTAAGGATTCCTGGTTAAAGAACTATCAGTATTTTCAAAAGATTCCTCTTTCATCCAAGTATTAAAATTCTAGAGCCAACAATATCTGCTTTGTATCTTGAATTCATTTGCATACATCTAAAAATGTGATGAATCTGGTTAAAATGCAAGGACTCCATGCTTCCAAGAAACCACATGCAAACGCTCTGTGTAACTCCCATTTTAGAAAAAGGATCTTTATCTTTCAGCTGGACACTCTCTAGTATGTTGATATGTATTACTGAATACCCCACTCCTTTTCCCCAACACAGAACAGCAGAGGGTGATCCATGATGTTTTAAAATACTTGCTTGTTCCAAGCTGTTATTCACATAACTGATGCTCAGATAGTATTGTAAAAAGCATTCAAGTGGCAACTCAAAAACCTTCATTAAAAGCAAATCTCTGGCATGCAGTGTGCTCTATGTTGAAAAAAGTAATTTCAGAAACATTTTTAATAGTATTTTTTCTAGTCAATGTAGAAGTATATGGCTAGCTGCCTATTAATATGATAGTCAAAAATAAAGAATCCTTAAAAACACACAGATCTCTCCGAAATCCACTACATTCGGTGATATTTTAACAGGGTAATTGCTTATGCATTCAGAAGCACTGTACATCCATTGCTGCAGAGTACACAACGCAGGCATCTGCAAATTGTACAAACCTTAGAAAAGCTGTACATCTCTCAGCAAAGAGGCGAAATCTAAGTGTTTACCTAAATATTTAAGCCTGTATTTAACAGGTTGGCTTTTCAGATACTTTTCAAATACTGGCTCAAAGTTATAACTAACAAAAAACAGACCAGAATGCGGTCACAGAGAGCCTACTTTCCACCTATTTTTCAAATATGAGATCATTATAAACAAGAATATTGCTAAGGTATTATAAAAAAGATTTTTCTAAATAAAACGTGTTCTGAAATTTATTTTAAAATGTTTCCCGGTTAAAAGAATGTTTTTTCCCCCGTAAGAATGGATTGCGGAGATCTCAAAATAAAACAGACCTTCACCAAAAGCTCTCACCTCTATCTAGAGTCTTGTCCGATTCACGAATATAATGTTTCAGAATAGCAACCAAGACAGCCATTTCAGTCTTGGAGATCAGATTTCAAAAAGATGACGCCCTTGAGAACACATTCAACCACTTGTCTTGTATATGCTTACACGCAGCTGGCCTAATCCTTTTCATGACTTCAGATGTGTCAATTACAATTTGCTAAGTTAGAAAAGAGATACTAGTCTCCTTATCCTAAACCCAAAACATACTGTAAAATATAGTTTATATTATAAAATACTATACTAGAAACTATTTTCTACTATAAAATACTATAAAATATTGTTTACTATACTATAAAATAGTTTTCTTCACAGCTTTTTGCTATGATAAAATTTTCTTATGGATAATTTGACATGGCTTGGCTGACATCAAATTTTCGCCATGTAAAACAGCATTACAGTTTCAGTAACTTCTCAGACCCAGCACAGCTGAGAAACAAAACCATACTCTTAAGGAATCCAACACCACTAATTCACTCAATGAAAAGAATTAATGTTTTAAAATGAAGGGTAAAAAGAATATTCTCGAGTATTTAATTGTGTGCATCCTCCGCACAGTATCCTGAATTTGCTTCCTGTAACTGCCAACTTCAAAACAAAATTATTCTTATAAAACAAGGCACCAGAACAGCAACTGCAGTGCCAGGCAGAGGTTACAACCCAATGCCACCATGCAGACAGCATAAATACATTATTGCTAACTGACGGTCTCCCAAAAAGTCTAACCATTCAAAATCCTTATTAAATGATCTTCAAAACTGCTGTCTGGTCTTGCCCGGAAAAGTTTATGTCCTGTCAGTGACAAATACTTGGAAGCAGCATGAACATTTAACATCTGAAGAACAAGGTGAATACCTACTCAGTCGACTTACATACATGGTACTGTACACATCTGTGCCCAAAAAAAACCCTGCTTTCAGGATATTCAGGCATCCCGAATCTTTAAGCACAGTGCAATTATTCCAGCAATTAGGCACAAGCAAGCAAAGGGACATCTGTGATAACCACATCTTCCCTAGTGT
The DNA here is from genome assembly GCA_013397275.1 of Burhinus bistriatus. Taxonomy (NCBI): domain Eukaryota; kingdom Metazoa; phylum Chordata; class Aves; order Charadriiformes; family Burhinidae; genus Burhinus; species Burhinus bistriatus. The sequence continues at coordinate 232,073 of VYXH01008007.1, forward strand.
ACGTAGTTATGTTGCAGCCACAGAAGCAGCTGACTTTCCCTCTACTGTGAGAAGGGCCATCAAAGCACCGAAGCTTTAATCATGCAAAACCCCAGATTTACACAACGATATCCTCAACATACAGTTTAACCACAATATAATGCAGAAACCTTCTCTTTCTCGGCAATAAAAGGGGGCAAACAAGCTCAGTAATAAACCTTTAGGTTGGCAGTTGCTACCAATGAATATAGCTTCTCCTAGAATCAAGTTAAGGATGGCAACACACTGCTTACAACTCTGGCAGAGACATATCTAGTTTAAAAAAAAAAAAAAAAAAGTAGTCTTCAGAAGCCAGTTTGCCCCTAAGGAAAAACTGACCAATGGAGCAGTAACCTAAGACTGATATACATGATTCTGGAAACGACTACTGAAGTCTTCATCAAATATGAAACTTCCACCCACATATCCATATTTAACAAAATATACACTGAGAGCATAACAGCAATGCAGTGCTGTGGATAAGATTCTCAAGTGTTTACAAACTGATGACTCAATTATAATTCATGTGGACATGTGTATTAGGCATAGAGGACTTGCAAATTACTAGCTAAAGTCTCATTTATCTAAAAAACATACTTAGAAAAAGATTATTCCATGATTATTTATATTACTGTTTGACTTAAGAGAGCTGGAGTTCAGTTATGACTAGCATTGCGAAAGCAAACTAGAAGACAGTTCCTATCTTGAAGAATTTATTATCCTGTTTAAAAACAAGATCTGATTCACCGAAAATGAGGAATTTTATCAAGCAGTCCATACGTACACAGGTCTATGCATGACTTAGGTGCTGAAGAAAAATATTCATGGGAAAAACAGTTAAAAATAAGTACGCTTAGCATAACACCACAGGGATACTTCACAAGACAACCCTTTCTTTGATCAGCTTCAAGCAAGAAATAGTTTGTTATTTTTACACGGTAGACTAAATCCATGAGACGAAGCAATGAATTTTATGCTCACGTGGCCAAAAGCGAATAACACCAAGTGGCTTTTCACCTAAATGCCTGGCTGCAAGCGTACACAGGAAAAAAAATGCACTTCTAGCCTCAACCTCTCTTTCCTCTGAGGGTGCAAAGACAGCTTAGGCAACATACTTCACTCCTAACATAGCACATACTGCACCACAAGCTGTTCCACACCTCTAAGGAACCAGCACTGGGACTGATGGAAAAGCCCCACCAGTTGAAATACCAGTTATGATGCTTCACGGTACAGACATCAAAACTATGCTGTTTATTTTGTATTCTAATAGAAAAATTGAAAAAATCTATATAAGTGATTTTTTTTAAAGCCAGATTGTAAAATCAAAAATCAGTCGAACAGCAAAAGCTGTATTTTTTCCAAAGGTAATCTTTCACATTTAATTTCACTCTTTTGGTTAGTATATAAACTGCACAATTTTTCAAGCAATAAGTTCAGTAAATTCACACATGAAAGTTGTACATATTGATCTCCAAGTAAGATTAACCTCTCTAACAATATAAAGTAGCAATTAAAAAACTTACAGTGCGAGCACATTTCCAAAGGGTAACTTGCCTCATTTCCCTGAAACACAAAAAAAGAACAAAGTTGCAATTATTCTCAAGTTAGCTTAGAGGAACTATTCTAAGTTTCAGGACTGTAAAGATCTCCGGCAATACAAGTTACATGGTTATTTAAAAAAAAATTTTTATATATATATTAAACAACCACCATGGACATTGTTTTATTTGGATAGGTCTACGTTACCGAAACGTACGAATAAATATAAACATTGAGAGTTCTCCTCTGAGGAGAATTCCCATGAACGTATCAGCAGTCCACACGTTGATAAGAACTTTAATCCCATATTCTAAACTCCAAAAATCAAACTCACTACTTATATATTGTGCAAATGCTACTTTTCAAGTTAAAATAATATTTAATTTCAAGACTTCACATAATCTTCTTACCATTTTATTTTATACACAGAAACAGACACGTCCTTATGAATTACCATGACAAACTTTACTCAATTAGCATAAGAAAATCACAGCATATTTTCTCCCCAGAGCCACCTGCCCACTCACCCCCCAAAAAAGGAAGAATGATACAAAAGTGTGGTTTACATGACAAGAAATTCCGACGTAACAGCTTTACATTTAAATATTTTTGTAATGTACTGTGTTAGTATGTTCCTCTTTCGTAGCTAAATGGAAAGTTAAATTAAGATTTTAAATCCTTGCTGCATTACCACAGTCATAGCAAGAAAAATCAAAACTTAAAGAGTGTACAGTCACTTTGAACTTGCGCATACTGAAATCCACAACTACTACAACATGAACGCCAAAAGACACTAAAATTAAAAGTTGGTATTTTTTCCCAAATGCCTCACTTTGAGCCAGAGAAGATCATAATACACACGTGCTTAATATTTTTTCAGGATCAGTCAGCAAAGGAGTGACCAGATAATTGAAGAGACTCATAACCAAACATTTTCAAAAAATTATTTTTAAGGGAGTGTTTTATAGAAGAAAACAAAACATATTTAAGATGACTCTAAGACACATTCTATTCAGCAGTGTTTCTCTTACAGTGTGGAGCGTAAGGGATTCCATAGCTGAGCACTTGCACAGAAAGACTCCTCAAAATTATACAAAATTGAACAGAAATACAGAGATTACTTGACAGAAAAAGAAAAAAAAAAAAAAAAGAACTTCATTTAGCCTGGAAGCATGCGATTCCATTTCCAAATAAGGACAGAAAGGGGCAGAACAAACATCTCATGAATCTAAACGTGTCTGAGAGGAGATGTGTTGTTGTTGGGGGAGGGGTTTGCTTTTTTTTTTACCTCCAGAACACATTCACTTTGGTTATCCCCCACAATCCACAAGCTCTCTTGCTTCTTTAAAGTTAATATACTTGCTTTATAAACAGAGCAGCAAAAGATACACCCTTAATTTCTTCACCAACGTCTACTTGTAGCAAGACAAAGTAGCAGAATAGAAATCCTGAAAACCTCAAACGCACGACTGAGATATTCTACAAGAGAAACTTATTCCACTGTGGCAGCGAATCCAGGAGAACAGTGCCACATGGAAAATCTTGGCCAGAACCCAATCAGTCTTATAACAAACAGTGAAGACCAAAACAGGTAGTAAAAGCCTAGTATATTTACATGAATATAAAAGGATAAGGGATTTAAAATGGGGGAAAGCAGAATTTTGAAACAAGAAGAAACAGGAACCAGGGGATCCAGCTAGGCTGCTCAAGACACGAGGTCATGAAGAGGCAAGAAAAACACCACACTGGAAGGCTGCAAATTAAAGAAGAAAGTTGAATTAAAACCAGTGCACTTATGCACACACAAATATACAATCATAACTACATTAGAAGACTCTTCTGCACACTTACATCCTTTTTCAGGTGTTGGGAGAAAGTTAATTTCCAGTACAGGCTACTGAAATAAATCTGCCTAAAGAAGCATAAAATGCTTCTGAAAATTGAGCAAGAAAAACTAAAAAATGGGAGTAACTTTTTTCAGTTCATGAACTGAGTCTTACTATGCATCTAGATGCACATGCTAAGCCATAATCAAGTTATCTACATGAAGTAGCCTAAAAAAAGTATTTGGAGAGCAGAGAAAAAAAGCTGAGTTTTTCCGTGAAACAGTTACTGCTAAAAAGAAGTGTTAAGAATACTTACCTATCCAGGAGCAGAACTTGGATACCTACCAAAAAAAATGAGAAAAATCTAGTAAGTGTCAATGTAAAAATTACATGATTATTCAATATTTGCTACATAGTATTTAAATAAAATATTTTAAAAAGTATTTACCTGCTATTGATGTGCTGAGTGTTCATCTTCACAGGAGATTCCAAAAGTCTACTAAGTTTTAAAAATATTTTAATCCCATCTCCCCCCTCCTCCCTTTTTTTTTGGTACAAATAAGTGTTGAAGCTACTCATGCCACGATTCCCATTTGCACAGCTATGACCTGGACAAACACAAAGGTGTTCCTCTATACCGAAGACCTGATCCTCAGAGACAAAGATTAACAACATGGTCTTGGGGACAGGCATTTTTCATTGTATTCTGAACAGCAGTACAAAAAGGTCACTTATTTGTCCCCAAATACCATCAGTATGTGTACATGCTGTACGAGATACAATATAAGCCCTGAAACACGAGTGCTAAAGAGGCTGAATACTTTCTTGCTGTTTAAGAATAGGGAGGTAGTAAGATTGAAGGTCTAGAGCTACATCCACATTAATGTGTTATGAAAAAAAGCAGGGAGGGAAGCACAGCTATGAGACTTCATAAAGTATCAAATGAGCCCTTTAAGAAAAGGGGGGAAAAAAACCCCAGGTACACATTTTCATCTGTACAGTTTTAATGCAAAGAATTACCAAAGTTTAAGACCAGCACTAGGCAGCGTTCTAAAGAATGCTAGAAAATATTACTTTGTGATTGGATGCACTAACAGAAAAATTGACAGTGCGAAAGATCATCATAATTATAAAACACTGCATTGACATATATTTTTTATTTTATAGTTTTAAGATGATACTCATTTATTAGCATTTCCTGCCAGATACATGTTTAGCATACCTCACATGAAGTTAAAAGTATCCCCTCGTATACACCATATTACCACATTTAGAAAGGAGTGACACATGGTTTGTTGAAGAAATGCAGCTTATACAGCATCAACACTCCACAACAGATTTACTCGGCACCTACGCCTAGTGTAAAACATGCTTTCCTCAGCTGCATCTGGGCATTACAACCGTACTACTGGAGTTCAACTCTTTTCTCTTGAGTTACAAACTTAGAACAAGCGGCTGGAATACCACAGATATTCTGAATAGCCTTATCCTTTTAGAATAGTCTTGAAAACTTTTTTGAATGCTGTTAGATCTGTACAAGTTAATTTCTAGTTAAACAGCAGCAAAATCATGACTTACAGACAGAAATAATTACAGATCACCGATCAGTCCAGAGTCTTAACAACAGAAGGCTGACAAAATTCTGAATACTGCAGAAATAGCAGTTTACTAGAGATAGGTCAAAACATGTCACTAAAGTATTTCAGAAGTTCATATGACATGTAGTTTGTTCCTTTAAGAATAAAAATGTTCTTTGCAATTTTATTCTCTACTAATTATTGTCCTTTTCTCTCCTTTCAGCACCTGTGCCTTTTTACTGATTATAGGTACCCTGTATTAAAGGGCTCTAGTCTTTATTTCTTCTGTAGATTATCCATAAAAATGTGTTTCTTGATTTCTCTTTCTTTGGCAGTTACTTCAAATATAAATCGCTCTCTCTTCTTAAGATCAGTTTTGCACATGATCCTCCAAGGTAGGATAGTTAAGGGCAATTATCTTGATGAGTTTCCTCTTAGTGAAAGACATGAAGAGCTGTGGATAGAACATAAAAAAGGAAATTAGCAATTAGCAAAATTAGCAGCAGAATCTAAATTCTTAGCTGAAGTTGTTTATACAAAACAGCTTGTACACAGTAAGACATCAGACTGCAAAACAGTTCTTCCACATACATTAGTAGAATACACTTTCTAGTTCTGTTTGATTGGATGTTACATTTCTGCATGATGTACATCTTTTTGTGAACAGTTCAGAGACTTAAATTACAGTGTCAGCCTTCAATTAGTTTTCTGCTTTTATAAAAGCAGAAAATGTGTTTAAATGGCAGCAAGCCCCAATGTCAGCTTAGGACTTATCTCATATTTAGTCCTCAGAAGGTGGTGTGCAAGGGCCTACAAATAACAAATGAACTCCTGGAACAGTTTAGAAGTTAAGATTGTTTCAAACCTTTTGATTTGTTTCCATAGGCAGACAATGAATTAATTCAACAAGTGGCAAGAGTAGTCTCCTAAGATCTGTTTAGTACCTGTACAGGAGCAGTTGTCTGAGGTTTAATACCATTTCTGCAACAACATACAAAGAAGCGTAATAAGCTCATCCTTGTTGTAAGTGGCCTCATATGGGCAAACTGCCTTGACGCTGCAGTCGGCTGTTACACCTATGCACTGAAGCTTCCCACAAAAACAGAGCATTACTAGCGTTTCTGCATCCATGTTTTTCATGCATGGGCACATCATGGGGTATTGTCAACACGCTATACGTTCTGCTTCCTGCATTTGCTCCTGCACCTTCTAAATTAAAAATTATCTTTGTTATCACAAGAAACGAACTCGTTTGTGCAAGTGAAACAATTAACCAAGCCATGTCTGCTGGGGGTCAGAACTAGGGATTATTGAGATAATCAAATTCAATTCTCAAGTTACACAAAAAGCTGTTTTCCACCATCCACTACTACAACTAGAAAAGAATGGAACTGCTAAGAGGAAAGATGGCAGAGGCTATTCAAAAGACCCTTCCTCTTCCACAAACACAAAATGCTTCTCTATCTTTTCTCATTCTTCTCCATACCACCAAAATTAATGATTAGTGAAAATTACCTGTTGCAGAGCATTCTTCCTCCTCCTTGTCTTCCTTCGAGCTCATTTTCCATGGATGGCCATTTTCACAAAGCTCTAACAATGAAGAACTGCCAGCTTGGTGAAGAGAAGTTTGGTTTTGGTTTGGGTTGTGGTGTTTTGGGCTTTTTTATGTGTTTTTGTTTGGCTTTGTGGATTTTTTTTGTTGTTTGTTTGTTTTTAAATCACCATTGTTTAACAAGTTCCTAGAGCTTTGGCTGTCATAGGTTTGCGCTGTATTCTTCATCAACAACCACCAGGCAAGTTGGCAAACTAAAAAGTATGGTATTTGTTATCAAGAGTGCAAAAACTTTTACATGAAAAGAACACGCCACATAGACACATCCACAGTGGTTTAAATATTTGTTAAAATGAACTTCAGACAAAGCCCAGGAGGCTTTAAGCCACTTTAATATTTGAATTTCTGAATTAACTGCTAGTCACAAAAATATGCAGTATCTCACCTACTGTAATTTGTAAATTTCCTATGTGACTTACTAGAGCAATTAAAGACTAAAAGGAGTTTACCAGAGCACAGATGAAAGACATGCCCAAAGTTTCTAGAGACACCACAACGAATACGGCTTAAAACACGACAAACAGGAATAACGTTTGACTAGAAAAAGGCAGCAAGAAAAACACCTTCATCTACGCCATTCAGAAACAGTGTGAATACATTTTGCCTTTTTTGGTTAAATCTGAATAGAAAAAACACAACACACCCCCATCAAACAAACTACTCAATACAGAGAAGTTGTGTCTTAGCTTGAGAGGAGCCTGTGAATCAAGAAAAACATGTCACTGATTATTTTCCAGTATATTTAACAGGAATATCTAATTTGTACACTACAAAAGGAAACTTGTAAATGAGATGTCATAGATGAGACTGCTAGGGAATTTGGCATTTCTATTTGACTCTGAGTAATTGAGTCACCTTTTAGGCTTTTCATTGCAGCCACTAAAAGAAATCTACTTAAAATTGGAATATCTCAACACAGTTACCCGAAAATAAGACTGGACTTAATTTAAGAGCTGATAATAGCGCAGACTAACTGCCAAAATTTAGAAATTAACATTTAAAACAATTTGGTGACTTTTAAATTGTTTTACGCAAAGCAACTACTAAGTACTTGCTTTGCATAAAAGTATTCCAGGCACAGAGTGTGCAACTCCCCCAAATACTAGCTCCTTGGAATTAGCAGCTCTCTAGCACAAGACTTCTACTGAAATACTAAGAGAATAAATCTACCTCTGAGGTTCTTATGATAATATTAATGTTGAGTCAGATATTGTGATGCAAAAGAATTAAGCGAAGCCAAGAAATTAGAAGGCATTAAATTAGAAGACATGCAGAAGTTTGCACAACTTAAAAAGCAGTGACAGTTTCACTGTTGACCCCAAATTCTCAACCTAATTTCTAAGATCATGACCCACAGAAGGAATTAAAGAAATACATAAAACTGCCTGACACCTGCCTCACATTCATTACGTTCCAAAATTAAATATCTTCTTGTAGTATGCTGTACTACACCTCCCAATCTTATGTTATTTTTTGCAGGCCATCAATAAATCCATTCACTCTTCTGAGGGGCAGCCTAATTCCTTGCCCCTCTAATCCTGAAGCTAAGATAGTATGACAGCAGTTTAAGACGCAAGACTTCCAAGATTAATCCAACTAAGATGACAATTTATTGAACCTTCACAATAGCACAATTTTCACAACCTCAGCTCTGCTTATGCCACACTCATTTTTGTAACCAAAGCTGTGGAAGAGTCCCACCCACATTTCATCACCATCATCTTGTCTGTCCAAAAGTCCAATATGGCACCTGAAAGCTGGAAACCATCTCATTTCCCTTCTGGCATTTGGACTGTCAAATCTGGGCACCTTGTTACCCTTTCGTGTGAACACTCTTGTCCACATGTGCAACAGAAGGAATTAAATTATGAATGAGCAAGGAATTCTTAGAGGGTATTCAGAAAAGCAAGGGATTACAGAAGAAAAAAACAAGGAAATAAAAGGCAAGGAAGCAGCAGTAATGGTACCAGATAAGGAGCACAGACCACAAGTTTGACAGTCAATGACTCAGGCATTCAGTTGGTACTTAAGAGTTGCGCTCTCCTGCTCTTCTTTCAGTAAAACTTCCCATTAAAATTGACAATTTTTATTAACAAAACTCCAGAATTGCTATGATATATTGAATTCACAGAATGGCATGGGTCAGAAAAGAAACAGGCTACATGATCTTTACTAAACAAATCTTGCAATGTTATGTTAGCAAAAGAATAAACACTATTTTTATGGATGAGTATCCACCATTTGTTACTTTAATTCTTTAGTCAACCAGAAACAAGGGGCATATTACAGCAATAGGTTACAGTTATTTTCTCCTGGACCCCTGAACACAAGATAAATCTACAAAAGCAAACCATTAAATTTATGTATTGAACTTAATTTTTGGTATCTAGCTAATACTTCCTATGAGCTGTTAAAAGAGTTCCCTTGGTATACAGAGACAAGGAATGCATTCAGCCTAAATATTAAAAAAAAAAACAACCACCATACTTGAACTTGCTTTTAAGTTATTCCAAGTGTTTTTGGGACACATTTGCTTTCCCAACTATGGCCGTTGGTCACTGAGAAAAACCCATAAAGCACGAGGGAAAAGAGTTGCAGGAAGGCTATTTAGTACAAAAGCTTATTTTATTTAGGAATTTCTCTAACAATTAACTTTTCTGACTCAGCTACAATCCAACACTTGAAGCTTCTCATGTTGAAGACATGAAACCAAATGTGTCCCACAAAGAAACAAGAGAAAAACCGAAAACTGCTATCATCTAATTCTTGCACCTTAATGCAAAAGTGTATACACATTTTTCAACTCCAAATTTGCCAAGGGATTGTTAACATGTTCTCCTCTGCTTTTTATTCACATACACAAATATTATCCAAATGTTGATTTTACAAGCGCTGAGAAAATTGAGAAGCATGTTTTTTAATGGCCCAGATAATGTAATAACTGAAGTGTCAAATGCTTTAGAAGGTCTTGTAATTTTTTCTCTTAAAAAAACCAAAATCTAAAAGAGCTAGAGAAAATGGACGTTTCATTTCGGATTAAAAAAAAATCTTACAGTTATATTTAGTTAATACATTGTTGTCCAATCAATTTACGGTTTCCTTTGAGGAGGTAGAGGCATTTTGCATTTTCTGGCAGCCACAATTTTCAAGATGATACAACTACCTAGCATGATACATCCACAACTCCTCAGCATGTGTTACAATTCCACCTAGCTGTTCAAGACCAACAACATAAGCCTGCCAACGTACTCTTCCATTCCACCTTCATCTTTGATTAGAGTCTCCATTCCGGGACTGCAGCATAAACTGTGCTTTCCTCTATATGTGCCGACGAATCATCCTCCCTTGAAGCTATGGGTAACCCTTTGCCCAACACTTTCAGTTACGCTTCTTGGAAGGTTTACTAGAATTCTGATAAACCACTGAACTTTTATCAGTGCTCAGTTTCTATGTATGATCTTAACTCAAAGGTGAAACTACAAAGGTATGTACAAGGGACTGGTCTTACAGCTGCTGTTAATATTCTAACTCCATCTCTCACCTGAATGCTAATCCACAGCAAACATGAAGGAAGGCTACAAACATTTTGTAGTAAAAAAGGGCCATGCTGGAAGAAAAACACAGCTTGTTTTAACTTAGCTTTGGAAGGAGAAACTTACCAGTTTTAAATGTGTTGTCCCCAAAGTAGCCTAAAGTTGTTAATCCTGCCTCTAAAGAAAACACTCTGTGACCTTCAGTCCTGGAGGAACTCAAAAAAAGATTAATACCTAATTCTTGAACATGGCATTTAAATTGCAGACATCAGAGATAACGAACCAAGGCAAAGGGGATTGCCGGATTTGGGATTACAGTAGAGATCAAGTCAGGTTAAAGCTGTTACACCATTCTGGCATTGTTGTTCTTTGCAAGTACACAGAGTGTTATAATTCCCTTTGCCACATTTAAAAAAGAAAAAGTCTGATTATAAAAACCTTATTTTGGATACATTTATTCAATTTATTCATAAAAGCAGCGATGATTCTTTAGAAGATTCTTCCCTCTCAGATGTACATCAGGTTCTACCGCATCCCCCCCTCAGGATGCAGGAAGCAAGAAAGACTGTACAAGCCTTCGGAAAAGCCTGCAGTTTACTCCTTAGTCACCATCTAATCCAGTCATGGCTCCGCTCAAGCTCTGTCAGTCATTTTAAGGGAAGCCACTTGTCCTCCGGCTGGCAGTTGGCCAGTCACTTCTGCTATGCTTTATTTAAATCCTCCACTGTCCACGGGTCTCCTCCAAAATGAGATATTAATGGCTTAAGGCCATCACAGTCAAGTAGCTATTCTAGGATATCGCAGGGAAGCCCTAAACCAATGAAGCAAGAAGTGAACCTGAAATTAGAGATACCTACTGTTGCCGAAGCCTCTACCAGTCAGGAAAACTAAAGGAATCAAGAGTATAATTGTTAGAGGGTTCAGCCTTTATCTTTAATATGCCATTTTGCTTTACTAATATTAAAAGGAAAGATGGAAATAAAACATGTATCTAGTAAAACAGAATAAAAATTTGAACGCAAAGTGTTCAGGACCAAAAAGCAATCTGTAAAGTCTGTCCAGTTATAGCAGTAATTATGCAATTTATATCCATATACATGAATGCCATAGCTTTTCCTATCTGAACTCCGTTACAACTGAAGAACTTTCAGCAAAAATGTAAACTTGCATGAGCTTGAAGACAGGATAAAGTACTTGGTTTAATCACATATCTATACGTACATACACACAACACTATTTACTCATCTGTAGATAAGCTAAAAGTGTCTTCAAGAAAAAAAATGTGACTTAAGACAGAATGACACATAAGGACCCAGCAGAAACACCAAAGAAAACAGTTTGTAAAACTGTTTTAAGAAGAAAGCATGATCATAGATGGAAAACAGTTCTACTGCAAAGTCCTTTTCCTGAATCGGGAGGGAAAAAGGGGCCACCAAGTCAGAGCGTACAGTTAGCACTGATAATGTCATTCACCAGATATGTGTTAATCCCCAGAGGGTATCTTACACAAGTTTGATGTAGACATAATAAAAACCTAAAGGATAACTGGATTGCTTTAAATGTAACTCCACTGTTGCATCTGTAATGTATGAATATTAAAGCCTTCTGTTCTATTCAGTGACCTCCCTGACATTGCAGTGTCAGGTACAGATAATTAACAGTGCCAGATACAAACACGGAGCAGTTTTTAAAACTGCAAGGTGAGGCAGAGAAAAGATTGTGCCACATTTAGAAAACTAAGAAATCTCATTATTTGAAGAAAAGCAAAACATCGTATGTACGAGAAACCACAAACTCTCATACAAAATAACAAGATCTCTCATTGCAAAAACTTACATAAGCACTGCAATCTGCAAATAGAACTTGAGAGAAAAAGTCATAGGAACAAAAGTGGTAACTTTATGAGCTAAGGTATAATTCCCTGTGTGCTATTAGACAATTTCACTTTTGGCAGTTTCCAGCTACTACTCTTGAGGCAACAATCCAATCTACTTATGCAATCGCTATAGAGCTGGCATTTCTAAAGCTTGCATCACTCTTGAAAGTTCTCAGAACCCTGTAATTTTAAGTGCATAAATGAATAATGAACTTTTCAAAAGCCAAGGAAAGGAGTTTCCCAGAAAGATTCTGAAGCAACCCAACCTTCAGTAGGGGAACAATAAATTTCTGTCACCACTAAATCAAAATAAGTTCTGACGCAATTAGAGTTCGCATTAGCAAGTCTTGGGGGTGACACAGGCTGGTCCTCCATTGCTTCTGGAGAAGTCACAAAAAAAATTGCAAGACTAATTTATTTGTTAACTTATTAGTTTCACCTATGAAATCTCCTACTAGGTTCACTACACAAGCCTCTTCACTGAAATCTATTCCATTCCCTTAGCTAAAGAGATGACAGCAGCCCTCTCTCCCAACTTTAAAGATAACTGCAATAAAACTTTCAAATCAATCCACCTCATGACTGTGCTATTACATTGACAAAGACCATGCTAGTGAAAAAGAAAACAAGACCACGTTGTCCAACCAGAAAATTTGTAATCCACGTACAAAACAAGTTAGAAGATAGAGAAGACTGCAAGACAACAGACATATCAATGACAAATTTTTAAAAAATACATAAATCTTTATGCATAACAAAAGTGGAGCTGAAGAGTTTTAAAGAGAATTTCAAAGAAGGCAATTTTGTTTGTAAGTATATAGTGCAAAAGCTTCTAGTAAATAGTATGGGTGAAAGCATAAAACGTGACTGAAGATTATAACAAGTGACTAAGGTGTCATGGGATTATGAATTAAGGGTCAACATCTTAATAAGAAAGAAATGACATCAACTTACACTTAATGGCATACTAAAGGGAAACGAAAAACAAGCCTATCATGTTGATCTTGTTCTTCAGGACACCAATGGATATAAATTGGATAGCAGCCATTTATGATCTTCTCTGATTTAATTATGTCATTAATAAGAAGGAATTTTTTCCGTTCATTGGTGAATATGAACGTAGAAAATCCAGGCAACTGCAAACAGTAAATTGTGTCGTGCTTGTGTGAAAGAACTTCAGATTCAGAAAAATAAAGTAACATATATAACAAAGGAAGCAAAACTTCATTCAAAACATTAAGCCAAAGTATGCAAGCACCACTGAGAACCTGGAGAGACTACAAAGTCACACAGTTTTCACCACTAATTAAAACAGATTATACTTAAGCTATTTTTTAGCATCTTAGAGTCTGTTCAATGCAGAAAGACAAAACTACTCCAAAAGAGTCAAAACACCCATTTTACAGGTCAAATATTTAGTAGGCAACTAAAGTTCTTCCAGCTTGTCCCTTCCTCTGCAACAATTTGGAGATAAAGCAGTTTTTGCCTGAAGTACCTTCCCAGAACCAGACAATATTTAAAGCTCCCACTCCAACACAAAGCAAAAAAACAGTGGTCCAGCAAAACAGAGAATTACTCACTGGCTGACCTACACAGAAATAGGGACAGTTACTTTACAAGAAGATATTAACTTGACTGAAAGCCATATAGTTTGCTATACAGAGATATACTCTCATAAGGCTGCTTTCAACTACGCTAATTTAATTCTCAGTACTTCCAGGTACTATAAAACCAAAAAGAACTAGGAAGCTTCAGCAAACATCTCTCTAGAACAATCCCAGTAAAAACTCTGTCAAGTTAATTGGTAGTTCAATACCTCCCTCCAAAAATTAACAGAAACGGTAAAGAAATTAGTTATATTCTCTATAATATTTCCAGTCAAGCACTCTTGCCACTGAACTGACGAAGGGTGTGAAAGGTAGGCTTTCTTTTCTCTGCATTGTGTTGTAAACATGCTTTAGTACATTGTGGAAGTTACTGTCACTTAAAGGTATCATACTTGTTACCATGCTTACAAATTCAAAGTTATTTTTGGAGTAATTTTAAAAAAGGCAAGTGTTATCAACATCTGTAGAATCAAACACACTACCTCTTAAAAATATGATTTGTGACACTCCAAATACAAAAAACTAAGGGTGGTCCAGTCTTCTGAAGTTTCTGAACTTCCTGATTTTGCTTGTACCAAGAAGATTAGACAAACACTGAAAGCCCTAACTCTACAGGCAGCAAGAAAACTGATAGTCATTAGACCAGTTTCACACTCCTACTCCTCAGCAACACTATGAGCATTAGAAAGGAGTAATAATACTTCTGTTTGCAGAGGGTTTTCCCAAAGCAGAGAAGGAGCTATGGTAGTCACAGAATCCCCAGGAGAGAAGACAAACCTCCCTGCTAACTTCTGCAAGAAATGGCTACAGGCCTGTGTGTGACTGATCAGCTATATTCCATATATGTATATTGGGCTGAGGCAAATATGAAAGATGAGAACCTAGCTGGAAATGAAATGGAGCACGTTATCCTCCAACAGCAACCGAGAAACATATAAATTAATGTATTTGTTCCCAACGTATCTGTTAAAGTTCCCTCACCACAAACTGTTCACCAACTCATGCGAGTGAAGAATGGGAGATCAGTATCAGTCAGAAAGGAAGTTTAGAAGGCTTCATTTTTTCAGGGGGTTTAGACAGAGCAGATTCCCTGTACTGCTGCAAGTGGTATTTGTAGAGGGGAAAGAAAATAGCAAAGATACATTTTAGAAATGAAGGTAACAGATTATATTGCATCATGTAACGGTATTATACTACTTACTGTAAAAGACTATACTACAGTTGAATATAATTCCGTATTCATAGAAAAATTTTAAAGACTCAAGAACAATGTGACCAGCGCGTCCTTCTCTACCAACTGATTATCCTAAGTTTTAAATTTTAACACTGTATTCAGTAATGAGTGAACTGCAAAGGTTAAAGCTCTGGGAACAGGTATTGTTAAATGAATCTAAGAAGGCCTGGAGGAAAAAGAAAGCTGATGCAGCTCTACTGCATACAACAGTCTACTAACAGTTTAAGAGAGTCGAACATCCTTGAGCTGGGAAGTTTGTATCAATTCAGGGAGTATCATCAATTCACATAGGCCATGCCGTAAGGACTTAAAATTTCAGGAAAGTCACACCAGTCAGTGTACAGTACTTGATCTAACGGTATAAAAGCACAGGAACAGGTTGCATAAGTAGATGCTGTCAGCAGCCCTTCTTCCCATTTAAGGAACTTATACAGTTTAATACCACTGGGTGAGAAAAAGGGAAATCTGAGTTTGAAAAAAGGGAGATAAGTGTCTTACAGCTGGCCAATAAGAAAAGATAAAAAGGAAACAGTATAGCAAAAAAAGATCACAAAGGAAAGTAGGAAATTCATAAAATGTCATTCAGGATCTATCACAAAAGAGGCTGAAGAACACTGCAAAGAATTGTGTAAAGGACATGTATCTGAAAACAGAAAAGATCATTCAAAAATGGGATTTGATTCCATGAATTGACAAGAACAGAAAATAATCAAGGAGGCAAAGATGCAGAAGGGGCAAGATGTGCAAATCGAAGGAAGAAGTAGATTGCTGAAGGGGAATTGTTGCATAGATACAGAATCTGCAAAATAGAGATTGTATTCCAGTATTCTTAACTGTCTCTAACAGCTAACACTAATCTTAATACTTAGTTCTTCCCCCCCCCCCCACACCCCAAACAAAAAAG
>VYXH01008007.1:259200-304577 GCA_013397275.1 Burhinus bistriatus
TTTGTGGGGGGGGGGGAGGGAAGGAATCTAGTTGCTAGGATGTCTAGGAATAAAACATTCCTAGATTTTACTGAAAACTAGTATTAAAACTGACTGGACTCTAGCCAAAAAAAATCAAAATGAAAAATAATAACTTAGATCTCCAAAAGAAAAAGAAATTCTGATGTAAAACAGCCTTGCTGCTTACATCTCTGCCACTGCAGCCTTATCTAGCAGATGCAAATTTGGAGTAAAATCAGCTAAATGAAGTTGAATATGTCTAGAATTTCTATTGCATAATATAATGGGAATAAAATAAACAGAAATGAAGAATACAATACTTTAAGTGTTACCTTTTAGGTTCCAGGTAGAGATGGCCAAGAAGTTATGAAAATATAACTTTTTATCTGGTGATGCAGTTATGTCACTGATAGCAGTTTTGAACTATTAGATGCAGTGCAAGGATGTGCTAATTAATTTTTAATTCATTTTTTCTGTTGTGTGAATGCGTCAAAGTTACTTTTCAGTCTGACTTCTAAAAGAAGTTAAAAATGCAAGATGGCATTTGTTACTGTGTAGATAGAGTCTGTAGAAAATCATGACTTGGGCATTTAACGCTTCGCGTTCTATTATCTGTATTTCTGACTAGTATTTTTGCAAGTATTGATACTGGAATGGTTTTTTAGAGTAAGTTTCAGACAATGCTGTGTTTTGTCAGTTGCTGGTTTTAGTAAAGCTCCTCTGCAGCATAATTCCAACCAAACTAGGATAACTATGTATCTCCGTGTAATTGGAAGCTGGTTTAGCTACAGATAAACAAACAGGTATGTAAACTCTGTACTTCTTTGGGTTCTTCAGTGTTATTAGCCGTAATGATGTGGCTTGCCTAGTGCTTGACCTAATGTCTGGAAAAAATTTCTGTGCTCCTGCTTGTGTGTCTGGACTCTAGCTGCAGTTCTTTTCATAGCATGCTTCTTCTAAAGTGCTATTTGTGATGCCTTATCTGCTGTAAGTTTTGAGGGTTTTTAATATAGCATGTATCTTTGATCCCCTGAGCATATCCTCCTTTGTCTTGCCTTGTCTTCATATAAATGTCCCTTACTCACAAATTTGGCTGGATGCAATTTGTATGGATCCATGCCCCTCTCTGTTAACCCAGGGTGAGGGCTGCTACCTAATTAAATAATCTTCTGCCCTGACCCTTAACAGACTGTAAGCAGCTTTTCCCAGCAAAGCAGGTAAACTCTTGGGGCAGTGCAGTAAAGCTTGAAAATAAATGATTTTTAAGCATATGCCTGTTCTTATGGGCTCCAGTAGTGTTTTATAAAAAGAAATAAACTCTTATTTTTTTTTAATGTCCTAGAAGGAAAAAAGGAAAGCCACCTTTTTGAACTGGCTTTGACAGAAAGTGTTTTCAGCTACAGTGGGTGGGGAAAGCTGTATCTTATCAGCAAAAGAGGAAGCCTTTTTAGATAGAAATGAAAACTGTGCCTTCTCAGCATGTTTGAATTGCCCTATTACTGCAGGTCCTGAACTCTAATGTCTGTAAAACCAATGCACCATATTTATTCATCTCATTTCATTTGTAATAACGGGTAGAACAATAAGCAAATCTGAAGATACAATACCAACTAGAACTGACAAATAGTTGGAAAGATAAAGTGCCTCTCATTGTATCTCTCTTACACCTACATCTGTCTTTTCAGTTGAAAGAAATCAAAGGGAGTCTGCCCTTATTTTCTTGCATATTTGTGAGACCATGTATAAATTGTCAAGGAGGAGAGGGAGATGATACTTTTCAGATCCAGTAGGGCACAGCTGGAAAAAATGGTCAAATGAAAGGGCTAGGGATGCAGGGTAACACCACTCTCCCCACCTAGAAAATGAAGAACAGGACTCTCCCTAAGACCAGAAGAAAGGCAGGGGCCACAGAAGCCTTGTGAAACTGTAGGTTAATAGGGTGATTTTTGGTTACCCATTGGTTCATTTTGCATCACTGCAGGATGCTGGATTTCAGATTGCTAGAGCAAGTGCAGATGTATAGTTGTCTCTAGCATATATGCATTTACTGAAACAGTCATTGTAAATGCTTCTGATCTGTGGATCTTGCTGCCCAAGGTGGTGTGAATTAAATGTCCTGATAGTAGGATTATTTCTTTGGGTACGCTTTTCAGCTCTTGGTGGTAATTAACAGCCCCCAAGGACTTGAAGCCACAGATTGAAAATCATTGCATGAAACTTTTTTATTTTTTAACTGGGTTATAACAAATGGTCTTTTGATTTCCTAGACTTACTAGGATAAACTGGGGGTAAAAATGGTTTCTGTATCTTTGACCCTATACCTGTAATTGTATTAGTGTATCAGGTAGCTCTCTGCAGAGCAAATACAGGGAAACAATTTGCAAGACAGATTGAGACTAAAAGGTTACATTTTTCTTGAGACTCTGCTGTTGGCATAATAATGTCATGTCGTGATCTTATTTGCTTAGCAGCTGATAAGATTTCTTGATGGCATACAGCTGTAGCTGGGGTTGGTATAATTGGCTGCTTTTTTCTGAAGACATTTGTTCTGGGGAACTCTTAATAGCTGACTGCTGAAAGACCTCGCAGCAACTGGAGGTAAGTGCTGCAAGCATGAGTACACTGTTTGATTTTTTCACTGATGTGCTTGTCTACCACCGTTGTAAAGGCTTATTGCTTTTGTTTAACTTTGCTAGAGATACACGTGTATCAGTCTGTCTTGTGAAGCTCTTACCTTCCTGCTGTAACTGATTAGGCAGTAGAGATTGCCCTGCACAGGATATTAATGAGCTATTAATGTATGTAATTTCAATCTTGTGGAAACAATCACTTGAATTATTTTAAGGT
This sequence comes from Burhinus bistriatus, assembly GCA_013397275.1. Taxonomy (NCBI): domain Eukaryota; kingdom Metazoa; phylum Chordata; class Aves; order Charadriiformes; family Burhinidae; genus Burhinus; species Burhinus bistriatus. The sequence goes on from VYXH01008007.1 coordinate 262,048, forward strand.
GGTACCTGTTTTATGACTGGTTGTGTGTTGGCTGACTGGTTCAGGTTTGGTCCGTTACAAATTCTAAAGACGATGACTTAGGCAGCAAACTAGACCAATAATTTAATAGTGAAACAACAGAGTCTGAACTGAAACAATGCCAAAAGGTCTGTTTGCCACAAGATGTGATTTTTTTATTATTATTATTATTTTTTGCCACAGGAATTCAGAAGTGCATCTAAGAACTCTCAAGCAACTAATTTGGTGCTAATACAGAATACTACCTGTATTTTTATAGCCATGACCGGTTTTACTACTTTAGATGTGGTGAAACTGGTTTTGGTGATGCTCTTTTCTTGAGGTGCAAAACACCTAGTCTAGCTTCTGTGCCTGTCTGTCAGGTTTTTTTTTTACCATGGTAGTCTTCAGATACTCTGGATCTGCATCACTGGACTTAGAATATAGCCTCAGCTCTTGAGTGGTGGGTGAAGTTTCAGTCCTTCTCTGCTGCTTTCAGTAGAAGAGTGAAGTTACTCTCACACTGCTGGATGGGGATTCTGTGTTTTGTTCCTGTAAAGCACATCCAGGACCTGAATCCAAAGTGTTTAGACATCCTAGGTTTTATCCTTTCATCCCGATGCTGGAAGGGATAGATTCTGCCACTGAATGCTTGGTCTTTGCACTTTCAGTGTAGTACAGTCACTTAAGGAATCATAAAAAGATTTAGCTTCCTGGTATCCTCCTGTTCCTTAGAGAGAGTAGTTAAGGCTGCAACTTTTTTTTTGTGCAGAATCATTAGAGCTACTGGGAGCTCTTTGCACAGAGGTTAAAGAATCCCTTACAGGAATTATAACTTGGCTGGATTTGCTGTTAATCTGTGTTAATCTGAAGATCTTGTGTGATTTAAGTCTTTGGGTGTTCATGTTGCAAAAGACTGCCTAATTAAAAAGGGCACTTGCCAGGGATGGGGTGCAGCTTGTTACTGTGGTACGCTGTAAGTCATGATGCTTCTGTCTTCTACCTATTTGGCAAAGTACCATATACTTTCTGGTGTGGAATGCATTTATAAATTCAGTGGATTTAACATTAGCTTCTAATCAATCGTGTTGTTGCTGAACTCTCTCACAAGAAAAAAAAATGAGATTTTCATCTTCCAGAAGGACCTGCAGCGTTTCCAGAGGAGATTTCAAAACTCAGAATAAAGATATTTGCTCATATTTTCATATCAGACTTCCCCTCACTACTTCTGTCTCTCTGCAGACAAAAGGTGTGCATAATGAAAGTGAAGTTCCTAAGTAAATACCATGAAATTTTGGGTGACTTAGTCATACAGTATTATTTTTCTTTCCTCTGTCAATAGGGAAGAATTCTGCTCTCTGAAAACTGTGCGTTTTATTTTGCGGCCTGCTTTGCACGCTGAAAACAACTTCAGATTTTGTACTATAAAGCAGCACCAATGGAATTTTACTACAGCCCAAACAATTTTACCACTGGATGATAATCTCCTCAAATGCGCTGTCCCTAGTTTAAGTAGCAAGTATCATACAACAAGAGATACTCCAGGCTACCCTCAACGTGAAATCTAGTTTCAAAAAACACATCCTGTAAGTCTTCCCTGTGGCAGGAAGAATAAGACCAGGAGTAATTCTAATGTTTTTCAGCTGGTGGAGAACTCAACGGATCATTTTGTGGCTTGAGTGCATGTGTTTATACATAAATAACCAGAGGTTTAAGAGAATAGTATCACACAAAAAAGAATAATGCAGATTATATATTATCAGGATAATACCACTGAGGTGAGACTATTTGTGTTGAAAAAATCATATTATCATGTAAAGAACTTCCACTTTATGTCTTTTCCTGTTCAGCTGAAGTTGTTACGTGACCCTTTCTGCAGACTTAGGGATAGCCGGTAAAATTGCAGTGGCGAGTTAACGCACAGGTAGGTGAAGTACACTACTGTACTTCACGATACTGTGAGAGCTCTGTAATGCATGTAAATTTTGGTATTAAAAAAAAAATACGGAACCTTGTTTAGTGTTGTAAAAAAACATGTTAACCTCTGAGTAATGCTACAGCAGCATGTGTTGAAACTGGGTAAAGATTTAGTGAGGTGTACATAGTTCTGCTGGACCCACTATTCCCAAGGTAACAGGAGACTGTGGATGAGACTGTACTCCTATTCTGACAAACCTTCTTGGTGTAGTTGCAGTTACTGTCTTTTTCCTGTTATAGCTCACACCAATTTTGGACTAGAATAAACAACACTAGTGGCTTTTTGGTCAACGTAATTTGCAGTTTTCTGGCTGACTGGTGCTCACAGGAGTATTTTGCTACCTTCCTGTTGCTAACCAGCAGAGCTAAAAGGGTGGGACATGTCTGGGAAATGTTTATGTTCTGGCCCTCTTGCAAATAGAAACTATTCTGAGAAACACCCCTCATGGCATGGGGAGGCAGCGTGCTATTTACTGATTTTGCCATATGTAGCAAAGAATAAATACAGGTCATCTATACTACCTTGCCCTGCTGGATATGAACTCTTCAGCTCTAGAAATACTTTGAGCAAGACCTCAGTAGCGAGCAACTGAAAGCTTTCATTCCCTGTGCCTGCTTCCTGTAATCGTACCGTGGGATGAAAGGGACTAATTAATCCCTCAATACCAGGGAATACATACCTGGTTTTCTGCTGATCAAATACAGTGACAGTTACTACTGGATTTATCTTAGGGTCAAGGAAGAGAGAAGGAATGTTGTTAGGGAGAAGGAGGAGCACATATGTAATCCTCTTAGGAGTGAACCTCTTTCTCCCTCTGCTGACAAGGACAGTCTTGATCAATAGCGTGCCAGATGTACCCACATCTGGTACAGTGAGAGAATTTGTCCAGTGTGTATGGAGGCATCCTCTTTTTCTCAGACACATAAATGGAGATCTACCTTTCACGCTGAACAACCTGCCGCCCTTCTTGTGTGGGCTGTTAGGGGTTTTTTTTAAGCACTGCTGCTTTGAGTGCAATAAATAGAGCGTATTTTAGATGAATCCTCCAGTGAAATAATTTTCAGTATAACCTGGCTGTCAACACTCAGAAGCCTTTAGATACAGCCTAAAACTGTTTGTTGCAAACCCTAGGAGGTCAGAGCCTTTGAAATAGCTGTGTGGAGTAAGCAGTGTTTTAAAAATGAAACAAAGCAAAAAAACTTCCCCAGATCTGAGCTATGTTGCTTTCAGAGCTTCCCAGTTCCTGCAAAGTCTGAGTGACCCTGCAGATGGACTTTTTAAAGAGGAAATGCTGCTACCTTATTAAGGCCCCTGAAGGTGCTAAAAAAGAGCAGAGAATGTCTAACACCAGTAAAGCTTGTGGTATTAAGATGGAAAACATCCATTATTGAAGCAGTTGGAGCTGGAATCTTCTAAAGCGCTTGGGATCTGTGGATAAAGCACTAGATTCTTGGGAGTTTTTTAAATGAACTAAAATACAACTTAACCAGGGATTATGCCATCTTTTAATTCATGTTAATGTGGAGTGAAATGTGTATAAGAATTAAAAAGGAAAAAAAAAATAGCTTGCACTACTGTAACTTCAGGTTTGGCAATATATCTTGTTTGTACAATGTTCAATTAAGTATCTGGTTTGTATAATCATTAAGGGAGAACTCGCCTCCCAAATGGTAAGTCCTTTAGTTTATTGGTATTTTAGTAACATTCAGTGCACATTTTACTGCTCAAATGTTCAATTTGTCAGTGAAACATGTACATTTATCTTGCTTTGAATATGTGGGTGTTCGTTCTGACTGAATGCATACATTTGTAGATGTATGCTATAGAACATAATGGAAGCTTAAAGTACTCAGTTCTTGGCATCATAGTAACCAGTTTAAGCATTTGCTCAAGATCTCCATTCACGAGTAGCCAGCTTTGAGTCGTCTTCTATATATCTCATGACAGTTTGGGGATAATTATATTTTGAGAGAGTTTGGGTTGCGGGTAACTGCAGATAACTTCCAGTGAAGAGATGAAAATAGTTTCCAAGTGACTGTCTGGTTCCACAGAGCTGTGAGATTGAGCTGTAAGCGTGCTGGATTGCTGAACAGACCAAGGAAAGGCTGTTGCTGTGGCAGCCCCCGTTTCCTACTCCCTTAGAGCTAGCATATAGGCTCCCAGCATCCTTAATGTCCCCATGTGGTGTGTGGTCCTGTTCAGGAACCACACCTTAGTCAGGTGCATCCTAATCTGTATCCTGCCTGCTGCTGTGGTGATGAAGACCGCAGAACATGTCCAGGCATTCTTATCTGCATAAGGTTTAGCTTCCACCCTCTTATTTCTGTTCTGTTTTATGGGATTACTAAGCGCTTGATATTAAGTTTCCTGTAGAGTTGGGGATGCCAAACCTTGATCACAGTGATCCTTTGCTACAACTATTAACAAAGAAATCACTTTAACATCTGTGAGGTGGATAAGTGTTAAGCAACATTGCTTGACATGTCCAGCCTAAATGAATTTTGTGAAGGGGAAAAAAAATTAAGGATTCTTGACTTTTAAAAGTTTCAAAGTGTAATATCAAGTTAGGTGATTTTTTTATTACCTGTGTAAAAGATAAAGAGAATAGCTCACTAATAAAATGTCAAGTATTGAAAGGGAGAAAAATCTTAAAAGCTGCATATTTTCATTTCAATACTACAGTTTAAATTCATGGTGAATCCATTTTTTTATGTAAAAATACTCGACTAAACTCTTTACTGTTTCATGTTTAAATGAAAACAGGACCTCTAAGACTGCGTACCATAAAAGTTTGAAAACAACTCAAAATGTTAAAGGTATTAATAAGAAAATCCACTTTGGGGTTTCTTAGCTGTACAATAAGCAATTTACTTGGCTCTCAGCACAACTGATAGCTCTGGTGTCAGTGTTTGGGGATGTCTGGTCCCTTGCTATGGATTATCTATAAATGTAAATAAATGTTTTGTGAATTAATAGTAATGCATGGTTTTTAAGGATAAAAAGAGATTTAGTTTCACCTAATTAGCCTTTTGCAATACCATGCTGCTCCCTGCAGCTATAGCTAAATACTCAATTGAAATAAAGATCACTTCTATAAATATGTAAATGTTTGTCAATTAAAAATCCTTTGATAGAAGATGCTAAAGCTGTAAACCTTGGTGTTTGAGAAGATCTGGTTTTGACTTGGATGGTCCCTGAAGAGATACTCTGATTCTAAGCAGAGTTTCTTCCCTCAAATGCCTGCATTGTCTTCAGTAATAGATTTGCATGCGAACTGGAGGAAGGCGTTTGGCCTATTCTTAGAGCAAGTCAAAATTACACTCTGCAGCTTCATGATCAGCCGTACATCCTCCTGTTCTCTTGTGTATCAACAGTGTGTGCGAGGCACAGAAGAAGGTCTTTACCTTGGAGGAATTTACAGCCAAAATGTAAATGTTATTCAATGACTTTATTAGGGTTAAGATCTTGCTGATCTTTACCATTAGGATATAGTGTGTAGGTAGATACCAGGTGTGTACGTTGGCTCCTGCCGTGCTGCAGGAAGAGTATACACTGTTGGTTTTGCCCTTCTTACTGGAAGTTTCCCCCATATGATCTGCTTGTGGGAACCTGCATGTGGCTGTGTTTTAACTCATTTCTTAAAATATTATCCCTCTTAGCTTAAACGCTTTAGGTAGTTGAAGTTTTTCTAAAGCGAATGACTCCGACAATTCGGCTGGGGAATGAATATACATTTAGTTATGTTGGCAGACTGGGGAGAAAAATTTCAGTGAAAGAGCTGTAATAGGTGGCTGGGAGTAGGAGCCTCTTTACTTGTCCGCTGTCACCAAAGCACCACCTCCAAACACAGGTGTAGTTATTGACACCCATCGGGTGGGTGAAGCTAGATTTCATTGTCAGACTTGAGACCAGATGGGTCTGGGTCAGGCTGAGAGTTGGGAGGGAGTGTAGTGCAAATGGACAGGGAAAAGATGGCAACAGATGGTATCATAGTGGAAAGAATGAGGCAACTCATCAGCTGGCAATGTTTCTGCTGCAGTTTACCAATTATTTGTTTTTCTTCAGGGAGGAATTCAGTGTACGGTTAAGTTTTGTCATTAGTTTTTATAGTCATTGATCCTAGGAAATCACCTTGTCTACTCTAAATTTAGTATTCCTTAAATTTAAAACAATTTTAGATGCTAAGGAATATGACTAGTGATCCCATTTTAGGACTGGATATTCTTAATAAAAAAAAAAAAGTCCAAGTTATATATAAATGTTGTGTCAAAGGGTTCCCCAAAACCCTGAGCAGAATATTCATCTTTGTGGCACATGGTTCTGCTGTAATTACTGACTCATAATCTTTTGAAAAAGGAAGTAAGTATTCATGAGGTTATGAACTAAGCATTTCAACTACATTAACTTTTTGTATCAGCTTACTGCTTTTACAGTAAGCTTAGAGTTAGGAAATACTGCTTATATTTTACAAGTAGGGGTGATTTAATTTAGTGATTGCATGGAAGAAAAGGACTAATTTTTTATTCGATAAGTATTTCTTAAGCTTTGTTAAACAATGAGATAGTTTTATTAATCATTCCTATTTTTCTTAAGCAATAAACTAAAATGTACAAAATCAACTTCATTAATACTCTTTAGGGAGTTTAGCAGTTTAGTTTTCAGAAGAGATGGGATTCTCATTGACTAATTTTTCAGGTGCTTTTTTTAATTCTTACCGTGGGTTTATATTATCATTAACTTGCTAATAAATAATAGTGATCATTAAGCTTTACATTTTTAATACTTTTTTTCATCTGTTTAGTTAAAAACATATGAGTAGCTGCCTGTGAGAAGGACAACTGCTTTCTTGAAGGGAGAATTTATCTAATTGTATATAAACATTTATTCCATGCTCATCACCATAGTAACTGAGGCCTCAAGTCAGTGTGCTTTGCTGAGCAGGGTTGCAAATACTGTAGTGAGCTGAGGCCTGAACTTCTGTGCAGCGCAGAAAGTGCAGTTTCCTATTTGGTTGAGGCACAGCTAGTCCCTGCTACACCTCCCTGACCCCTCCCTTGGGCCACTATTTGTATTCCCGTAGCTGCAAGCGTGGTGGAAGCAGGGAGCTAATGTGACTGAAAAATAACCTCCCCAAAAATTAGTGTACACCACATCGTCCTTCTGGTCTGGCTGACCACATGATTGCACGAACGCTAGTGCGGCACTGGGAAGAGTCAAGAATGTGTGATTGTGATACGTGTGGGGAGAGACAACTACAAATTACGCTGATTGTAAGGTTGCTGCTGAAGCTCCTTGTTTAGGGCCTGACTATGCTGTAGCTTTAAACCGTGGAAAAACAGGTATTGGGTTGGGAGTTAAGCCCGTTTAAGTGAGGAAATGATCTAACCCGTATTAATTTTGAAGTGGTTTTGTGACTTTAGCAGTATATTCCTGAACTAAGTGTATCTACCGCCTGTATTGAAGTGCTGTTCTGAGAAAGGAAAATGCTAAAAGTGTGGAGATTTGATGTCTCTTCTCATATGCTGACCTCTGAAAAGCCACAGTAGTTTATCAGAATGTTCACTTCAGGAGCTCTGTTACAATTAATTCACTGCATCTCTTTATTTTTATCTTTTTGTTGTCTTTTTATCTGTACCTAGACAATTGCTTTTGGAGAGGCCTCATCTTTTTACTTCAGCTTTCTTTTTAAGAGCAGCAGGGGTAGTAGCCAGCTATTTCTGTAGCCTATTTGTAAATAAATCTCAAATGTATTCCTTTTTCGGCTGCTCCCTCTGCCTTATAAAATATTGCAATAGAATGTGTTTTATAACTACAAAACTTTACAGACTTAGCTTGTAAAACATATTTATCCTAAAAACTTGATGAGGGCTTTTACTTTTTATCTGCTACAGTAACCAGGCCTTCATTTTGAGCCTTTAAAATTATCGTGCCATTTTATTTTCGAGTGCGCTTTAGATCATCACTTCTCCATCCAAGGTCCTGATCCCATGGAGATTTGCCCACGTGTTTAACAATGCATGTTTCAAGCGGTACCACTGATTTATTTCTCTTCCTGTACTGTTACCTGATTTGAAAACAGTCAGGTACTGGGGCATATACATTACTTCTGCAGTATTTGCAAAAAGATAAATGATTTGCAGGTGTAACACAGCGCTACAGTTAATCACGCTAGCAAACTGCAGCTTGAAATGTGATCTTGTATAACCATTTATAGTCTGAGTTTTTAAGAGCTGTAACTCTGCTTTTGGCTTGGTTAACTTCTGTGGCTGTTGTAGATTACATTTGCGATCAAGTTGTTGCCAAACTTCCACTTGATGTTAAGGTCATGTTTACTACTGCGCAACTGCATAGTGAAGAGTTGCAGTAAAAGCAAAATAAACTTTTAAGGCTCTTGAAGAAGCAGCTTAGTGTCACTCTATGGGAGCACGAGAGCAAGTGGATGTTGGGCAGAAGCTCAAACTGACTGTAGACCAAAGCAGAATGTTGGCAGCAGTTAAAATTTGACTGTTTCATTATAGCTGATGTGTCCTTGACTGCAGCTCTAATAAAAACATCTTGTGCATGTTCTGAGTACTGTTTAAAAAAGAACATAGAAGTAAGAAAACTGGAGTCTGCAGCTCTCCATATGTGGTGTTAGTACTGTGCAAGGTTTTCATCTATTAGCCAGACTGAGTGATCTGGTAGCCTCCTAGAAGAACGGTGCACGTTAAAGTTCTGGCACTGCTGATGTAAAGAATGTTGTTGCTGGAACATTTGAATTCCCATTACTCTTCCAGGGAATGGATACAAAGACAAAATGTAGTTCTTCCAGATGAGGGTTAAGGTATGCTAGCAGTGAGCTGCAATGGAGCTTACATTATGGCTATAACTGTTCTGGATTAGACATCCACACCCGTTTGGGTTTTTTTAAATCTTGTAGATAGATGCATCTTTGCTGGTATGAATAGTAGTAACCATTTGAGGTTTAAAAAAAAAAAAAAAACCAAAACAAAAACCCCCAAAAAACAAAGAACCCACCATGGCCAAGGGAAGGAGCATTACTGCCACTGATATTTTGAGAAGCCTTTTTTAGCTAGCTTTAAGGAATAAGGTATATGCAGTGATGATCAGCTGCATTTGACAAGCAAAATTCTCCAAAATACTAAGTTTCCTGTGTAAAAACAGGCCATAGAGCAGAGGAGAAAGGTTTGTTTATTTTTGGGTTGGTTTTTTTTTCCCATTATCCTTATGGGAGGGAAGATATATAAACCTAATTTTTGTCAAACACCACAAATCTATAGAGGACCAACACTTTATTGTCTCACCTGTATAAAAAGCTTCAACTGGACATCTCAACTTTTTAAAGACCAGTCAACCAAATATGGAATATTAGTGCGCAGGAAACCAAACTTCTTTATTTCTGGTATTATGGACAGATTTTTCTTCCCAGTTTTCAGTTCCTGAAAAGTTGAAATGGCTGGTATTTGGCGGGGATGATTGTGCTAGCTTTCTGGTGTGTTGCAAATACAGGTGCAAAAACAGAACAGTGTTAGAATTGAAGATACAGTAGGGTTATGGCCTGAGTCAGTATGGTTTGTGTACTCTCAAATCCCAGTGAACCTGATAGGGTTTGAAACTTTTTATTATAGCTGGACTCAGCCCTTTTTTCTACTGTCAATTACTTTTGCTGATCTATTTTTGTTTTAGTATTATTTCCCATTATAGGCATGATTAAAAGCAATTTGGAATAATACCAATACTCATGTATATCAGGGAGGAACTAAACTACCAAAAAGGGATCAATTTTGGTTCCTCTGCTTCAATGTGATCAGTATGTTTCAAATCTCCGTGAAGACGCCCATATACTTTCTAAATAATGTCTTTTAAATATCAGGTATTTTTATGGAGAATTTTAATTTTTAGTTACTTACACTGCAGGCACTTTTGGAGGCTCCTGCTCTTATTTAATGGTCATATTCAAATTATGGAAAGTGAGAACACTTTTGTCTCCACTGATATTTCACAGATGCAAATTACTCAGAAATGGCAGTGCATCACACAAAATGTTGTAAATGCTCTCTTTTACCAGGCAGGTCAAATATCTTAAAAGTCCTTCTGGATCATAAAACTTTTAAAAGGATTTGATGCCTTCTGTAAAACTTCATACGTGTTGTAATGATGTCCAAACATCATGTGAGTGTTTCACGTTCCATAAAAGCAAGCTTCCAAATTCAATGTATTGACCTTGCTCCTAGGCTGGAAGCACCGTAGTTGCCAAAGTTCAAGTGTCACACTCAAATGGCTGTCTAATTGAAGCAGAAAAGTCCAGATAACTGTTCTGTTTTTCTGTGCTCGCTTTGTGAGGCAGGAGTTAAATCATGCCCTCTGGAGACTGGAGTTGGACTCTCCAGTCAAGTCCCCTTTTCTTTAGTTAAAATTGTGGTATGCCTCCTATGCAAGAGTAGCACAAAAAGGAACCGTACTGGGATAAAAGATCTGGCACTCATTAATGTTCAGGGCTAAGCAGGTATCTAGCTTAGTAAGGATCATACCCTACCATTTTTTTTTGCTGATTTGGAATAAGAGAAAGGGTTGAGGCCAAGAGAACCTTGGAGAGCCCGATTATTTTAACCCTTCATCCTGTTAGAAAGTGATACTGAGAAGGGGGGGGGGGGNATCAGACTTGGTATTTATCAGTCTTAGGTCTATGAGCCATAGTAATTTTACAGACATGGTACAGAGGTAACTAGTCTATAATATTAGTTGGTTATATACAATCTTAGTTATGAAATACTACTTATGGAGCTTTTTAGACCAAAACAGATTTTTGTAGAAAATTTTCTGTTAGAATAATTTCCGGCTACTAGATCACACGTATTAAGCATCCCAAACTTCCAGTTAACTTTTTGTGTGTAAATATTTCATTTCTCCTAAATATGCTTGAAAATGAAAAGGTTTTGTTAAGGCTTTAGTTGGCATGTGTTTTTCTGAACTTTATTTGAAAAGTAATTTTTGAAGGATCTTTAATATTAGGAAATGCTTTAAATAACAAGGGACAATTGTTCCCTTTTCAGAATTGTCTGAGATTTTTCTGATTCTTACAGCTTCTAATGTCCCTTTTTCTTTCAAGTCAAGTAAAGCAGGTAGATGCTTAACAATTCTGAAATTCAAGCTATATATCTAGGTATCTAGCTTTGGTTAAAACATTCTGGATCAGTTTGCAAGAGTGATTACTGGAACTGGAGTGAAACCACGTAATTCTTGTTTCCCAGACTTGAATTCTAATTACCTACCTTGTACTCCGTCCTTTGCCTTTTTATCTCAGAGTAAAATCTACTCTAGTGTTTTGTGTTTCTCAGTTGTGAGTTGTAAGAAAGTGATTCTTTTCAGGATCTTTAGAAAGTCCATAATTTGTTTTTCAAATGTAGCAAAAAAAACCCCAACCCTACTTAAAGAAATAGATCAGGAGTCATGGAATGAGTGTAAACATTGACTTGCTGTCTTTGTAAACTGCAATTCCTACTGGGGAACTTGATGTCAAATTTGCTTTAAGTCCTTGTACTCAAAATAAGTCAAATGAGTGCTGAAAATGCAGTGTTCCTCAGTAGAGATTTTTACTTGACCTAAGGAGATTTAACCTTCCAAGGTGACCTTGGCTACCTTCCATGTATCACTGAGGATGCTTTTTTAATCTGCTTTATATGTTCAAGCTTTATCAGTATTCACGCTGAACTTTCAGGTGACTCTCTGAACATTTCATTTTTATGAAACATTAGTAACAGATGTAATTATGATGAAAAAAACCCAACCAACACCAAAAGGGACAACCAAGGCAGCTTCACACAGCTGTCCCTTTTCCCTGAGGGACTTATTAAGTGTTACACAAACAAGACTCTCTGGATACCCTTGCTTGTATTGGGACTTGCGGTCTTTTCTCAAATTATGCTGTCTGGCCTGTTTTGTTTCATTATTAATGTTTTTTAGCAATTTACATTTACCAGATAGCATGATAATTTTGCAGGGTTAATTACTTGTGAATAGGAAAAGTTTTGTTCTGAGAAGTTACCCAGAGCACAGAGTGTGATCTGACGTGGTCTGCAGATTGTTTGGATGTAATTTGTTTTCTAAAATGTTAGATAGGGCTTTGATTAAAGAAAATTTAACACACTAGAGCTGGCTTTTCTGACTTAACATTTAGCCTTCTGTTTAGCTGACCATGGCCTGCAGCTCAATCTATCTTTACTAGTGTTGATTATGTGTAAGGCAAAATACAGCCCGCATGCTTATATATAATTGACTTTGAAGTAATAGCAAGTATTGAAGGCAAGGGAAGACTTGTAATATTTAAGTTACAACTTTAATAGGAGGAAAGAGTTATGAGCAGCACATGCTATTTTTTATGTGGCTAGTCATAAATCAAGATTGTAAGACCTTTGGAGCAGATGTATTTTGCCTAATCCTTTCTTCCCCATTTTGGTCCAGAGTGTTGATCTGTGATTAGATCTGTGTGTATAGATCTGTATATATAGCAGTTAGTTATTCATGGCAGAACCATTTCTTGAAACTCTTGCAAAGCTGGGAACTAGGTGACTAGGGTATCTCTAGTGCTATGAGTGTACAAACCTATACCGCATTCTTAAACACAGAAACCGGTGGCCAGGCTTATTGCCTATCACATGCAAAATATGTTTACCCTGATATTCTGAAATTACTACTACAACAGGCCTCACGGGCTCATTGTCCTCTCGGTGTGCATGTGTTATTCCCACTGTTGACAATGGGAATTAGCTATGCTCATCAGCAGGAGGATATACCCATTGGACTAGAACTTAAGGCAGCAGGGAATATGAAATTCTGTAGCTATTAGATGGTGAGAACAGCACAGCTTAAGCATTACTCCCACTTTGCTTGTCACGTCTCCATTTTGTGCTTTTTGTAATTATTATTTTTATTTTCCTAAGGAAACAGTAGTGAAAGCAGCAGCTGTGAAACATGATGATAGCACAGTGCTGCCTTGATAGAAATTGCAGCTTGGTGCTGCAGATCAAGTGTGGCACAGAATTTTGAATGATGGAAGTGAGCTGTTTTTCTGGAAAAAGCAGCCATCCAGGTTATCCCTAGTAAAAGCTGACTGTCACTGGCTGGATTAATAAATGGTTGTCCAGAGAGAGGATTGCTTTCATTTGTGTCCTTTAAAGTACATTTTCAAGTTTGTGTTTGGTTAGTTATTTTAGCTATTAGGCCAGATTTCTTCTCAAGATGTTATGTTCTTGGAGTTACTGTGATTTACTGTTCCTCTTCTAGTACTGTCTGGATAGCTGATACCTTCAGTCACGTGAGTGAAGTTTGTGTGTCAGATATGTCTGGACATAAACAGTGTTGGACTTGACATTCTCAGGTTTTTCTGCTGTATAAGTAATTGCAGAGGGGGAGGAGAAGTAATAGTGTGATATAACACAAGGGTCCAAGAATGGTTTAGCTTAAAAATGCTTGCTCTCTCATTTCCGGGTGTGTGTGTGTGTGTGTTCTTCATTTTTTGAATCTTCTTTGCTAACCCTGTGTGGAAGCTGTCAGGCATGGGGCACGCCAGAAGAGTTTGGAGCTCCTACACGTTTCCAAAATGAGAACTGCAAAAGAGATTGTAATCTTTGCAAGAGAAAAGCTCCCTCCTGTGGAAGAGAGGAACTTCTGCAGTGACTAGGAGGAAGGTTAGGGCATAATACTGCGATTTTAAATTAGCAGGAAAAAGGGGCACGAGCCTCGTAGTGGTTTGCAGAGGCTGGAATTCAAAACCCTGTTTCCTGTTATTTTTTCCCAAAGCAAGTTCTTCAGATTTTGTATGACTTCTTTCTAAAAATGTATGTCAGTTATAGCTGTTTGCTGTATGTAAACAAAACTCAATAGTTTAAATAATACAATGTGGCCACAGTGGAATCTTTAGTGTTAAAGGGGGCTAAAGCGGCTGATATTTATACAGATTTTGTGTTCTGTAGCTCTTTGCTGAAAAACCTCAGTATTTTGGGCACTTTTGTGAATTCCAGCTTATACCTTTTTTTAATGCTTTTTATTTTTCCTTTTCCTAAGTGTGATAATCTGTTCTGTATATCCTGAAGATCTGTATCAAAGTGATTTTGGATCTTGCTGCAATTGGGGGTGCTTGGTAAGAAGGCTCTGCTGAGCTCAACGTCCTGTCTTACTTGGAAAATACAGCTGCACGGGAAGCATGAAGATGAATTTGTGATGGAGGAGCTGGAACTGGAACTCATCTTGATATCAAATTTCTGCTAGAAACAGTATTTTTACCTTTGAGCTGAATAGGATTCATGCTTGTGATCTGAAGGTGGAAGGCTCTAGCTCATTAGCACATTAGCAAAACCCTGAGGCATTTACTTCCATAAATGCTAATGTTACTCCCCTGAGAATGAAGCACTTCAGAGGGGGTGGGGAGAGACAGAACATTTAGCATTACAGTGGAGATTAAAATTTACCAACTTGGATTCACTGCCAGGTAGAGGACTGAGACAGCACAGAGTGTGCTGACCCACTGCAGAAAAATGCTGTGTTGAAATTGGGTATTGGGATCCTGTTAACTGGCAAAATGCTAAATTATGGTCTTGTTCAGAGCTAGCTTGTGCACATGGCAACACGGACATAACTTTGTTTACAGAAGCATGTGATTTCGCACATTCTTTGTGATATGTAATGGTGAAGTGAGATTCGGTTCTGTCTTTAGAAATTTATGGTGTACCTGCACATTTTGATACAGTTTGGAGTTATCTTTGAAGTGGGGAATAGTTGCTCTGTTAAGGAGGTAGTATCCTCATTTGTAAGAACTGTGAAGGTGCTATAGCTTGGATGAATAGTCCTTATGATGGTGCATTTCCTTGTGGGAAAGCAGAAACTTCCCATGAGGCCGCATGCAATAAGGGCTAACGTCAGGTAACGGGGCTGGCAGAAGTGCCCGATTAGTGAGTTTCAGTACTGTGTGAGCTCACCGGACCCCTGTCTGTCTCTTACCTCCTTCTGGACCACAGAGGACTCAGCAGCTGCTGCTCTTCAGATGCCAATTTGAATTAAAAGAAACTCAGCAATAGCAAAGGGAAGTCCCTTCTGCAGTAGGTTCTGCAAGATTGTAGTGCGTTTGCGTGGGTGGAGAAGTGGCCTCCACAGTTACAAATGGGATGGGGAGTCTTTTTCATGTGGTTTACAGCTTACAGGTGGCTCCTGGGTTTTTAAAAGTTCCTTCATGGTATATGTTTCCCCTTAGTAGCACCATCTAGTGGTTGCCTGTAGTATTTTTGATTGCTGCATATTTCCCCTCTGGCAATTCTAGTCTGGTTTCTCAAGAAATTGAAGCTTGTGTTGAGCACGTTTTGTCCTGCTTTTCTTCCTCCTCTGCACCCCTCCACCCCCAATGTTAAATGTTTTTCATGAAAATTGAAAGAGAGGCTGAGGTCCCCTACTGAGTTACTTTGAGTTTTATGAAATTACATATCTGAACAGAGTACAGTGGTTGAAATTAGTGTCCATAATGACAGAAGGGCTGCAGTATGAGTTGAACTGTAATATTAAAGCACCAGAGAATCCACAGGAAACAGGCAGGAAATTAGACTCCGTAAGTTCAACGGTTCATTGTGATATACTACCAAGAACAAAAGTAAAGTAAAAGTTTTTGCTATGTTTTTAGTGTTCACATGATAGTGACTGCTGTGAAGCAACTGTGAGCTGGAAGAACATTGCTTCAAATCCCTGAATCCTCAGGAGTTAATTTTCTTTTACTGGAGCTGTGGGAATTGAAATAATGATCAACATACAGAGGAGAAAACTTAAGAGCTGGGCATTTATCCTTGACTGTAATAACTAATAATTTGTACCTGCTTACTTTAAATGTAGTCTTGTTTGAAAATTTGTAGACTGTGGATGAAGCAGAATTGCAGAGAAATGTTCTGGTGTTTTTGCAGGAATTTAAAGCAGTGGTTTGGATTAGCTGATGCAGATTGTACTAAAGCCTTGTCCTCCTCCAGGAATTCTGCATCAAAGGGCTACACAGCAGGTAACTCATAACTGATCTGAGGTATGACAGAGCCAGACTACTTTTTCATAGCATCCTAAGGACCGTTACCTCACTTAATCTTTTCATTTCTATGACTTTTTAATAAAAGCCCAGAAAGTAAGGAGGAGATGGACTAAAATTTATTCTACCTTTTTTCTCCTCAATTGAAGTTCTCCAGTATCAAATAAAATGTGGACTAAAGCAGTCTTGAATCTCATGGAATGGAAGGTATTTACATGGCACTTGTAATGAGCAGATAAAGCGGAAAGATTTCCTGAATTTGACACTTGAACTTTCTGTTAACTTGGTGTTTGGCTCTTTTTATTGATAAATAATCTTTAAAATTCGGGTTAATGTTCAATATATTAAAACACTTCTTTGCAAGTGCTTTTGTGTATGAACGTACATATGAGTATGTGAGTTCTTGTCACCTTTCTCTCCAGAAAGTAAAAGCTGGTTGTTTTACCAGATGTACCGTAAAAGAGAAATCTAGGTGGCTATTTAAGTAATTGCATTGTTTGTCCACACAAATTATTAGCTTCCATCAAGACTTGTAGCATGAAGAAATGAAGGATCTGAAAAATAAAAAGAAAATTAATACAATCTTTAGAACAAGCAAATGGGAACAGTGAAATTTGTCTGTGAGTTTTCCTGGGCTACCTTATACTGTCTTGACAGAGAAAACACTTCCTTTTTGTAGGGAGAGCAATGTAAAAATGATGACTTCTGCAGAAATAATACTAGGATTTCTGTTTCTTGATTTTTTTTTTCACAGCCAAGTGTAGCTTGCACGAAGTACTTGTCAGAAGGTGGATTGCTAAACAGTGTAGATTTGTCTTTTCCTTGGAGCCAGCAAAGTAAAAACAGGTAGTGTGTGCTAACCAGGGGGAATCTGTGCCTCTTCTCGCAGTGTAAGGTTATCCTTTTCGTAGTCTGCTCTTCTAGAGAATCAGTAGTGATATAGCAGGTAAGAAGGCTGCACCAGCAACATGGTTAATGTCTATGCTTGGGTATTTGGATGAGAATAAAGATGGGTGAGATGGTTGCCATGAGGCTAGCCTGGCCACATTGTGATACAGGTTAACACTGTGTTCTGTCCAGGCTTCCCTAGAAGAATATAGCAAGTCCCTTAGCCTTCATTTACCCCTGGACTGCTCACCAAGGTAATTTCTGTGGGAAAATAGGATGCAGCAGTCGAGGAGGGAGGCTGCTGCTGCATGTCCACATTTTATCCTGCTGTTGAATTTGGATTCAGGCAGGGATGAACTAAGAAGTACTCTCTAATTTTCTTAGCCACTTGTTCTTTTTTTTGTTGTAGCTGTGCCTCATGGGAATGCAGCTCAAAGACTGCAGTAGTGCTCCTTGAACCGGAGTAGAAAGTGGCACAAAATCAGAGCAGTGAACCCTGCCTGTCCAAGCTGTGCCAACTTCTGCTTTGAGTAATTCCTAATATCTCTGAGGGGTGCTGCTCCACAGGATATTGATGTACTCACAGAATCACAGGGGTTGGAAGGGACCTCTAGAGATCATCTAGTCCAACCCCACCTGCCAAAGCAGGGTCACCTCGAGCAGGTTGGACAGGAACGCGTCCAGGNAACATCTTAGTGAGCCAGAGGCTTAAAGCTGCTTACCAACAAAAACCATGGGAAGTTCTGTAGGAGATTTTTGAGGTCAGGAGCTGTCTTGCTAGCAGAACCTGGAAGGAGTATTAGAGGTGACTGAGATGGAGACTACCAAAAGAATTTTTTGGGGCTTCTCTGGTATTGTTACGTTTTCATATGAAGACTCCAAGTGACTTTTTCTCCCACTGCCTGTGGGTCAAAAGCTCAGTGTCTTTGAATATGCGCTGAGAATACGCTCTCCTGTCTCTCTTGCTGTTTCTATAGTACCATGACTCCAAGCTTATGCCCCTCCACTGTTTTCCCTTCAGATATCTGGACAGAAGCTGATGTCTCAGATAAGGCATAGAATCCCCTAGGTTGGAAGGGACCTTTGAGATCATCAAGTCCAACCATCAAGGCATGATTACTCATGGATTTGTAGAATGGAGTGTATGGAAAAAAACATGTACTTACCTGTCCTAGTCATGGTTCTCCAAGAATAAAGGCTATAGGAGGACTGATGAAGTGGCTAATTATCTCCCTTTCCTGTGCTGTTTGAATCTTATCTTAGTCCTGGAGCTAAGTATGTGGCAGCATTGCTTGCTTATTTGTGCTTGAGGGCTGCTGCTGGCATTGCAGGGCTGAAGCAGAAGGAAGTAAGAATCGATAACTGGTTTTATTTAAAAAAAAAAACCAAACCAACAAATCTTGAAATAATTTTTTCAGCTCTGCTAGTTCATTATAGAACTGATTCTGTACCTGTATGCAAGCACAAAATACTAGTTCTCGCTCCCTAGAGAAAAAGAAAGATTTTTCTAAGATAGGACAAGTGATCTGTAGAGGAAATCTTTTCACTATATTTAAAACAAACCTCCCAGGAAGTATTTCCTCAGTGAATTTTATTTAATTTGTATTAAAATGGTTAGGTCTAAATTCTTACAGTTCTGTTTTGAGCAAGGGCAGTTAATCCACATTTTAGCATATTGGGGCAAATTTGTCCCTTGTGTTAACTCTGTACATTTTGGTGGAACTTTGTATGGGGAGTGCATTTGGCACCTTTTCTTGGTTGCTTTACCATCCACCTCAAGGACAGCAAAGTTCAGTGTAAGCATTGTGCATTTGAAATGAGATGCTCAGCACATTTCTGTATGACTATTGCCTTGTTCTGATAGACGAAATGTTGCAAACCTCTTGAACAGTGTTCAGTCAGTGACCGAACTGAAAGACACATGAAGCCTTTTTTGTTTATTTGTTTTAATGCTTTTAAAATTTGGAGTGCAGTCACATAATTTACATACAAAAGAGGGATGACTGCAGTTGTATTTTCATGCTGGTATTTCTTGAATTTGCTCAGCTTGCCTGTAGTGTAGTATTTGGGCAGAGACGTCTCTGAAGCCAGAAGTAAAAATCATACAGTTAATTAAAAACAAAAAAGAAAAACCCCACTGACTTTAGACTATATATTCTGTACATAGAATTGGCCAGGGCTTGTTCTCTACAGTGAGCCTGAAATGTGGAAGTACCTTAGGTGAATCTGTTGGCATAGCAACTTAGATTGAGTGGAAGAGTGCCGTCATAGTCAGAAAATGGTATATGTTGTGATATTATTGCATGTTACTGCCATTTCTCTGCAGACAAAGTCCTCTGGGATTCATGTTAAACTCATAATGATTCAGTTCAAGCTTCTGAGAACATTTGGTCCCGGTAGCACGTACGCTGTAGCTTAATGTAGATATTACTGACAACATTACCTCAGTCACTCCCATAACAGCAGGATGGCACCTGACCTTGCAGTTACCATGCTGAGAATGGGCAGAAGGTCCACCTTACCTCCAACACAGTCATACGGTTCTTGTCTGTGCTGCCTTCATCATCATCAACTGATGGTTCATTATTGCTTCTCTCAGGATTGTTCGAATGCTGCAGAAGTTACCAGTGGGATTCCCGGCTGTTCCTTGCTATTTGGGATGAAGGGAGTAGGAGTGTCTGTCCTCAGGGGGAGGGAAACAAAGGCCTTATGAATAGCATATGAAGCACTTGTATATGGCGGCATTGAGATGCAAGTTTGTCCAAATGAGGAAAAACAGAATATCAAAGCCTTACACTTGGCAGGTGCAGATGTGCTGTTAGGAAATATTTTCTTAATTTAAGATTTTTGGCATCAACATTGATAGAAAAGCTGTCATTGCTTTTAAGCCTTGTCTCCAATGGAGATCTGTTTGTGTCTGTGTACTCATACCTGAGTGTTACAACTCGCTGCAGGTCAAAAGATTAAAAACTCCAGTGATTGCAGTGGGAGAACTCAAAAAAGCTTATGACTCTTCACTTGTGTGTGTCTTATACAGAGAAACTCAGTGAGTGTTAGAGCACCGTGGAAACAATCTATGTGGTTGAGTTCTCCAGCACTGTAATGGCAGACGCTGCAGAACCTCCACCACTGACCATCAGCAGTGATTTCTACAGTCCAACTTCACTTGTTTATTTTTT
The DNA here is from genome assembly GCA_013397275.1 of Burhinus bistriatus. Classification (NCBI taxonomy): domain Eukaryota; kingdom Metazoa; phylum Chordata; class Aves; order Charadriiformes; family Burhinidae; genus Burhinus; species Burhinus bistriatus. The sequence continues at coordinate 282,143 of VYXH01008007.1, forward strand.
GGTAGCTGGTCATTTTCTTCTGATTTATAGTCTAGATACAGTTGGAATCCCTGTGAACGTCTTCTGCAGGAAGAGGCAGAGAAGGTTATATGTAATGTATAAGGTCAGGCATGGGATTATCCTTCCTGAGTGCACCGAGGTAAGCTGTGTCGATTAACAGGAGAAATAATCAACAACTTTGACACAGGGACAGAGAAAACAATGCAGGGAGGACTGGTTTGGCTCTTCCTGGGTTGATGCAACCTTGTCTTCCTAAGGCTGAAAGCCAGGGCTCACAGGGATTTGAAGCCTTAAATCCTGGTCTTAGGGAGAGGGGAAGAGGAAGCAGTCCAAGGAATGCTGGCGAAAGCTGCCAAGCGTACGGCAGGGAAGGCCTGTGGGCAGGAGGGCCTGTCTCTCCTAGCCAAAGATCTGGATTAGCTGCACTGAGGGGACTTTCCAATCATAGGCTTGCGAGCATGGTAGAGCTAAGGGAAAACATGAATGTTGTAAGACTCATTGTACTGCTGCTTTGTGCTTCAGGGTTGACACAGCTATTAAGGCAGTGTTCAGTGCTTTGAATTCTGAAAGCCACAGCACTTAGTTCAGATCTCAAAAAGAGGTTAGCATTTACAATGTGCCACGTCCTTATTTAATCAAAGCTTTACACTGACACTTTAGAAAAACAGAACTGTTCAACATAGCACATGCATCAGTTTTATGTAGCAAGTGAGGCAGGTGCTGTTAACCAAATGGAACCCAACCTCTGCTGGCACGTAGGAGCCTTGTGTTACAAAACTTACAGCTTCATTGTACAGAAGTTCTGTTCACATCTCTTGTAGGAAGAATGTAATAAACGAGGTTTTCTGATACTCTGCTAGTCTGGTATCACTGAGGGTCACTCTGCATCTGCAAACCAATGGTCAGAGCCTCACCTGAAGCCAGTGAAACCTCCCTAACTTGTGTTAGTAGGGCGTGGAGACTTTAGCAGTAATATTTCTTTTTGAGATACAGTCAGATGGTAGGAGATACCAAAGCCTGTAGTAGCGGTGCTAAACTCAAAGCCTTGTGCAAACTCTCATGATCTAATGCAAGCCCTATGCAGGATCACACTTGTAATAATCATGACTAATAAGTTGCTCTTGGATCCTTTTACTCAACAGTCTGAAAGTGCTAACTGCTACCTAAATATAGATGAAAAAGTGACTGAAAAATTTGGTATATTTGTTTCAATCTTGATTATGAAAATGAAAGCTGGACACTTCATGAGAAAAATCTTGAAGTCTGTCATGTATAAAACTTTCAGATACGAGTCCTTTGTGGTTTCAGCTGGATTGACATATTGTCAGCATTTTCTGACATTGTAATGGATAGAAATAAATAAATATTTAAGCTCAGTGTAGTGTGTCCTGTTTGGAATTTGGAGTTCTGCCCAAAAATGGAAATACTAATTAGAAAAAGCTGTGTAAAGAACAAACTTGTCTGGGGATTAAACGCTGCTGATTGAATAATGCATAAAACTGTCCCAGCAACAGTTTTTTAGTGACTCAAGCTTTATAAATATTTACCAGAGTTGTCCTGGATGAAAAAAATTCAAAAAACTACTTTCAGAAAACTGCTAAAGTCTTGGGTCTCCTTTAGTAGGAGCAAATGTTTGCTGTGCTAGCAAAGCACTTGTTGAGCAAGGGGAAGTCGATGGGACTATTTTGCTTTACATATACAGAGCATCAGCACCGTCGTCCCTGGTGGTATGGATACTTAACAAACACCACATGAATAATCTTCTGTTTAGGAATAATGCAAGGCTATCAAACCACATTTCTGTATGCTTAAACCTCATCTAGGGGAGAAGGATGTAACAGCTGATAAATGCCATTTACACCTTCCCCATGGTAACTTGTTAAGCAGTCCTCATCCTTTTTATCACTGCCACCGTCTGTGAAAGGGGTGCTGTGGTCCTGGGCAGCAATGTTCACTATTGGGATATGGAGTGTGCAAGACACAGCTGGTCTGGCTGTTCTCTCCTTCCTTTTAAAAGCAGCTCACTCCATGTATGGGCTCCTTCTTGACCACCCTCTGAATTGAATTTCAGCTGAATTGCTACAGGGCTTGCTAGGACATGAGAAAATTGCTGCCCTATTTGGCACTAATATGAACATGCGTATTTACCGTGGGAAAGGTGTGCTTCCAGCTAGCTGAGAATAATAGCCCTCCCATGCTAGGATGGGCTGGATTTATTCATTATAACATTTCTTAAATGCTGGAGGGCTAGGACATCGTGAGCCAAGGATTTTCTAGAAGCTGAACTCAAAGTGAAGGCCTGCCTTACACATTTTAATTTTACTAGGACAGAAGTTTCTCTGTTAATTTATGAATCCTACATATTTCTTGCCGATGTGATTCTGGTTTGTATGTTCGAACAAAACAAACCAAAGTATGCTAATTGGTGCAGACGGAAATCATGTTCTAGCAGTGCAGAGATGGAATTGATTGACAGCTGCAAGTTTGGTATCATTGAAGCCTGTTATTTGGAAATTTCTGCTAAAGTGCTGGCAATAACATTTCTGTCTGAAATACAGATTTCATTTGAATTTTCTTAGGTCAGTTATTTTGTTTTGAAGAATTATTTTTGTAGTCCAGGAAGAGCCTAGGAAAGAACACAGAGGATTATTTCTAGAATTTCATCACAGTGAACTTTGCCTGTGTGACATTGCCTCAGAGTAGAGATGCAGGTGGCTAGCTCACTGTTCCAGTGGTGTATTACATCAATGCTACTGTCAGGCTCTTTTGTCTGTAGAAATCTGCAAACAGTCAAGCTTTTGGATTAGTAATTAAATGGAAGAAAGTATTTGTTTGGTATTTCGCTTCTGTCCTAAATCTGCTTTCCACACTATGTTAGTGCAACAAAATGCAGTTGAATTTTGTCAATAAGCTCTATTGAGTGTTATCACATTAGCTGTCTGCGTTCTAGCATATTGTATCTGTATTTCCTAGAAACAGTAGCTTTGGGCAAAGAACATGAGATACTTTGGACTGGAAAGCACTGACTATGTACCCTCTGCTGTCTGACTTTCTAAAACCACTGCCTTTTTTGATACAGTATTTTCAACTCCTTTAGATGGTCATACTAGAGAAGAAATTGTTTAAGTCCTTTATTACAAAGATCAAAAGTCACAGTTACCATTTACATACACAATTTACAAATTATTCACAAAGGGAATAACAGATATGCAAGAACTGACAGCTTACTTCAGCCCAAGTTGGGGATGGGACAGTGTAGTTTTTCCCTACTTTATTTACTGAAAGAAAAGATATGTTTGGTTTTTGTTGTCTGTATGTGTTAAACACTGATCTAGTGTTTATGTAGCACCTTTAGTCATAACCATGCATATGCTTACATGCTTATCTTTATTTGAAAGAGTGCAATGCATGTATAAATATGCACTGGGATCTGCACTCTTCACACTGCTGAGTGTTTGTTGGTCAGCAATCTTGTCTATTTTGGTATAATACAGTGGTCAGGCTTGCAAAAGTTGATTTGTAGGATTTCACTGATTTGAGCAATGTGTCGTTAAAACAAAATGGAGATTACTGTCAGAACTCTTACTCTAAGAACTGAATTAAGTATGGCTGCTACATCTTTCAAGAATACTCTATGATCTTAAGATAGATATTAGCCATGTTGTTAGATGTCTTTGATACCACAACTGTTTTATTGCTTTTCCTTCATTCAGGTTAGCATGTTTTATACTGTTTCCTAAAGCTGTTTCAGAGACTGGAAAACTTAACAACAAAATCTTATTTTGAGAGATTTAGTAAATTAGCAAACTTCACGGAATATCTTACAGCGCTTAACAAAAGGGAGAATGAGTTTCCAAATCCCCTGGTATGAAAGCACAATATTGACAGTGCAGTAGCTGCCATTTAGCTAAACCTACAAATATCCATAATTTGCTCTTTTTGCCATCCAGTGGGGTGACATGTACAATAAAATGCTTGAAAGAGCACACCAATTTAGGAGCAAACACAAATATAAATACAGAAATCACCAATGTGATGTTGCATCCAAATTCTAAGCAATAAAGCAAAACACTTCACAAAAGTTGTTACGTCTAGTGGAACCATTTAGTGGGGAATAATCCAAATACTTATGACAGCATTATGATGGTCTGACTTTCTAACCAGCTATCAAATATTCTTTACCATGAACTTTTCAGTATTCTTAGGGTGGCAGATAAAGAATGTTGCAGATGCCATGGTAAACTTAAAATCAGTAATAGGCAAAGATTTTAGTGGCACCACCTGTATATACAACGTAGTTGTTGGAACCTTATGGAACAAAGCAACGTTACAGTATGCCTTTGTTAAGGCTTCTTGCTGGTTTAAAAAGGTAGATTTTTCTTTAGGGAGATTGTCCAGCAGTACTGTCTTCACATCTCTTCAGTGGAAGGACTCTTTATTGATCCACATAAGACTGCGCGTTTCATTTGGTTTGCATTCGTACTCAATACTGCCAAAACTGTTTCCCCATTGGCAATGATCCCGTTTGTGGTAGTTGTAGAATTTGACTTGCCAGACTGTTTCAAAAACGCCAATGTCGTTAAACTGCGAGGAAGAGGGAATATCAGAGTTAGTGAACTGATTATTTTGTTGGTTTCTCTCTCTTAATGAGAAGCAACACTCTTATGAAACTGTGGAATGTAAAACAGCTGATATAAGGGTTACTGTTCCTCAAGTCAATAAATCAAAGATCTGTAAAGCCTGCCCTAGCACAAGTCCTTTATGCTTAGGCAGACATAAAACATGAAGGATCAGATTCTCCATGTACTGTCCTCTGGCACTTATATCTGGGAAAGGCGAGGGATAAATGTTACTAACAGCAAGAATCAAAGCTATAGTCCCTCTTAAGATGGCACAGCAGTAGTTGGCATGATGATCTCAAAGGGGCTTTTACATACGTATCGTGTAGCGCAGTGATCTGTAGTGATACAGGCCATCACTTCACCCTTATACCATACCTAGAGGCTGCAGCTGCTACTGGGAAGATTCCTTCTTTTGCTCAATCTGAAATCTTTAATGTCGCTGTATTTTGTAGCCTTGTGTTTGCAGTGTCTTGACAGAGCCATGCTGCTGTTAGACCACTTACTCCTTCCCTGAGATTCTGTTCCGCATTTTACATGAAACTTAAGCAAAAGAAGTTCTCCTTTGTGCATTTCTGTAATTGCTAGTTGTGGTGATAGTGCAGCTTTTCAAACTTAGATCCGAGTAAGAGAGGCTAGGAAGGAGATAATCAGCGCATGTTAGCAGATAAGGGTCTAATACAGTGAAGGGGTAGTTAGACATTGACTTCAAGTTGTCTGATTGTGCTTGCAAATTTGAAGTGAATGGGACTACAGCTACACTAAGTTCTGTAAAATAAATTCTCTCACTTTTTTTGAAGCCATGCTAATGTCAGCCCTTGTAATATCAGAAAAGCCGTATGAATGAGGCTTACAAGGATAGATCACGACTTCAGTTATCATGGTGATGTAAAATTTGAGTTCCTGTGCCTTGAGACCTTGCAGAGAGTCTAAAGCGTGGATGTGAAGCCTATATGCATTGTTGTTGGTCCCAGTAGTACGGTTCGTTGATTGTAGTGTTGTTGGAAGATACTAGATAGCAGATTCAGCGCTACTAAATGACACTATTCTTCACCATTTTTTCCTTTTAAATATTTCCATCACTCATTTTAATGAATAAGCTTCTTCACTTGACTGTTTTCCGTTCCCGTCATGTGCCTGTGAGCTGACCTTTGATCATCTGCCTATTATAATCACACTTGCAAAGTCAGTATGAAAACCCTTTTACACAGTGACTCTTCCTGAGTTGCAAGCAGAGCCTTCTGTATCCAGTTTTCACAGAAGGATGTGTATTTATTTATTTTTAATTCAAGGTGCGGTTTGTGAGCTGTTGCTGCATAATGGACATGGCTGGGGGAAGGTTTAAAGCACACTGTGGTAACTTAAATTTAGCCTTGGCAACAGCAGGAGTTGCTGTGTGCTGTTAGTGGAAGGTTTTTATCTGGCTCCCAGTTCCAAGTGTTACCTTAAAGGAGTAGCTGAAATATTTCTGCTAATTCTTTTGACAAAGAGAGAATCAGATGTACAGGCTATTTTGTCCCTTCCAGCAACTAAAACCTTAATTAAGGGGGTTTTTTTATTAGTCATCTTTGATACTAATCCTGATAAGCTCATAATGCAAGATAGTAAAGGTTAAGCACATTGGATATTACTGTGCACAATCCACACACAGAAATTGTCAGAGAGGAGCATCAGCCATCCTCAGTCTGGAAACTGAGGAAGAAAAAGCATTTATAATAGCATTTGTAGATGGCGATATGGTACAAGAGCGGCATTTCATTTCATTAATATATGGAGGATCTGAATTTCAACAAGATAGAGGAAGGAAACTAATTCTATCTTCCTCCAATGACCCAGTTTGCTGAGCTACCCTGAGTAGTTTGACTGCTGTGGATTTCCAGAAGGAAAGAATTAATTGCAGAGCTTTTTTACTACCATGTGCGCCCCCCCACCACCACTCAGCCCAGTACTTAGCAGATGCAGCAGCTCTGTGGCATAATGAGCATTCTGCATCCTAAGAGCTTCCCTGAATTCCCATGGCTCCTTGCAGCTGAATCCTGGCTTATCCACTGGGCCTGCACAGGGCCTTGCCCAGGGAGGAGGAGGGATGGCCCTAGTCTTTGTAAGTCAGGCTTAGAAGCCTATTTCCCTGTCTGCTATTCTCTGTCATCCAGTGCTATAGGAGTGAACACTTACTTAATCACTCCCTCTGAATCTGCATGTTGGGATGATTTGATGGCTGTTTATTACTGGGAATAGACGTCTAGCTTCTTTATTCAATCTTAGTCTAGTCTGACCAAGAATAAAATGAGACCCAAAGAGAGGTTTCTAACTTAGTTTACACCATTTGCTAGACAGTTTAGCAGTTTCTGGATAGCGTGCATAATTGAGCATTCAGGTAACAGAAATGCATCCTCAGATTCTGGAATTCAGAAACAGGACTGTTGCTTAACGTGTATAAACTATGGCTGTAACAGGTCAGATGTCCACTAGCCAGTTAAAGTAGGAGCACGAAGAATTACTTGTTTTAAGTTTTAAAGCAGATGGGAAATAAAATCTTAGGGACCTTTATGGACCTTCTGGCTTTCAGGTATTAGATTGGCAGTATCAGATCAGTTTTTAACTGCAGGACTGACCTCACAATCTATTTCTAATGTGAGTTCAGATTTTATGCCTCAAATAGTGTCCTTATCTCCCTAGGATGCATCAGGATCCTGCCTGTTCTAGAAAAGGAAGTGGAAGCAGAAGTTCTTCATAGTTGAAGGAAACAGGAAAATTTAAAGCTGTATGCAGTAAGCCCAGTTTTGAAAATTCAGGAAGTAGGTAGCAGAGGCAGTTTTCAGACTGGGGCATCTGAGGCTGGTTCCCTAAATCTGTTAGGGCTCTGTCTAGCTAAGCAGCTAAATGATGAGTTAAACACGTAAATCCCTGTTGAGTTGCCTATATTTAATACTTTAAAGTATGAATTGTGGACATCTAAGTCTGTACTTTAGAACCTATCTATCAAGATCAAATCCTAAAAGGGGTTGAGGACCTGCTTAATGCTTGAAAATCCTGTTACCTTCATGGTTAATATCCCAGGATTTGATTTGTAAAAGCAACTGTTTGGACAAATATTGTGGCTACTCATTCTGGTGCTGCAACAAACCATCTCAGAGCTTGTATCTGAAAATCAGACCCTCCTTGCATTTCTTGGAATTACTTCATTTGCGATTTGACTTGGTTTTTTCCATAACAAAAATTAAACTTCCAGATTTTCAGAGTTCACATCAGTGCTATGCTTAAGGGTAAAGGTGGCTATCAAAATAAGGATGCCTTAGTCAAAGCAGCTGTTTTTGGGGGACAAATACTTCAGGGTAGTCTTACTAACGTAGGATTCTGAAGTGGTAACTGTTAATGTGATGTAGGTCTCCAAAATTAAGTTATGCATGCTATAATTATTAGAAATGCCAAACGGAGATGTTACAGTTTTTATTCAGAAGGGGATTGCCATGATAAATGATGATTCCAGAAAAAAATAGTGAAGATAAAGAATAAGATGAAATCTTGCATGCAGTGAGCAAATGTGAGAAAAAGCTGAAATCTGGTGGGGTTGGCAAGGTCCTAAACTTGTGTAACTTGGAACAGACCCTTAAGAGAGCTTCAGATGAAGATGGCTTACTGCCCCATTTCCCCTTTTTGGTACAGGAAGCAATGAATAAACAGCAGGAATCCCTCACAACTGTAATCAGGAGAGGGGGAAAAAAACCCCAACCAACCAAACCAAAACCAGAACAAAACAAATCTCCCTCTGCACCCTGAGCGCACCACCCAAAGCATGCTGTGGAAATCTGACCGCTGCTCTTCCTGTCTTCTGACAGCTCTGCTGCCTTACAGGCCGGAACTTCTGTCATCTTACATCTCTGTCATGGCATATACTGATTCTGGCCCTTGGAGCTTCTCTTTAAGGCTGGGATGAAGAGCCACTTGAATAAGAAGGTTCTTAGCTTTGTGGATGCAGAGATAATGTGATAATGGAAGCATATGGGGAACGGGAGAAGACAGCCAGTGGGGTGGGGTGTGTGTGTTCTCATGCATGCTTTCAGCCTCTCGCAGGTCCTCGGGCATCCTGCAGATGACAGGTGGAAGGGGAGAGTAGTCGCCCCTTGTGCTTCAGGCATGCTGTGCTCCAAAACCCCTGGCAGGCAAATGGGGGCTTCCTGTGTGCCAAGGACTTGGGATCGGATTCCTAGCCAGGGACCTTGGTGGGAGTTGCCTGAAGTCTGTAATATGTCCTGCAGAAGAGGCGAGAGGTTCAGCTCACATTTCTTTCTGCTGCAGCACCCCAAAGGGCTTTGCATGTCTCTGGAAATCCCCCTACTACTTCCTGGCCCTTCCTCTCTCTTGGCTGCCCCTTGGGGAGCAGGGCTCGTGTTTTCCAGCTACGCTCTGACCAGCAGTCTTGGAAAGCAAAGAGGACAACAGCAGTGATCAGACCTTCCCTGGAATATTTCACCTCCACACCTCTCTCTGAGAGCCAACCCCCTGCTGCCCTCCCTTGTCTTCCCATGCCAGGCTCCCACTGTGCAGAGAACCGCATACCTGCATGTTGACCTGGATGGGCTGTCTCTCCCCGCTCTTGGTGTGGGGCACCCCTTCTGTGTCGTAGATCCCGGTGTAAGAGGCCACCTGCGCATCCCTCGATTTCTCCTCCAGCGGGACATTGACGCCCCCAATGCCCATTGTCCTGCAGAGAGACAGGATCCAGCCTTTTAGCAGCCCTGCATGGCCCCTTCCCTAGCAGCTTGGAGCCAGCACATGGGCTTGCAGCCTGCAGGCCTGGGGGATGCTTCAGGGATTTTAGCAAACCTGCAGGTGCTGCTGACTCATTGGGGCTCCTGAAAAATGTCAGGGCTCTGCAGTCACCCAGGAAAGGTGTAGAAAGGAAAGGGGATGGGGGTGTCTGATGTCCAGTAGCTGGGGATGGGTTAGTTGAGTGCCTTCTCCAGGGCTGATTCCCCATCTGCATCTTCCCTGCTCCCAGTCTCGGGTTTGCCATGCTGCACTGAGGCTTGGGCACGGTGCATCACTGACATGCAGGGCTGGAGGGGCCTCTTCCCTCTGCCTCCCGGGCAAACCGCGGGGAAGGAGGCAGAAAAGGAGCTGGGCTTGAAAGAGCGCCAGGAGAAGGGAGGGAGGGAGAGGGAAGGAAGCGACTCCAAAACGCGGCCTCTCTCCCGAGCCAGCTGGGCAAAGCCGTGGGAACAGCTGGCCAGGGACCTAGAAACGGGGCCACCAAAGCAAAAGGGCAGGGAGGGGGAAATCACAGAAACCCCGTGCTGTCAGCCTGCCAGGAAAATTATATTAAACCTCTAAAAATAAAGCGAGAGGGAAGGGAGGGCCGGGGGAGCCGCCCCGGGCAGGGAGGCGGCACTTACGTGGCCTGGACGGTGCCGGGCCGGAGGACCACCTCGATCTTGTATTTGGCCCCGGTCAGCAGCTTGATGGTGCGGTTCTGGCCGAAGCGTTGCCCGTCCACCTTGAAATACACCGCCCCGTCGTTGGGCTGGATTTTGAGGGAGACGCTGATTTTCACGAGGCCGGGGATGTCGCCCATCGCTTGTCGCGGGGGGCTGCGGGCTCCGCGCTCGTCTCGCCCCCTCCGCGGAAGGCGGCTGGCCGGTGGAGGAGAGGGAGGCTGCGAGGGAGAGGAAGAGGAGGGGCTGTCGGATCCCAGCCAGCCTAGCCCTTCCCAAAAGCAGCGGATGATATGTTTGTTTTTTCCCTCCCCCTTAATCGCGGCGCAGCATCTGGGCGGTGGATGCGCGCAAACCACCACCCCGCCCATCCCCCGCCCCTCATCTCCCGGGTTGGGGGACATTTGCAGCTGCTCAGGTTGCAGCCGGTTTCCAGGGAGTTAATCCGGCCCCGATTACTGCAGCCTTAATCCCGCCGTTCGTCCCGGAGGGAGCAGGAGGAAACCGGGTCGGGCCGTGCCGGGCGGGCGCCGCTGCCGTTCAGCACCACGGGGGGACGGACAGCGGCGCGGGCAGGAACCGCCCCGCGGGAGCCTCGCCGGAGGGGACCCCCTTCCAAACCACAGAATCAGGGGCAGGGGTTGGAAGGGACCTCTGGAGATCATCTAGTCCAACCCCGCCTGCCAAAGCAGGTTCACCTCGAGCACGTTGCACAGAAACGCATCCAGGCAGGTTTTGAATGTCTCCAGAGAAGGAGACTCCGCAACCTCTCTGGGCAGCCTCTTCAGTGCTCTGCCACCCTCAAAGGAAAGAAGTTCCTCCTTGTGTTTAGATGGAACTTCCTATGTTCAAGTTTGTGCCCATTACCTCTTGCCCTATCACTGGGCACCACTGAAAAAAGACTGGTGCCATCCTCCTGGCACCCTCCCTTGAAGTATTTATAAGCATTGATGAGATCCCCCTCTGAGTCTTCCCTTCTCCAGACTAAAAAGACCCAAGTCCCTCAGCCTTTCCTCATAAGAAAGATGTTCCAGCCCCCTAATTGTGTCTTTGTAGCCCTCTGCTGTACCCTCTCCAGCAGTTCCCTGTCCTTCTTGAACCGGGGAGCCCAGAACTGGACACAGTACTCCAGATGCGGCCTCACCAGGGCAGAGTAAAGGGGGAGGACAACCTCCCTTGACCTGCTTGCCACTCTCTTCTTGATGCATCCCAGGATGCCATTGACCTTCTTGGCCGCAAGGGCACACTGCTGGCTCATGGTGAACTCGTCTGCCCGGACTCCCAGGTCCTTCTCCACAGAGCTGCTTTCCAGCAGGTCAACCCCTGACCTGTACTGGTGCATGGGGTTATTCCTCCCCAAGTGCAGTACCCTACACTTGCCCTTGTTGAACTGCGTTAGGTTCCTCTCCACCCAGCTCTCTAGCCTGTCCAGGTCTTGCTGAATGGTGGCACAGCCTTCTGGTGTCTCAGCCACTCCTCCCAGTTTTGTATCATCGGCAAACTTGCTGAGGGTATACTCTGTCCCCTCATCCAGGTCATTGATTAATATGTTGAACAAATCACCCTGCTGATCCCTTTACTGCCGGGAGCCGGCTCCCACCACTGGCTGATTGAGCCCTCTGGGGTGGGCTGAAGCATCTGCATAGTGGCATTCGGGAGGCAGAGCTGCCTGAGAGGGAGGGGAGGGTGGAGAGCAAAGATCTGGGTATGTGCTGCTTCTCCCTGTACAGCGAAAGGTTTTTGTGAGCCACCATGCCTAGGCTGAGGGTCAGCTTCTTGCACCCTGAGGTCAACCGTCAATGTCAGTATTTGGTTCACGCATTGTGCTGGGATTTTTTTTTTCAATCACCTTATCACAATTTTATTTTAATAGAAAAAAACCAAAACACACTACTGTAATTGCAATATCAGATCAAAATCTCATTTCTTTAAGTCTGTTACCACTTTTTACCTCTGGCTGGTACCATTTCTTCAAGGAGAAAGATCTTTGAACCTAGAAGTTGCACCATAATTCAACTCTCTGCAGGTCTCATTCCAGTCTAAGAGTTAGAGATTGCTTTTAACTCAGGAGCAGGTTTGTGCATCCTTTCCATTCTTTTGCATTTGTTCTTGTTTGCTGTTAAAACTGCAACATTCTTATGGCTGACACAGGACTTGGGCTACAAATATATTTTTTTGTTTAATTGGACATAGTGGCGGAGTTCATGATTTTGTTAGGAGAATTTCACAGCTACATGTTGCACTGGACCTGACCTTTTCTTTGTTTTTCTAAAGCTGGGATGGACACATGGTGGTAAAATGTAGTATTGCTAAGCCAAATGGAAGATACAGCATTACCCAGCTGCATTTCTTTGTGCATGCAAGTTAATTAATTAATTATTTAATTTTATTGTGAACATTAAGCAAAAGAACACATTCTGCTGAAAACTTAAACACTGAAGAAAAAAAAATATTCCTGCTTTATTTGCCTTGATTATGTATCCAGCTAAGAATAAGCTTCATAATGTGTCCAGCCAGCAAGGTTTCCACAAACGTAAGGGCAGGGCATGATCCCTGCATCTCAGAACTGCGTATGTGATTAGTTTTGTAGGCAACATCCCACCTTTGATAGCAGTCACTCAAAAGCGGACACCAAAAGTAGGTAAAACAAATCTCTCCCATCCGTGTCTACATCAACAATGAATGATCTTGAAAATATCTGGGAAGTTATCAGACAATCAAGTGGTAGGTCTTCAGATGAGGAAGCAGCTGCTATATGTAGACACCTCTCTCATAACAGTATGGCTTCACAGAAGAAGACCACGTGTGCGTTTCTCCCTATCTTGTTTGCTCATTGCAAAAGAATTCTCATTTTTCATTATATTCTGCTGAAACTGCTGCACGTTGTGGCTTGTGGAAAGTTTTGCTTGCAGCAATCCCCACTTCTGTAAGTTTAAATGTAATTCAGTACGAAATCACAGAGGCCTTACATACGGGGAATCTGATAGTATCACTTAAAGTGGTGTGTGAAGAATAATGGCTATTGCCAGAGATCAGTTTTACTCGCCTCCTGGGCCAGACGTATCATGTTGTAGTAAATTGTGTGTAGCTGAAGACATTGATTGCAATTAGTTTCCCAAGTACATGAGAGGTCAGATCTATAGCGAGGTTTTTTTCCCCTTATTATTTCTGCCTGAATGATCGTCTTTCTCTGGACATAGTGCAGGCTGTGACTTTATTCCAGGCTACTGTGGAAAAAAGTGGCAAACGTAAAGGAGAACTAAAAAAGCATCATATTATGGATCATGCCTAGGCTGAGTAACTGTTTTACCATGTAAAAGTGAAGTATGGTGAGAGTAGAACATTTATGAAGAAGCAATTTAAAATGTAGGCATTGCCTTTCTTTGTATCAATCTGATAACTTCACATCCTGTTAGCACATCTGTTTACCTGATTCTACCCAATGCTCTTTATCAGTATAGATCAGGGCAAGCATTGCCTTTGCTAAGTCCTTCTGGGAGGTTAGTTTTGTTGCTGCCTACCTTAGTGGCCCTGACCAGCCTCACCTGGGGCCTCCACCCACACCTCTGCCCATTGGCCCTATTTCAGTTGAGCCCTGGGCCTTCGGTCTCATCCTGAGCTATGCTTAGGAGCGCTGGTCTCCGGCTCTGCCACAGACCTATGCAGCTGTGGATGTTGTTGATCTTGACCTGCAGGCTGACTACCTGGCTTGACCTCAGCCCATCCCTATGGAGGTGCCTGATGCTGTGGGTTGCTCCCTCACTGAGGGTGGTGGGATGGGCCCTGGCTAGAGAAACCCATGCCCTTCCAGTCCCTGTAGGGGTTTTCTATGGGTCCCAGCCCCCAGACTACTGCACGGTTACCTGATATTAATTGCTTGATATTCTGTAGGGAGCAAAATGCCTGCAGGAAGGAGGAGACAGTGTGATTTTGCCAGGAGGACGGAGCAACATTTACAAGATTCAAAGCTAAATAGATCATCATAGGCTTTAGGACAAGGTCCCATTTCTCCTAAGTCACAGCAGTAATTTACTTCCAGGAACAAAGAGATAAATTTGTGTCCATTCCTCCATTCTCTATGCCTACATTTGAGATGTGGGGGTTGGAATCTTTAACGTCTTTGTAAAGTGCAAAACTGCTTTTTTGGGGGTTTTTTTCAGTCCTTCAAATCTATCTTTTGTTCCCCTGGCATCTGAGGCTTCCCAGCCTGTTGTCCGGAGTCAGCAAGATACACTAAGCTAATTCCCTTCCCTTGGGGCAGGATCGTTGCAGCAGTGCCCTGTGAACCCCTTAGTGCTTTTGAAGGGAGCCGCGAGCTCCCTCAAGTGAGCTGCAGCCAGCATGCTCAGCTATTCTCATCTCTTTTTCTTCCCAGAACTAGGAAAGGCTTCTCACGCTGCACCTTCATCCTCCAAGGTCTCTCTCTTATGCCTAGGCCTTCCCTGCTGCGGCTGCATCGCCTGCGTGTGTCACCGATGGGGAGATGCTGGCGGGGACAGGTGGGTACATCGCAGGGGAGGTTGGATGAAAAGTCAGAGCTAACGTGCAGCCAAGCCACGGCCTGTGCTTTGTGCTGGTCCAATTTGTCTAGAAAACGTTCTGGAGAAATCCATTTGGTCTCTTGACTGCATCCATTTCATATGATCTCTCTGTGCGTGGTAATATGTCAACTGCGTAAGCTTTTCAGTATTGCCCTTTATGCAGGTCTTCCCACAGAGTTAATGCACTAACTCTGCTGCACAGCCCCACAATAATTAAATATATAAAATGTGCCTTGAGGTCAGAACGAGACAGTTCATTTATGATGGGCAACCCACAGCATTTAGATTCCAAGGTGATGTGGACAATACCTGTAATAGTCTTTTCATGCTTGCCTCACTTTAATTACTTTCTTAACACAGTGCTAAATTTGGAAATGTTCCAGTTTTGGGTTTCTTTCTGAGAATGGGATGCAAAGCCACAATCTTTCATTCGCTAAAAATAGCCATGTATGTGATTCCATATGGAGTGAATTGTGCTGAGACTTGCACCTGCCAGCTCTCAATTTAATACTGTAATTCTTTCGAGACCTCTGCGCAGAAGTAAGAAAGGGTTTTACTGAACTCTAAGCCAGACTGAGTCTTTATCACCTTTGCAAACCACTTGCGTATAGTATTTTTCGCATGTAGACAATTATTTTGAACATACAGCATTTGATTTAATTCCCCCTGGAAATGCGGCTTGATTTGCTGGAGAGATGCGTATTTATGGAGAAGTCACAAGCTCTGTTAGAGATGGAGTGGGCTTACGGCATTTACAGTGCTGCAAACGCATCTGCAGAATGGCTGTGCAAGAGCTAGTAGAGAGGGCAATGAACCTGATGTAACAAGCTGAGAAACCGTTTGTCGTCCTTGCAGCTGACACATATATTTGCAAAGATACGGCTCCGATTTTCAGCGAAACACCCATCAGTCTCTCAGCTAGATCCCTTGCTCAGATAAATGTGGTTGATCGCTTTTTTTTTTTTAATGCTTGCAGGAGCAGACCCTGAAGTAGCAGAAAAAAAACCCCAGAATTTTCTGAGGAAATACAGAGGCAAGGTCTCCCGTACAGGAACAGATCACTCGCCAGTAAACTGAGCGGAGATATTCAGTTCTGTTGCAGATTGTGGCATAGTGGTTAATCCAGCATCATACACCTTTACCTACTTCGGACAGAAATGGGGAGAACAGGGTAAGTTATAGCAGGTTTCCACAATGCCGGTTGCTTTCTCTTTCTGCCAGACAAAGCTCTATCCTCCCCTCTGTGGAGAGCTAGAAGAAATACAGCTTTTCTTCTCTCTTGTGCCCGGTGCTGCTCTTTGGGAATAGCTGCACAAGGAAGGACATGCGTCAGCAGTCCAGGCTGTCTCTCACACCTGCCGTGGCCGCTGTATGGTTAAGGACCGTTTTGCCTCACAGGAATGATTAGGCTGATCAGCACGTTTCTGCCTGGGGAAAGATGGATTGCTGATTCCCCTGTGGTGATATGCGATAAATGAAACCAAGCCTCAGTGTTAAAAGAAAAGAATTGTTCCAGACACATATGGTATAAGGGCAAAAGGAGTAGCTGAGCTTTGAAGATGAAATAGAAACTATATAGAGAAAAGAAGTGATATAAAAGTAGTTGCTTCTAGCTAATATTGGATGGATGTAATTTTATGCTTTGACACTGAGTTGCTTAAGTAGCTAATGGTAAATTCTGGAGTCATTGGCTTGGTGCCACTGTATCTAGAATTGCATTTCACACCTGCAAGGGCTTTTCATGCAGGTCAATGAGAAACTGAGCTTTTGCTAAATTGTGGAGTCAGCATCCTTTTCTGTTCACATTAAACCACTTTTTACTGTAAGGTTATGTAGGTGTTCTGTTGAAGAGGATCTGTCCCTGGACATTTCATATCACCAATCTGTCATGCAGAGCGCTGTCGTCCTGAGTCAGCACAAACACTGAACCAGCGGGAGCAGGCGAGCAGGGCTGCTGAGGGGAAAACCTGTGGAAAGGCTGCCTGCAGGGAGGAAAATGGTGGCTGATTCTTCTGTCTTTGTTCCCCATAAGCCCTTCCAGCTAGGGAAGGGGTTTCTTTTCCTCAGGCCTGAGGGGCAGCCAAGGTAGAGACAGTTCTTCGTCTGTCTAATGCTCACCCCAGACTCTATAGCGTTATGGCCTCAAGGCAGCTAATAAAGGGATAGTTTGGCTTCCAGCCATAAAGTGAAAGGTGTTTAATTTGAGTTATGATTGCCTGTGACCTGTATTTTTGGGTTATCCAGTCAGAGGGGGAAAAAAAAAAGTGTACCTTTTCCCAAAGATGGAACCACTGGCGTGAAAGGGAAGAGGAGGAAATAATTCACCTCCTTAAAGCAAAAGGAATTACTGACCAAAAAAGACACTATACAGAAGGAGTCTACAAGCTCCTGAGTCCATCAAGCATCCTTTTAAGGCTTATAGGAAGTGAAGGGGGCCTTCACAGAAATATAGCTCAGAAATTCAGTCGGATCATCTCAACTCTGGAATGCATCATCAATTCATTCCAGGCCCTGAGACTGGTAGGCAGATTCTTTACTGTAAATGCGACACAAAGCTTTCTGATCACTTTTTAGTGATGAATTTTAACTTTAGCTCAGTTTCCAAAAAACGTGAGCACGTATTAGCTATGTGTGAGTTTCTGTCTCTCTAATAATTTTAGAATCTGTTGGCTGATGTCAAGTACACTTGACAGCCAGAGAACTGGCAAGCATATCTTGAATCTTTGATTTGCAAACTGCTTAATGTCAGCAACCAGGGCCTTTAATAGCAGTATAACCCCTCACAACAGCATGATTTACATGAGCAAAGGAGCAACGTACTGAGACTCTGTAGGTTCTAGAAACAAAATCCAAACAAGCTAAAAATATACAAAAGCATCACGAAAAGGCATGCTTTGGGCAGAATGCACTGCCAAGCGTATAGCCTGAGATTGCTGATACACACAGGTGATCTGCCTGAAGATGGGACTGGAGGGATCATTTAAACAGCAGCTCATTGAGAAAGGTCTGGAAAGGAAAATTTCAGTTCAGAGAGTGAGGAGAAACATTCAGCAGTCCGGATAGTGAAGCACTAATACAGATAACCAAGGAAGGAGTAGTCTCATCTGTGGGAGAACCACTAAATAGGCATCAGTGAGGAACGGCTAGCGAAAGCCTCTGAGGGCTCTTCTAACCTTCTGATCCTTTATCACAGACCTTGGCAGACCTCTGCGTACTTCTGAGTAAAGGCTGAGACAAACAGAGAGCCAAATGGAGAGCAGGAATTTCTGTCTGCAGAAGAAGTCCCTGTTTTGGGATCTTTACAAGTGGAAGAAGTGACAGATGGAGTAACCCCAGGCTCAGCTGTAAAAGTGATTTGGAGTCTTGTGCATGGGAGAATACTTTTCTCTTGGCAACGCAGCAGCCTCCTTATTGCCTTCCATATACCACCACCCTTCCTTCTGTAAGGGGAAGAGGGGTTGTGACTCTAGTATATATCAACTTTTGGAAAATTATCGTTTTGCCTTATCTTTTACCAAATACAGCCAAATGAGCTCTGCAGCAAGTCAAAGATGCTCGTGACATTCTGTGGTGCTTTGTGTGATGCGCTGGTCTAATCCGTTTGTGGCTGTTTGACAGCTAACCTCTTTGGGAGGCCTCAGCATCAAACTCCAGAACCTGATCAAGTCCGATAAACAAATTTCTCGTATCAGCAGAGGGCGCATCATCATTAACCAAGCGAGGGCCCTCCAGCTCGCTGCCAGACCCCATGTGCTTACCCACTGGGACTCGACTTGGAAGATGGGATGAAGTGAGGCGGTGACGGAACTGGTGAGTTGGAAACCTGTCTCTGAGATCCTTTTGGCACGCACCAAGCAGCAACACAGTATGTTACCCTGTTTGTTGTTTTGCTGGAGCTCATGTGTTTGCGGAGTGGGCCTAAATTTGGGCATTTATTTAATTTCCAAGGACTCTGTCATCAAGGCTGGCCGTATTTGATACAGTTGAGTGTTTTGTCAGGCTGTTGCCTGTTCTGTCAGAGAGCAGACTATAAATACACACGTGCTTCTGCGTTTCCCTATCTCTCGCGCTGTAAGAGGAAATGGGCTTGTTTTCATGTGATTAGCAGGCAGAGGAACTTGTGAAAGTGACACAGCTGTACTATAAAAACGCCATTCCACAGACTTTGCTGCCAGAGGAGCTTGAGTGCCAGTGCTGATAGATCCAAGAGCAGGATTGCCTGAGACATGGAACGAGAACCAATGCGCATAAGGGAGGGCTACTTGGTTAAGAAGGTAAGTGGGCAGTTTTGGACAGAGTGAAGGAGGAAGCTAACTCTGAACAGGTTGGGAAGGTGTAGGGAAACATACTTCGGTTTCAATTATTTTTAAAAAAGGATCACTTTTCCAAAAAGAAAAGGCAAACGAACAGAGTTCCTTCAGCAGTAAAACAATGTGGTGTTAGCGATTATAGAGGTACTTGCTAGCAGTTATATCTTGTCAGAATACTACATAAGGCGTTTTGCACATATCTCAGATGTACCTTCGGATCAAAAGATTTGTATTTTTATTAAGTAAACTAATGCCCTTAGTGGAAGCTTGGCAAAACAGGTAACAGCTTGAAATGGCCACAGCCTACTCAGTAGCACTTAATCCCTGAGTTAAACATCAAGGAAGCATAGTGAGATTAAAGAGGTCAGATCACCTTGGCTTAGAGACAGTGTCATACAGATGTGCCAGTGTCAGTCCCTCACATTCCTGTGGGTGCTGGGTCCCCCAAAAAATACCTCTGTGCAGGTGTTACTACAGTTGCTGCTGGGTGCTGTTGCAATGGCAACAGGGAAGTGGAAATTGTGCCAGTTTCCTAGAACAGCCAGCCTCGTAGGTGGCTCTGTCCTTGCAGAAGTCAGCTTATGCTGGTGGTGAGGAGCAGCAGTGTGCCAGATGAAGGACTGGAGGGCAAAAGGCGCAGAAGATACAGATCAGATTGGTACCAGCTGTTTGGTGTATCAGTGAGGCTGCTGGGGACTCCACAACTAGAGCTTCCAGCTGGGACGAGCATGTTCCTGATTAACTTTACTTGCTAATTATGTACTCTCCTCCTCTCCTTTGTGCTTATAAAGTGAAACCAAGGATTTGATCTCCCAAAAGAGTCATCCATGCAGCCACAGCTCTCTTTGTAGAGAGTGAAGGCCATTTGTCACTGACTTTCTCCTCTTGATATTTACATCAGGCTGGGGAGCAGCGCTGTGCTTGGGGGCCGGTGCTTCAGCGGGGATAATGTGACCTCAAGTAAATGTGGGTTCAGACTTCGGTATTGATTCAGGTCAGCTTAAACCTCTGTTTGTATATTTTGGTGACCTCGTGTTATCTTCTGAGCAGAAGAAACAGCTAGTTTTCTAATCTTGTAGTGCTGCAGATGTTTAAAAAAATAAGTTGTTCTACCAAAGGGAAGTTGTGTGTCTTTTTAAAGTGGCTAATGATTTCAGAGAGCAATTCAAAGAACACCCGTCTGTGTCTGCGGTCGTTGGAGTAGGTGTGACAATTTGATTTTTAGTCCAGGAAAATCAAATCCAGCATCCTGCTTGCTTGTCTTTCATGAGATGTTTTAGGTGAGAACAATGTGACCATGTTTGGGTTTGCTGATGGTGTGGATCTGAGCAGTCTAACACTGCTCTGCAGTGGCTTCCATTGGTAGAGCATGTCAGAGTCTGGTCTTCAGGAATTACTGGACTTGTCTGTTTATGAGCAGAAGTATTGTAACATGTGGTAAACCCACAAACAAAAGGAAATTGCAACAGCTTTTGTCAGCTCATCATCTTAATTGATTTCTTAGCAGAAAATCAACCAGTGGGTCAATTTGGGCTCTCAAGAAATGGTAAATTTTTATGGCTTATTTAAAAAAAAAAAAAAAAATCAAAATAAAATAGCGGTCAACCCACATGTGGTACCCAGATGAGACTCTTCTTTGCATTTCCCTGTTTAGCTGGGTTTCCAGAGAACCTCCAGGGCAGTGACTTTCCTTTGGAAGGTGGTGTTTATTTGTGGGGCACCTTCTGCTTCCAGTGAGGGCTGCAGAGGCTGGGAGCAGGTTCTGCTTTTAATACAATCTCAGCTGACAGTTTTCCCTCCCCACACTGTACTTGAACATAAGGTCTGATTCAGAGTGCAAAAGGCCTTTCTTGAAAAGTAGGGGAACCAAAAAGGATATGACAGACAAAGGGTTCATTTGGGGGATTAAAAAAAAAAAAAAAAAAAAGATTCAGCGTGTTTCTGTCCCATTCACTTCTGCAGAAATACAAAATGCAAATGTAACTAACCCTGCTCAGCCCTAAGGTTTAATAAATCAAACCAAGCCATTTGCACAGCACAACAGTGGCTGCCTTGCTTCTGTCTGCAGCTTTAGCACGGCTCAGCCACCGTGGTCTGAGGAGGACAGGGATGCTGTGGATGGAGTTGTAGGAGGGGGAGGATAAATTTAAGTCTCTCTTTGTAACAGAAGGAGCAAGGGAAGCGAATGTTTTTGAAGCATGGCTTCTGATTTGGGGCCCACAAATGTTGGTTGTGCTTTGGTAACTCTTCAGAGGAACTGTTGGTATTCAGCATATCTGAATGTTCATTTGGCCGAGCAGTAAGTCACTTGGGTACGTGGGTTTGTGACCACTTTTGAAGCAGGTTGCAGGAAGGACCAGAGAGATCATCCAGCTGGAGTACAACAGTCTTTAGTAATTCTAGTGGTTAATCATGCTCAGCACAGAGAAACAGGTCATTCCTCTCTGAGTCCCTGAGAGTTTTGCTGTGTGTTTCACTATATGTAGGATCCAGCCATGTCTTTATCTCTGTATTTCTTGCGTCTAACAGCTGTGTCTGGAATAGGAAGTAAAACCTTTAAAAGATTAAATGAAGCACCTCAATTCCTCACCACAGCAGCTGGAGATCTGCCCTTAAACTGTTCATTACTCTTACAGTTTGTTCATATATGTCTAGAAATCCTCTGAGATGTGTGCGTTCTTATCAGACAGCCAAGCTTCAATGACTGACTGCATTGTAGCATCGAGTCCTAAATACAGCACAGGATGCCCAAGTTAACTAGGCAGTCATAATGTGCCAGTTCACATTCAAAAGTTTTGAGGATTATTTGTAATATTACCACTATGCCATCTTGAAGACAGTGGTTGGGACTAACTGATACTGAAAAGAAACACCTGCTGGGGCAAGCAATGCAGTTTTGGAAAAACTGATGGCTGGGGTGACTACAAGGGGAAGTTAATGGTGGTGTGAAGAATAACAACAACGTTTTTTAACTGCATAGTAAGATGGGTGTGGTTGTGGTGTGTTCCCCTTGAGACATTAACTCTATTTATTTTAGCATCAGTCAGACACTCCCTGAAAGGTTGTATCTTCAGTGGATATCATGTGAAAAATGATTTATTGAACATAATATACACAGTGATTTATTGATGCAGGGCAGCATGTTTAATACCTGGAAGCCGATGTGGGTCGTGCTCTTAGAAGATGGAATTGAATTCTACAAGCGGAAGGCTGACAACAGCCCCAAAGGGATGGTCCCACTAAAAGGAAGCTCTATTAACAGCCCATGCCAAGATTTTGGCAAAAGAATGGTAAGTACTTTTTTTCGTAACAATGATCGACAGTATACTTATACTCCTGGAGGCACTGAAGGGGCACAAGGGTGTCGGTTACAGATTCCTTACACATATCCAAGTGGCAACTCTCACTTGTCTTAAAAGGACACAAGCAGGCTTGGACTTGTGTAGTGTTTGAAAGGTATGACTGCTCAGGAAAAATTCAGGATACTTCAAGAAGAACAATTCAGAAAGTGATTTTTTTTTTTTTTTTTT
>VYXH01008007.1:304617-326634 GCA_013397275.1 Burhinus bistriatus
TTTTTTAAAAAATCTCTGAGTCTGTCAGAGAGCAGAGCCAAATTATATTGTTGTGAGGACGCTTAGCAGCTGAATGGCACAACTCCTGTATTAAATATAAATCTAGTTGCCACGGAATAAAGACGTGGGAAACTTTCATGAGCAGTGGAAGCATTTATTTGTTTTCAAAGAGCAATAACTGGCTTGCTCAGACAGGAAGGAGATAAATGCTGTGACACAAATGCCCAACTAATGCTGTAATTCCAAACCTTTTTATTACCATTTGGTGAGTGCCCGACCCCACACGCTTCACACTCATGCCATCTGTATTAGTTGCACAATGTATTGTTACTTGTAGGGCTTTTGCAAATGACTAAGAGTCACATCTGCACTCAGAGAGAGAGAGAGAGAGAGTAAAAGCCAAAACTGATTTTGAGAAAGTAGTTCAAATATTGCCTACACATTTGGGATCTATAAGGTCGAGGGTAGCAAGTGTGCAGACTGAGGTCCTAATTCCCAGTGAAACACAGATTGCTATATTCACAAATCCAGGGTCTTATTTGACGGAAAATAAGATACAGGAAGATAAATGTACAAGCATACATATTTTGTTACAGGGTTCCTGAAAAATAGTTGTTGGTAAAACAGGATTTCTACTACGAGCAAAGACTCATCTATTTAGGCAGTCATTTGTTATTTCTGCAACTCAGTTTCATCAAATAGGTATTATACCCCCAGGAATTCCTCTGACAATTGGGTCTCCCAGAATCTGGAAGATTATCCAATTACACTTTGAAGAAATTTACCACAGGGATGCCTGACTAAAGAAGTCTCTGAGAGCGTTAGAAAAACAGAAAGAAAGTGTGAGAGAGTGCATGAGAGAGCAAGCTTCACTTTCTCGTGTGAGTAAAGTGAGGAGAATTATACCTGCCCTTAGGCAAGTGGAGTCAAGGTCCCTCGTGTCAGGTTTGGATCTGCTGGCTTTCCTTTTTCCTTCCTTTTTTCTTTTCTTTCTTCTACTTCTTTGTTCTCATTTTTTTTTTTCTTTTTTTTTTGTGCAGATGCCATATTTATATGGGGAAAAAAAGAAGTTGACTCTTACGGAGTCTTGTTAAACTCACATCTGCTAACAAAAAGGGGCTCTTAACTTAAAAGCTCTCTTTGAGGCAGTACAATAAAAGGATGGGGCAGAGAACAAAGATTGCTGTTAATCCTGTGCTGAGTCAAAGAAGTTGTAGATGGCTGCTTCTCCTGGGAATAAAAGGTTTTACAGGGCTGTTACCTTGGAAATCCCACCCAGAGCAGGATCGTCAAGAGCTCCCTGCTCTTCCTAGCTCTTTCTAGGTACTGGGAGTTGTCCGCAGAAGGAGACCGTAAGGAGAATTGCCTGGAAGGAGAATTGCCTGGCCATGCATTCCCACCCCAGCCCATCACAGGTTTTTTGATCCCTGAGCTGGCAGGGGCGGTTGTCCAGCTGATTCAGAAGGGTTTGAGATTGACTGCTGGTCAAGCCCATTTACTCTTCCTTATTGCGAACAGCTCTTGCCTGAGCCACCCTCGGGCACGGCTGGCCAAGCTGCTTAACCCTGCAGCTTCGGATGTGGCCTCCTGCTTCGGCCAGCATGGCTGTGTGTCGGCGCGTTGCCTGGGCGCCGGCTGGGAGCTCTCTTCTGCCAACCGTCAATAACAGAAGTGAAGCATAGTTACATTTAGGGACTACAGCACAGAGCAGGAACGTTAAATAACCAAGTAAAGGAACAGAAATTAAGTACCTCGGTACACATTTGGTTCTAATTCTGCTGATTCAAAGCCATGTTTCTACATTAGCTAATTAACAAGCATAAGCACAGCACTTACGCCATACGTGAGGTATAATGTATGGGGAGAAGGGTACTATGTTCAAGAGTATCACAGATCCTACATTAGAATGGTAGAAAGTAAGTTTTTCTCACAAAGCATTCCTTTCCAAACCATTTAATGGGGTTTTTTTGTTTGGTTGTGTTTTTTGTGTTTGTTTTTTGTTGGGTTTTGTTGTTTTTTTTAACTCCCACAGAGACACTGACATCAGTATTGGTCTATAGTAGTTGCTTGGAAATGCCAGCAACGCTTTTAACAATAATGAAAAGACAATTCACTAGTGTGTGTGCATTCTACAAAACAGGCAGAGAGGTCTTAAGTATCTGATGTCTGCTGAAGGCAGAGTGAGAGAGACCCTCACCTGCCCAAAGGGTTGCTTGAGGATGTACCAGTTTGCAGAGATGCACTGCATCTGTATCGAAGGGTGACGGAGTCTTTGAGGGTTGAGTTTTATATTAGGCTTCATTTTACTTTATGAATTTACATAATGAGTTTTACATTACATTTTATTTTAGTTGCTGGGGCCTTTTCTGAGGGACAATGCAGAAGAAAGGAAGGATCTCAGACCTGGGGGTTGAGGCACGCAAAACACCTTTTCATTTGTAAGATCTGATGCAGAGTTTGCTGAAGTCAGTGGAAGCGAGCCAAATGATTTCAGGAGGTGTTGGAACAGATCCTCCTTATTGAGTTGTTGAGATCATTTTGCCAAGTCCATAGCCCAGCAGACATGGTATTTTCTCTTAAAATTTGCACTGTTCACATAGTTCAAACTGCAACATGCTCATTCGTATGAGCAGTGCCATCACTGGGATTGTTCTTACGAGTAGTTACTGCCCAATATGATTAAACCTGAATTTCTACATGTGTTCCTTGAAAATGTAGTGTCTTGATTTTTGATCTTACATTTTACAGCTTACTATACTACTGAATCCAAAGCCTCTGCATTCCATCCTGCCTTCTCATTGGTTATGTGCCCAAATGTGCAATTCTTCCTCTTATGGGAATTATTCTGGTTCTTAGTGGTTTGCGTGCATTTACTTCATATGGCTAGAAATGAAAGTGTATATTTAGGACAGGAGTTCTGTAGGGTGAAAAGTGGGATAATTCTCATTAGGCCAGTTTTAAGTCCAGTCTCACTCACTTGGGCCCTGTTTGGAGCAGGGACTATTGAGCCGTGAGCAGACTTGTATATTCAACTGGTTAGATTTCAGCTTTTTTAATAGGCTTGTGTATCTGCGTCAGGGCCTAGCTTGAAACCTCAGGCTCCTCACCAACACACTTTGTTTACTAAATCAATTGCAAAAAGCAGGTGCTGAGGGGAAAGGAAGCAATCTTGGATTTGTTAAACAGAGATACAGCCTGTTCAGAAGAGGCTGCAACTGCATATTTTGAGATTTTATTTCAAAATGCTTTCATCACTGTTTGCTGTTCTTCATCTGACGTTTGATCGTTGCTTAATGTGATGTTAATTCTGCTATACCTGTGCTTTCTCTGTTTTCCCCATGGCTTTCCTGTGGATAGCATTATCATGTGTGGTTGCTTATAGTCAGATTAATTTGTCCTAACTTAAAGTATCTGAAATGTTGGTGTTTAGTTCAGTCTACTGGTCTAATTTTCTCAAAAGCACAAACAGATACGCATCATCTGAGGGAGACTTGGTCACTTCTGGGACTGGAGACTCAACTTCTTCACCAATTTCAGAGGAGGCTCGAATGTCTAGCTTAGTGGCCTAGCTTTCTAAAAGCTAAAGTTAAGAGAAAGAGCTTTCCCAGTCTCCTCTGTGTACTGGAAATGAAAACTCCTCTTTAGCATTTCACTGTACGTTGCTTCTCAGCTCTTCGAGAATGCTGGTTTTTCGTTTGGTAAAAGCTTACTTTAATGCTTTGATATTTCATCCTATTAGTCTGCTGTGTTAGCGTGATTCATGGATATTGGAACTTGGAGAGATCTGTCTGCTTTTCACATGTACCATACTTTGATTTTCAGGATGTAGCTCTTTACCGCATAATAGGAAAGGTGGGTGTTCCTGGAAATATGAACAGTGTCAGATAAGAAATGGTTATTTTTCTTTCTGAAATGGATTTTTGAGGACCCACTGCTTTGTAAGTTTGAAATCTGTCTTCCATTGAAAGTCAGTGGGACTTCTGCACGATTGCAGGGTGTCAGAATTTTCCCCGTTGGCAACAATCTGGACGATGTCTATTAGGGATGTTCAGAAACGTGCTACTTACAAATGCTGGCTTCAGTAGACTCATTCAGTGTTTTGATTTCATTGGTGTAGATTCACCGCTCTTTGACGATAGCCTCTGCTTTACCTGCCCTCACAAAGCCATGCTGTTTGCTTGCTGGTTAGCCTGTCATTTTTAGATGCCTGCTGAGTCAGAACCTGTTGTATTTATTCTAATACAACTATGGAACAAATTACAGTTCCACTTATGGGGAACTGTATTTTAGAGGAAGTGGAAACCCTCTTGCCTGAGTAATTAGATCCAGATTTTCTGTCCAAAAGATGACTGGATGAAAACGAGATCAAACAGTGTGAGATTTTTTTGTTTGGTTGGTTGGTTGGTTTTTGGGTTTTTTTTTGTTCCCCTTCAGGTTGGTATTATTTTTTTCTGCTTAGAACTACCTTTAAAAGAGCTTTTCTCACTTTCAGGAAATACCGTCTTTCTGTTGTTGCTAGTGTGTTTAGATAGGTAGTGATCATAACATATAGCCAAGGGTTGGGTGTATCACCTCCCTGCCAAGCCCTTAAAGGTTGGCTAGGCTGCATATGTGTTCAGCTACCCTCCAGTGTGACTGTGACCTTTTCTCCCCTTGTGAATGAGTAGCTGAGCAACATGATGTGGGGTTTTTTCCCCTCTTTCAGATTGGCCACATCTCTAAAGGTTAAGACAAATTTACACTCACTGTAAGCCTGCAGGGGCCGGGCACTTCAGCCTTTCAGCTGTGTTGAACTTGCCAGCAAAAGTTAAAATCAGCAGCTATATCAGTGCCACTCAACCTGGCTGTACTGACAATGTCAGGATCCCTCACAGGGGAATAACAAAAGGAGTCAGTTACCTGCACTACCTCTTCATGTTTTTCTTCAGAGGTTTTTTTTTAGTTTAACTGTGGCCCTAAGGCATTTTCCATAGTCCCTTAGGCACAGGGAGGCTGTAGGCTGTCATGGTGGTACTAGGTTAATTGTGCCCAACTGGCTCTACCAAAGTAACTTTAAAAAAAAAAAAAAAAAAAATCATTTATCATTCCAGTTTGTTTTCAAGCTCACTGCAGCCAAGCAGCAGGACCACTTTTTTCAAGCCGCCTACCTGGAGGAGAGAGATGCCT
The DNA here is from genome assembly GCA_013397275.1 of Burhinus bistriatus. NCBI lineage: Eukaryota > Metazoa > Chordata > Aves > Charadriiformes > Burhinidae > Burhinus > Burhinus bistriatus. Next base: position 309,784 of record VYXH01008007.1, read on the forward strand.
GGGTCCGGGATATAAAGAAAGCAATTCATTGCATAGATGGAGGCCAAAGGTTTGCCAGAAAATCCACAAGAAGGTCTATCAGACTGCCTGAAACAATCAACCTGAGGTTTGTTCTCATAGCTCTGCTCCCCCATTTACTTCCATCCACAGGCAGCGTGCCAGATATGTAACCTCAGTCTGGAAGAACTGTGAGCATGTCTGTCCATGCTACCTCTCTGGTTTTCCTGAGAGTCCTTTCTGCATGACCAACAGCTTCAGAGCGCACAACGTGGCAGAAATGAGCTAGCAATCAGAACTGGGAAGATCATTTTTAATACATCATCTTTTACCAAAGCATGCTTACTTATCAAAGGATTTTGCTGATAAGGAGATTTCTGAGCACAGTGCAGTGCAAAGCGAGACCCCAACCAAAGTGTGATTCTTCCAGGAGAGGCATTTTTATACAATACATGATTTATTGCAAAAATGTTTTAAACCTTTTGTTTGCTCGTCAGAGAAACGCTGATGTTAGCCTAGTTTTTGGATCATGAGGGGAGAGGGGTGCCTGCCAGAGAACTGGAAACTGGCAAAGGGAGAAGAGATAAAGAGCACGCATAGGAAGCCATCTGTTTGTCAGTACCTTAAAAAATTGAGGACAACTTGTTTTTTGCCTCTGAGCAGTAAATACCAAGTTACAAATGAGCCCGCAGTGCTCCTCAGAGGACAGTAAAACTGTACAGGGCCAAGATCAAACTAAATCTGACTTCACAGGCTTCAGCAGAGGATCACCCTGACTAACAGGCCAAAGGACTTAGCCTGTGACATTTAATATTCGTCCTTCTTGTCATTCCAGAGCTCCAAGGAATTAGAATACTGAGCAAGTGAAAAGCGGGCAGGTGGAAGGAAGTCAGACCGGGGTCACTGAGGTTACTTAGGGCCTCTCAGAGCATGCAGGCTTTGGAGATGTCACAGCAACAGGTTTTCTGCTCAGCCAAGGACCTTTAGGGGAACACAGCAAAGCAGTGAACTCCCCTATCGGCACCAAGGCTGTGGGGCCCTGTGAAGATGCCTCAGCAGTGGGTGTTCCTCTCTTCTCACTACAGTCACCACAAGTTGTTCCGTTCTCAAAATATGGGGGTGTGGTGAGTCATCTGTGCACTCCCCTCTCTGCTGCCACAGCTGTGACAGTGACGGAGCGAGGCCTCCAGGCTTTGCAACATAAATTTTTCAGGAGATTAAACTAAGTCATGCTATAGCTCTGTAGAGATCAATATGCCAGCAAAACATGAAGACCCCGTGAATGACAATGAGACCCCACCTGGAGTACTGTGTTCAGCTCTGCGGCCCCCAGTATAAGAAGGACATGGACCTATTGGAGCGAGTCCAGAGGAGGCCACAAAGATTATCCGAGGGCTGAAGCACCTCTCCTATGAAGACAGGCTGAGTGGGTTGGAGTTGTTCAGCCTGTAGAAGAGAAGGCTCCAGGGAGACCTTATAACCCCTTCCAGTATCTGAAAGGGGCTTAGAGGAAAGATGGGGAGGGACTCTTTATCAGGGAGTGTTGCAATAGGACGAGGGGTAATGGTTCTAAACTGGAAGAGGGTAGATCTAGTAGTGAGACACTGGCCCAGGTTGCCCAAGGAAGTTGTGGATGCCCCATCCCTGGAGATGTTCAAGTGGAAGGTGTCTCTGCCCATGACAGGGGGGTTGGAGCTAGATGATCTTTGAGGTCCCTTCCAACTCTAACCATTCTATGATTCTATGGTGTTATTGTATGAACTGGCTAAAACTTTTTATTTGCTAACAGTTTCTGTGGTTCTTTTTATGCACAGTGCTTTGTACCTCTCAATGAAAGATCCTGAAAAGGGAATAAAGGAGTTGAAGCTGGAAAAAGATAAAAAAGTGTTCAATCACTGCTTTACGGGTAAGGAAATCTTGTCCCTCTTTTCCATACAATAAAGGGAGCACAGGGCCGAGAGGCTAAAGATAGATAAAACAGCTCTAAGCTCTGTAGAGCACAGAGAAGTTTGAAAAGAAAACCTGGCGTATGTTTTCTTGACCAACACAGAAGGTGCTCAAAGGATGAAGCTTGAAAAAGTGTTCAGTTATGGCCATGGTAAGCAAGAGAGGAGGAAGAAATTTAACCAGTGCCAGAAAGACTGAAGTAGATCTTTGCTGAAACACTTAACTCCAGCAGAATTATTCCTTTCTGAATTTTTCATCAACAAACTATGACACGTTGTCATTCCTGTCCTGCTCCAACTCAAATCTGCGGGTGCTAGAGTCAAGAGTCACCCTGTTTTGACAGCACTGTGTCAGTAACATAGCAGCCTGGAAGACTGCCTTCTCCAGGCTTGGCTGTCCTTCGTGCTTCCCCAGACCCTGTCCCTGAGACTTCTCAGCTCAGCCCTGCATCTCCTCCCAGCTCTCTTCTCCCTCAGGTCTAGTGTTCAAGAGTTGTACTGGCCCCTGCCATCAGTCGGATCTGCTGTACCTCACTGGATGACCCAGGCACCTTTCCAGATTAGCTCTCTGCATTGTCACTAAGAACAACTTTCAGGATATTGCTGAATAGGTGGAGTAGGCTTGTTGCCTGTGTATTTTTAGGTTTCTTTGTGTCTGTCTTGGTTTGTGACTGATATTATTTGTTCCTTTGTAACCAGGCACCTCTGTGATTGACTGGCTGGTATCTAGCAACTCCATCCGAAATCGCAAAGAAGGTCTCATGCTTGCCTCTTCCCTCTTGAGTGAAGGCTACCTACAGCCAGCAGGGGATACATCCAAGGCTGCTGCCGAGGGGCTGTCAGACACCCCCTTCTTAGATCTCAGTGATGCCTACTATTACTTTGTGAGTATTATATTCTGGGTTTTTTTACTGTCTCAAACTTACTGATGCTCTGCTTTTCTCAAGTTTCTTGTCAGGTTTCTTAAGTCCTGGAGGAAAGATTGTACAGAAATTGAGAGATCCATGTTAATTGTCTTTCTCTACATGATACTCAGAATGAACTGTCTCACTTTAATATTTCTAAGCAGGACATTTTTTTTCTGGCACCTTTCTAAGTGTGAAGTGAGTGCTGAGATCAAGCTGGGTTCTTTTTAACTTAGACTTTGTTCCTGGTAATTTCACCAGTGACCAGAATTTAGCCATCAGTTCCCCTGGTGATTCAGTGGAAGGGAAGAAAGTAATTCATTATCATGGGGCTTCTCAGAGTGGCACAAGCTACAAACCTATTTTTGTGCAGAGCCATCAAATCTGACTCAGCGCGTGTGCGTGCGCGCATGCACACACACAACTTGCCTGAGAGCAGAGAAGCAAAAGTTTTTAATATCCCCCAATAACACCTGTCCTGGGTAGCTTACCCAACATTTTCAATTTATTGCTTCATGTTCTTTAGATTGACTTGAAGAACTTGCAATATCACAGTCACAGTCAAATACTGTTTTAAAGACGTTTGGCTTAGGAACTTGTGCTGGCAAAAAAGTATGCCTTCTGTCAAGTAAAATGCTTAAATATTACAGTTTTGTTTATATTTACCACATAGAATCACTCAACTTCAGCAAAATGAATCTCCCATTACTTCATTTGTTTTCCTAGAATGTTTCCCTGGTAGAGAAACTTTACCTGTGCAGCAATGGAAGCAGAGATGCTGCTGGTGAAGGCAACCTTGTGGCCATCACAGTTCCTGGCTACCTTGGATGCTTCTTGCTCTGCTTGCTTTTTGCTTGTTTTTAGTTTGATTCAATACCAATGTGGTGTGAGGAGGTCACAGCAGGTCAATGTCTGACTTGCTATCATACAAGTAGGCAACACAGATGTTTAAGCCATATGAATGGTTACCTACATTTACAGCATTTGAATAGTGTAAGGTTTCAGTAAGTAGCATCACAATGTATCTGGTGTGGAATGGATGTGATGCACGGATCCTGAGACAGCCTATGCTCACATCACAACATCACAGCAATAGAAAATTGCAAATTTCAAAAACTAGGGGCAGTTCTTGTTGTTGGAGAAGACAGCCTGAGACGGAGCATTTTTATTCCCAAATTCTAGATGGTTGTAATGAGTGGAGGAAGAGGAAGGGTGTGTTGGGTGCAGGGATGGCCAGCCTGGAGAGTGTATTGGCTGTGCTGGCATTGCTTCATATGAACTGCTGTCTGTGCATTTAAAAACCTGTGACATCATGGGATCAAGGCAGCCTGTCCATCATGGAGGAAATGTGACACCAAGAATCATGGACAATGGAGGCACTGACATATATAGAGATGCTCGAGCTCTCTTCAGGTGCCCTGAGACCCATTGGTGTAGTCCTACCTCACAGTGAAACGCTTCCATGGGGACTTGGAGAGCTCCTCAACTTCACTGGGAGATTTTTCCAGGAAAAGGGTTGATTTTTTTGGGGTAGCAAAAACAGGGTGGAGGGAAGCCAAAGAGAAGCCAGATTTGTATGTGTACATAAAACATGCAGCAGCTGGGTAACTTCTGAATTTTCTCTTGTGGTCATGCAGCCAGACAGTGGGTTTTTCTGCGAGGGAAATTCTAGTGATGATGATGTGGTCCTGAAAGAAGAATTCAGAGGCATAGTAGTCAAACAAGGATGTTTGCTGAAACAGGTCAGTATTGCACGTGTTCCATCCTGTCACTGGGATGATGTTGCATGGATACAAGATTACACTTTTACACCTGAAAGCTTTAGAGAAGAGAGAAACTAGCCTATGCCATCTCTGTCCCTCTTGCCTTTGCACAAAGAATGCTTGCTGTAGCATGGCAGCAGGGCTTTTGCCCAACATTGCAAGGTTTATTGCTCTTACTATGAAACAAGACAGTTTATAGTTTTAATTAGAAAAGAGTGCTAAAGCAGGAGATGTGACAAGTCATTGGTACAATGCAGAACTGAACTCGGGTAAAAAGGCTGCCAATCCAGCATCCCTCCGGACACACAACTGGATTCAGTTGCCAGTTTTCACAGGCTTTTTCAGCATACCTGAGCAAAGGAGTCCTTTCAGGCAGTAACGTTTGATCCTGTCCCATCTGTACGATGCAAGATAACTGTATACCTTCTTTTCCAGCAAAACTTTAAGCAATACTGTGAACATCATGGTAAGATCCTTACTTTCCGTTGATCACCTCTCTAGGAAGCCCGTTCTGGTGTTTGACCACCCACTCTGTGCGAAATGTTTCCTAATATCAAGCCTGAACCCTCCACTATTAAATATTCTTTGGGAACCTAAGAACTTTTTGGTGGTGCTCACTTGTATTTCTCTTGCCCAGTCAGGTTACTCAAAAGCAATGGAAGAAACTAGATGCACGTCTTTCTGCTAACTTTTACCCTGTCATGTTCACGTCTGCCTAGTTAGTAAGAGCTTCTTTGCAAACAGCGTAGCTAATTGAGAAACTAATATTTTGAAATGCTGAGAGGAAGTGATTCATGACAGTCTTCCAGCACTGTTAGTTTGGATTTGGTCACCCTCGGTGAGTTGTGGATCATTGTTTGGAAGTGTCACTGCATCTGCTGAGAATGCTTTCAGCAGACCTAGATTTTCCCCACCCATCATTTCAGTCTTGAAAGGATGGCAATGAGGCATCTACGTCCATATCGGAAGGCGGTGGTATTTCTGCTTGAGCTTCTCAGCCACAAACCGTCTCCAGGGTGTTTGAGCCAGATAAGTCTTTTTTGTTGTCGTTGTTGTCTTTGCAGGGAGAGAAGAACCTTCTGCTCGTTGTTGCTAATAGTTCAAGGTACCTTCCTGCAAGACATTTTGCAGCCATGTTTTCTGGCAAGCATTTAAGCCCAGGTCTCACAGACGACATGTGAATGTCATAGCTACCAGTTTGAGATAGGGCAATATCCCATGTTGAAGCTGTTCTGCTTTCTACAAAAAATAGCAAGAGAAACCAGTGTGATAGCCCAGTTGTTGTGCGAAACAGTGGGATGCAGAAAGGCCAGGTTGAAGTCCTACTCCAGTGAATATTTCCTGTCCAAAATATTCAGCTTTTTCCTTTTTGTATTTGCCTGTTCTCTCATGTGTGAGTAAGCTGACTGTAAGCACTTGCAGGCAAAGCAGTTCACGACATTCCTATTTTTGAATTTTCTTAGGGACATCGGAGGAAGAACTGGAAAGTGAGAAAGTTTGTTTTAAGAGATGACCCTGCATATCTTCACTACTATGATCCTGCTGGAGTAAGAGACATTTGGTTTATTTCCGTTTGTTTTGAAGCCAACGCCTTGTAGAAATACCTGAATGGATTATTTGCATAGGAATGTGTGATGGGGAAGAGCAAGCAGGACAACAGGGCTGTTTGTGGTCACATGGCCTAGCCATCCTCTGGAAAAGCAGAGTGAAGGATGGTTTCTGGGGCCGCCAAGTCAGGGTGGCAAATGCCACCCAGACCTGGGAACAGGTAACACTCAACTGGGCTCTCATCTCTTATCTGTGATTAACTAGAATTAGTATGTGCTCTCACTTGATTAAAATGAACAAGGTCATAAGTGCAAATGAACAGAATACAGTCATTTTGCAGTTTATAACTGAGGTATTTTCTGTGTCAGGCCGAGACATGGCGTTCCATGTCTTGTGTAATTCTAACGGACCAAACTCTGCCCTAAGAAAGGAAGGAGCATTGCCACGGGCAAAACCTGCCCCGCAAAAGCTGGCATTCAGGTAGATTCAGCCCACAAGGTTTACTTCATCCTGCATTGCTGCAGGAGCAGTGCCATTGTGGGTTACAGGTGCTGCTTGCCGTGCCTGTCCCCCTTGGCAGAGGCAGCGTAAACACACTGGAGAATGAACACCGAGGAGTTTCTGACCTCCCTATTCCCGGCTTGCCTTTCCCGCTCCTGGCATCCCCTCCCAAAGAGCTGAGGTGTGTCAGCTTATAGGGACTACTTCTTTGAAACTCATGCCAACAAAAATGCATCTTCACCCGTTCTTTGACTGTCACAGTCCCAAAGTGCACAAGAGGCCGATTTGTAAATAAGAGTATAGCTGCTCTTGCTGCTTGGTAAGAATACGTCTAAGATCTACTCTTTTTCTAACCTTTTTTTCTATTCACTGTGACATCAAAAGAAAAGTTACAGTTGGCACAAGGCTTATATTCTACTTGTACCTTTTTTCAGGGCATGCTAAATACTCTGCAGATCCTGAATTCCAAATCCCAGAAGAGATTTCCTATTTATTTGCAGGTCTAGCCCCCCACCACACCCCCCACCCTCCATGTCACACACAGACCGAGGATCCCCTGGTTTCCCAGGTGACACACTAAGTCAGCAAATGTTTTTGTTTCCATTCTGGAGTTGTAGCCAGATATTAACATGTGAACAGTTCCAAAAGTGTTGCATTTCATTTTGATTTCCTATCCTCACCAGGGAGAAGAACCACTAGGAGCAATCCACTTGAGAGGCTGCGTGGTGACAGCGGTGGAAGATATGCCAGACTGTAAGGAACCATATTGAGTGTGCTGTGTAATAAGTTTTTGGTACATTCTTTCAGTCTGCCTGAAATCACAAGTGGTTTTTACTCAAAAGCAATCAATGTGCAATGATTCAGTAATTGTTCTAGTAACTAGTCTCTCTATTGCTGTCTTCATTACTGGAGAAGGATTCTGTGGTAAAGGTAGCAACAGGGAATCTCATGTTTTGTCAGTTGTTTAGAGAAGACTTGTCAAAAGGATGACACCATCCCTATGTTAGGATAAGCAGCCTTAGACAAAGCAACCTGAGTTTGCTCTTTTTAGTTGATGAATTTGGGATGGAAGCTTTACGTTAGAAATGGTTATGCCAACAAATTATTACTGTTCACATTCTGTTCCCTTCCAAAACTAGAAGTTGTGGGAACAGCAATGGTTTAGCATTGCTGCAAGGAACAAGAAACACTTAATCCATGCATTCTCCTCTCCACGGAAGAGGCAGACTATCACACCCAGCAAGAAAGTCTGTTGGCATCTCAACACCTGTGTAGGCTGTGCTGGCAGATATGAAAAGAACCAGAGACTCTGGATGTGACATGAACTTAAACATCTTGTTTTTGTAGCTGGCAAGGCATGGGAGGGTTTGGGGAATATGACCTATCTGCAGGACTGCAGATCCTTCCATGATTGGAGATCAATTAACCAGAGACTTCGGAAGGTGAAATGTGCAGAATTCATGGGTTATTTCTTCAAGAGAGACCTATCTCATGGACCCCATCTTGCAGTCTATTTGCGAAGGCCTGATCAGGCACAGCTGTAGAAAGGAAGGAAATCCCCTTACAATGTGTAAAGGAAGAAACATAGTAAATACAAGACTTTATTCTCTCATAGCTGACTTCCTTATTTCTTCTCTGTAGCCAAGAAGTATGATGTTGACAACATCCTCTTTGAAATCATCACAGCAAATGAAATCCACTATTACTTGCAAGCAGCCTCATCTGCAGAGCGTACAGAGTGGATCAAAGCAATTCAGGCGGTTGCTAGGACTGGAAAGTGAAGATGATCTGCCAGCGAGAAGACAGACAACTGAAATTAGTTACTCAAAACAAAAGAGGAATTTTAGCATTTCACTGAGAGAAAGCAGTATCATCCAGAAAGGTGTCCTAAGGCTTGTGGGTTGGGGGTGAGGGCGGGTAGTGTTTCAATTCTATAGTGGGCACTAACAAACTTAACATTTTTCCACTTGCGTTATGGTAATATTCTACTAAATTATAGCGTAGAACATGCCATATTAGTTTGTGCTGCTTAATCAGCCTACCTTGGGAAGGCTGTATCTTACACCTTTCCGTGCTGCCACTGCTAGTCGTGAGAATTTCACCGTTAATAGGGGACAGAGTCATGTCACTGACCATTGAGCGAGGAACTCAACTAGTCGCCTACCATTCAGCCTGTGTTGTGTTTCAGTATCTTCAGATATTTCAAAGTCTTCCTAAGACAAACTTTACACTTTCTTCTTTACCAGGTCTTTTTACTGCTTTTTAACCTATACAAGTAATGCCATAGATTTAAGGAAAAAAAAAATCAACTCACTTGGAAGCCTGATCCACTCCTTTATAATCCTTTAGTGTTAAAGAAGGGAAGAATGCTGACAAGCATGGAAACACCATGTGGAAAGCAAGTACCACTCAATGAGAGTGGTATGAGGAAAAGTCTCTTCCCACAGTATTTTGACCAGGAAGCAATCTCAGTTCAACTTCTTTGTCACCTGATTTTGACTTTGCTAAATTTCTTCACAAGAATCTGCTCTAGGACCATTGTTTCCCTTCATTTATATCTCCAAAACAGTTGCTAGGGTGTCACGTACTGCTGATTTGACCTGTATTTGAATTAAGAATCTTACAGGAGAAGGGAAAGGATCCATGGGTTACTTGAACTACTGATTTAAGTGGTTTTGTTTAGGTTTTTCTTTTTTAACCTCTAGCAACATACTCAGTCCTCGGTTCTATGCCTTAGTAATATAAGAGAGAGCTTGTGCTTGCTGTAACTGAAATAAACATTATTAGTTGACAGGATCAGTTTAGCTGATTGATCTTTATAGTTTTGTCTGGCTGCATGCATCAAACTTCTAAGTCTTTAACTTTAAGCAGGAGTTGAAAGTCAAGTTAATGTCAGATTCTGCATGTGGACTGTTCCTGATGCAGACTGATGTTTCTGAGTGCAAGTAAACATCAAAATTTTTAAAACTCTGTTTGTAGGTCTAATAAGGTACCTTATCCTTAAGAATTCTTATTCAGATCTTTTCTGTCTAAGAAGAAATCTGGAGCTAAAGCTTCTCTTCAGTTCTGCTTAATTATACCTGTGTCTGAGCTAATGAGCCTGAAGGTCTTTTGCCTTAGTATTGCTTATCCAGCCTCGCAGGGGCAGCAGGCTGGCAAACACTTCATCGTCATGTCCACTTAAGACACCCAGAGGAAAGCAGCGTCTGGCAGGCATTTCCTGTATCTCGCAAGCTGACAGGATTGCTGAAGCCTGGTCTGTCATTCTGAGGAAGAAAGACTCATGGCAAAAAGACACCCTGTCTGCTCAGCCTACTTTCTTGATAATTGCTTTGTGGTTGCTGCTTATTTTTGCTTTCGGAGCTTGCTAACCCAAAAATATCCTATGGCACAGGAAAACAGAAACAAAAAACCACAGAACCAAACAACAGAAACTTGCCAAGCTTAGCAAAGGAAGGATGAAACTGCCAATTTTTAATAAAACTGAAAAGTTTTACCAGTCTTTGGCCTTGTCATTTTTCCCTGCGTCCCTATGAATGGTATTTTCTCTGGTAGGTGATGCTAGTCAGTGTATGTGTGGAAGAACTCTGATGTTTGTACCAGACTATATCAATAGGGACTCTAAACTCATAGGTAGTTCTTTTGATGGTAGATCACAAGGGTTTGTCGGTGTCTGCTTCTTGGTGGAACTGGGAAGATTGGAAGTATACGTCTGATGCCCCCCTACCTACATTTCCTGCTATAAATGTTTTCATTTGCCTGAGACTGGTACTTGGAGTGACTCTCAACTGTTCTTCCTTTTAGTCAGCTTCTCGCGCATTTCTGAACATCAATAATTAGCTCTACATTCCAGGGTGAATGTACCCTAGTCCATTTTCAGTCAAGGCCTGACAGGAAAAACAATACATTTCACAGACCTTTCTTTCCAATAAGCTCTTCACAAGGGACGAATTGGAGACCGGGGTTATTATGGGGCTAGATTTCAAAGACATTTTGTTTCCTAACTCATGGCGGTGCTTTTGAAAATTAAAGTAGGTACCTGAATGCCACCAGCAGTCTGACCTTAGGAATTGTGCATGAGATGATGACAACTGTCACAACCCTTGAACTGAGTCAGGAAAGTCACTAAGGAGAGAGCTACTGGAGTTGAGACAAGGTGGTGAGGACTACTGTGACAGACAACTGCGTATGAGGGAAAAAAAGAAGCTTAGTTTTCCATGACTACAGTTTCTAGAGATACTAAATAGATCTTGTCCAAGGGAATTCAGTATTGAAAAGCAACTAAAAGTCTATCGTAGATTACAAGGCCAGTTACTCAGAAGGCATGCAAGGAAAGAGGCATGTATCCTGCACAAGAGAAGAGAGAGCACGCCTAGTACAAGGAACTAATTGAAAGAAGAAAAACAGAAGAGCAGACCTTCATGTGCCATGCGTCCTCCATCTGTTTTCACCCTCTATTTAGATCACACCTCTTATACACACTCAGCAATGACTACATCAACATCAGTTCCTTTCTACTTGTAACGTGAATTAGTCTTTTTTCATAGACTAAAGGATAGTAAAATAAACTGTTGTGGATAAGGACTGTACTTATAATCTTCAATTCCTGTAAGACTTACATGATATAATCTACTAAAAAGATCCTCTTAGGTTCATGTGTGACTTGCCACATCTTAAACTGAGCAGTTTTCCCCTCCCCTGGAACGCTGACTGCGTGCTTATTATGGTCAGCTTTTCGGGAAAGTTTATTAACCATGCACCTCTAAAAACACCCATGTAGACATGGAGCTCCTTCTTCCACGGATTAAAAGAAAACAGGACAAAGCAAACCACGCACGCATACGCTGAAAAGATAGCATCTATGAGGACTGCAACAGCCTTACAAGCTTTCAGCCACAGGTGTTACTACTTCTTATAATCCAATAAACACCGCATATGGAGGTTGTTATGTCTTAATGTGTTTCTAGCAGTGGTTTCCAAGAGCTGTTTACTTTCCCTGCGCTGTAGCTTTCTTCTGAAGGGTAAGGCTGGTGTTATTTCGTTGCTAAATGTACTTGTTTTGGTGCTGTTCTTTGCACTATGCTGTCTTTGCTTTTTATTTGAAAGAATAGTTAACAGAAATTGTTAAAGGTCTACTGAAAGTGTGTTTTTAGTAAAAGAACACTTTATTGAGGAATCTTTAATCAAAGTTCATTCATAAAGAGGAAGAAACTAGCTAAGGCCTCAGAGGTATGATCCAGTGTGTACTGTCAAATCCCTCTTTTAGACAAAGTTTTTATTTGCATTTGTTAGTGCAGTATTGCAGATAATTCTTCAATGCAGTAATACTGCTTCTGTTTTTGTCTTAGATTTCACACAGAATCACTGGGGTTGGAAGGGACCTCTGAAAGTCATTTAGTCCAAACCCCCCTGCCAGCAGCAGGGTCACCTAGAGCGGGTTGCACAGGACGGCGTCCAGGCGGGTTTGGAATATCTCCGGAGTCGGAGACTCCACCACCTCTCTGGGTAGCCTGTTCCAGTGCTCTGCCACCCTCAAAGGAAAGAAGTTCCTCCAACAATTATTTCCTTCTCTTTTTTTTAACCCCCTAATTTGTTTTCAAATATTTAGAAGGTATTTTTAAGTTTAAACAACTTGATTCACAGAGCTCTGGATAAGCACTTTTTATTGTTTGTAATGTGTATTGATTTATTCTCAGTTCAGATTTGGGTAGTGCCAAAACTAAGAATCCTGAAAACTTCCCTTAGATTACCTTTGTGGCGGGGGCCAGAAATGTTTTAGTAGGGTGGGGAGGTTTTGAGTTTTTTGTTTGTTTGTTTTTCATTGGTTTTTTTTTCTGTTTACACATTTTAAAACTGTAGGGGACTATAGTAGGAACTTTAAAAAGCAAAATGAGTAGATAACAGTCCTCTGCTGGCTGTTGGTAGTCAATATTTCTGTGGGGGCCTTCAGTTTGTGTTTTGAAAAGTGCACGTTTTTGCTTGTGAACTGTGGTGTTCTCGTTGATTTATCGAGGTTTGATCATGCTCAGTATATGAACTTCTGTGTGCAATAAAAGACTCAAAGCTGGGCTTCAAATTTCTCTCTCCCGTTTGGGTTTTCTGTGGGCTAACCAGGGGATGTGCACTCTCAAGTTCCCTTCTCGGCAGTTAACCTTTTGGAAGAGTTTTTGGGTTTGAGAGCTTTGGCAGCCTGAGAAAACTGCATGTGCCTTGCAATAAATAGTGCTAAGTTCTTTAGCCTGCCTACTTGAATGATTTTTAAGTAAATATATTGAGTTTGTTCTAACATAAATAGCAGTGGAATATACATGCTCTTATGTGTTAATAATATGCCACAACATGCAAGAGGTTCTTTTCGAAAGCTAGGATGAAATAAAACGCGAGGCTGTTCACACAGCCTCGGGTTTGAAGGATTGCTTCCAGATTACGCAATTAAGTAATTGCATAGTTATATTATTCAGCCTGTAAACTGAGCAGTTCTTGCATAAAGTGTCAGATGTTTGCCCTTTAACATCAGGACACGGGATGGAAGTCTCAGTCCTGCTTCTTGTGACCACTGTTGACAGTAACGAGTTTTTCTCTCGTTTTCCAACCTTTTCTCTGCTACCAAGGAGCATGGTTCCTATCGTGAGTATCATATCTGTCTGTGTTACTTGTGTGACACTGAGGAGCACAAAGACAACTTAAAAAGCAAAGGGTGGAGGTAAGATCAGTGTCCTGACTGGTGGAGCGCTGGTGCCTTTCAAGATGACTTTGCCGGCCAACTGCACGTCGTGGTTCAGCTGCGTAAGGGAGACTCGTGGCAGTGTGGGGCCTTTGCAGTGCTCCCACCTGGCTTCAGCAGTCGCTGGATTAAAGCCTCAAAGAGGAGAGTGTCTTTTGCCAGCTTGGTGGAAGTAGCTTCGGTATTCAAATGAGACGTAGTCCTGGTAAATCTGCAAAATGAACGTGGCAGGGAGCCGTCATCTGTATCTGTGAGTTGGGTTTGTTGTGTGGGATGATGATATAATTGAAGTATGAATCTGTTGCGTGAAGAATAATTTGAATGTGGCTACTTTGTCACCTTCTGAAGGTATTTTAGGAACCGCTTCACCTCTTAAAATAGCGCGTTGGTGATCTGCAAGCCAAGCAAACAAAAAACACCCTTGAAAATTCTCTGACTGAAAACAAGGTTCTTCTTTTGTTGTTACTTGTGAGACTTCTTGAAATAGAGCTTCTCATTTGGCCTCAAAATGAGTATTTTTTTTTGGACTGGATTAGAACATAGGACTTCCTGCTTTGCATTTAGAACTAAAACTGTGGCTTTCCACGCTTTGTTTCTGGTTCTTGTAGATTGCTTAATTTTTTTTACCTTTCAGTTTGGTTGAAAAGAGAGTAAAACTGTGTATATGAAAGCTGAGGAAAATGCCACTTTTCGTACTTCGTTGGACTTCCATTGAAAGTGTAATGGGGTACAGGAAAACTCTTAACCTTCCCTGCATTGACACTGCCTTTTTTTGAGATGGCAATGCATTTCCTTGTCTTTCTCCATCCCAATAAAAGATGACTGAGAATGAGTGAGGAAAGGAATTGAAGGCAAACGCTGATGAAACTGATGGGGTTTTGTTTCCAGCAGTTGAAAGGGAGGGAAATTATGTTAGTATTTTTTTAAAACTTGTCTTTCACCAAAATCTTGAATATTAATAAACAAGAGTGATCAAGGGAGAGGAGGAGGAACTGGGGATTGACTAGTTTAATTAAAAAATCCAAACTAGATGCCCCAATCTTCCCCTGTCCTCAAACCCAGATTATTAAAAGAACATTGAGAACTTTCTTCTTAGAGTATTGCCATTAGCCCCTTTATTAAATACACAAGAACAATGTATTGCAAGCTCATAGAGTGCCAATTATATAAATCAATGTATAAGCAGTCTTTTCGTGTACCTGCTTCCACATCATAAGGAAAAGTCTGAAAAGCACTGAAGTATATCAAAAGAAAACCAAGAAACTATTTCTTTGTCCTTCAGTGCTTCTGCTATGTGTGTATGTAGGTTTCCTGCTTTTGAAGGCTTAAGTTGCCGTGTGACTCCCTTGTGTGTGATGGTGAAAGTACAGTAACAAAATCAACACGTGTGAGATATTTTTGAATAATAGGAAGAGTAGTTAGTTCATATAAGATTTTTAACACTCCTATGCAGTTTTCTGATTAATAAAAGGAAATATTTCATCATTCTGGTACATAAGTGGTAAAATAAGGTTGGATTTTTTTTTTAAACTTAATATTTTTACTTAAAGGAAGGCTTTTTTTCCCAAGTTACATCTTCAATTTCCCCTTTCTCCTCTTCCCCCCACCTCACCTCCTCCTCCTTAAAACTGTTTTGACCTAAACTTCCTAATCTATAAAGAGAGCTCGTAGCTCTGCTTTTTAGGTATCATAGAGTGGAGCTCGGATACATAAACATAAATGCCTAGTGGCGTTTTAGATGCGCTACAACATACCACGTGGTCTTTAGTCACCCCTCTAGAACAGCAAAAACTTCCACTAATCTCCTCATACCTACATGCTATGTGTAGGTGTTTGGTTACTTCATGGGTATGGAGTGCCATTATAGTCTCCCTATTTAAGCATTTGCAGAGTCTCTGGCATTATTATCTCTAAGTACATGTGTTGATACGAGTTGCGTGTTAGAGCAGTATAATTTAGTGATAAAATTGTCTACAGGCTAGTTGCGTTCAAGAATAAAGGTGTATTAGAAAAGCTGATTAGTTTGGTTAGCCACACTAAATGAAACTTGAGGCACATTTCTGTTACTGGTTATACTGTCAAATGGCTATATGCTGTATCTTGCGAGACCTATGTGTTAGGATTTCCTAGCTAAACTTGTACCGTATTCTTTTTGTTTAGCATTGTGATGGAAAAATAGTGGAAGCCATCAGAAAATATTCCCTCAATTGAACAGATGAATAAAGTTCTTACGTGGTATTGTCATACTTCGTTTATTACCTGTAAGATACTGCTGCTGCGAAAATATTTTGCCTTTCTCAAGTCTTCTTCTTTCTCGTGTTAGGATTAAAGGCTTAAGGTGGCTGGGTTGTTTGTTTGAAGTTTTCCCTGTGTTCCTGACTTGCTCAACCTATACCTTCAATTCAGCCTTCATGTTGAATCCTCCAATAGGTAGCCAGCCGATAATATCTTGTGGTCTTTTGTATTTGGTGTTCTGAGATCACTTGGATGTTTAAAAGCCGTATTTAGTGCTATGGCTAATACGTTATCTCATGGGTAATGGTGTCCTGTGGCATCTGGAGAAGTCTTTGTGTGGAGTTTCCAGGATCTGGCATCTCAGCAACACAACAGGCTGTGCAGTTGATACCCCCGTATTGGCAAGCAGCGGCTCCTTTGCCTATTAAGATTTTTAAGGACCGTGTGTGTCCTGTTCTAACAATATTTTTAAATGTTAAAAAAAAAAAAAAAATCAAACGTTGTACCTGATTTGCATGCTCTTGAAGGCTGGTTTGTTGGGTTTTTTTATTTATTCCCTCCTTGCTTTGTAAATCCGCAGTTGCTGGACATGGGTGGTAGTGTTGGACAGGACGATTCTGAGGAGTTAGAGGGGACTGCAGGGGTAACTGTGCTGGTAGATAGAATTGTCACCTTAGGTTTCATCTTGGTAGGTCCCCCGGGACCTCTGAGTTTGCTGTCCAACACCTCTATCCTTCTCCTTCTTCTACCCACAGCTACAGCTCGGGTTGTTTTGGTTTACCAGAATGGTAGAAGAGGGTCTAGCTTACAGCAATGAGGCCTGAAAACACCCCAACAAAACACACCAGCAACCCCCAATTCTTAGCAGTGTTGTGCTGATCGGAAGCTGCTGCTGACTTGCAGTGTTAAATGCAGCAGATGACTTCTTCCACGGTTTTGGGGACAGACTTTTCTGGACAAGCAATATACTGAAAAACAACCACAAAGTGTCAGGATGCTCTCGGGAACCTGATATGCCTCTACCCAAGTTCATTTGGAAAAAACACCACCACTCCCCCTCAAATCCTCCTGTCTGTATGCCTTTATTACCCTTCTGTCAGATCTGGTGGGCTGAAGCAGCTGATCCCAGTCCTGAGCCCAATTGTTCTGTCTTCAGGTGGAATAACTCTGTCACTTGGGACCTTCCAGACGTGAAACGGTAGAGCCTATCAGGAGAAATATTTCTCTTGGGG
>VYXH01008007.1:334106-364995 GCA_013397275.1 Burhinus bistriatus
AGGCGCGCCCCCCCCCCCCCCCCCCCCCCCGCCCCGTCACGCCATCTTCCGGCCGCGCCGGGGCGCCGGTGGTTTTCAAGGCGAATCTTTCGGCTTTTCGGGCCGGCAGGGGCGAGTGACGTGGAGGCTTACGTCATCAGGCGGCGCCCGCGAGCGGCGGCGGCAGGAGCAGTGGCCGCTGAGGTAAGGCCGGCGCCGTCCCTCAGGACAAGCGGAGCGAGGGGCCCGGCTGCGGTCTCGCCCCCCGGCCTCCCCTGAAGGGAAGGGTGCGGGGCCCGGGGGCGCTGCGGGCCGCTGGCCGGCCCCGGTGCGGTGCTCTGGGGGAAGGGGGGCTGTTCGGGAAGGCCGCGGAGGGGCGGGGCAGAGCTCGGCCTCCGGTGGTTCTCTTCACCAGGCGACGAACCGGCCAGGCTGTGGATTCCCTGAAACGCTGTGGAGGGGGCGGCGGTGACTGCCGAGCGGTGCCCTGCGTAATTGATTTTTCCTCCTAATTCTTTGTGCCAGTGGGTTGGCTAGTGGCAGGGCAAAGCGGCGAAGGGACAGCACTTGCAGTTTCGGTGCGCTTTCGCGACGGAGCAGCCTTTCAGGCGTGGTGGCTCTGAGCTGAGGCGGTTAAAACCAGCGCCTAGGACGTGCTGTCGCTTCAGAGCTCCGGACTTGTGTTCTTGGGCGAGGACTTGCCAAGAAGTGCCGGATTCGTTGGGCGTCTGATCCTGCAAACTGCGTCTTAACACTGTTACCTAACTGTCGGTATAGAATCAAAGTTTGGGAAGCTATACTGATTTGCGGTAAAGCAAATTCTAAGCTGTAATTTCAGCTTTCTCAGAGTTTTGCCATGGCTGTGACTAGTACAAATTATGTACTTAAAACTGAAAACACAGTACAGTAGGGGTCTGCAGTGATTGGAGAAGCCTTGGTTCAAATTACTTTCAGTGGAAGGTGGAAAGGAAGGCATGTTTATTTCCTCTGTAAGTTGACCTAAGAGTATGTTATGTTCAATGTATTTACGTGAAAAGTACATTTTTCTATTTATAACG
Source organism: Burhinus bistriatus (assembly GCA_013397275.1). NCBI lineage: Eukaryota > Metazoa > Chordata > Aves > Charadriiformes > Burhinidae > Burhinus > Burhinus bistriatus. The sequence continues at coordinate 335,144 of VYXH01008007.1, forward strand.
AGTTTGGCTAGCTAAAAATTAATTTGCTTTCTCAGAAAAAAGATCAGGAGGCTGATGCAGAAGCAGCACCCGCTGTTCATCCTGTTGAGATGTCTTGTAGTCCATCGTTAATAGAAACAGCGTGTTCCAACTGTGAGATACAGGGAGCTGCAAAAATGAGAAAAAATGACGCTACCTCCAGACATTTGGTGGGTGCTTAATTTTGAAGTTAAATTTAATATTTGTAAGCACAGGTTGAAAATGAAGTAAAGGTGTTGTGTTTTCTAAATCTCCCGCCCTCCCCTTCCCTGCGGAGAAATAAACTCTGACAAAGTTGTATGCTCAAAATACCTGCTGTTTTATTGATTTGGGATTGTATGGTATATGAGTACATAAATATATTTCTGTTGTGTACTTATGATAATTATGCTGCAGTAATTGGTTCTCTGGAATATGCAAAAACTGCTATTGCTACAGGAATATTTTAAACTAACAATGCAGTAGCTGAGTTTGACTACAGAACGGGTCTGGTCTCTGGTCTGTATCAGTAACCATGCTGTAAGTACCTGTGAAGGCCTAGGGGAATGAATAACTGTTCTGCCAACCAGCCTAAAAGCCTCTGAAATTTATATCTGGAGAGCGTGCGGTTGGACTGTAGATGCTCTGTGCTGGCTATAAGTAATACCTGTTTACAGTGTACTAGCAGGCCTTTTCATTTGAATCGTACAGCTGTGATGGAGTTGTGTTGTCAAGATCCAGGCAAACCCGCAGATAAATGTCTCCTGTTCTTCCCTGGCAGCCAGCATCTTGTCCAGCAAAACCGAGTTTTCCAAGCAAAAATCTTTTGCTTTTTTTAAAATGTTGCTGAGTAAAAATGGCTTTCAGACAGTCTGGATGCATGTATAGAGTCAGCGAGATTTTTCATAGGTCTTCTGTTGTGTATCGAACTAAAAGGGACACATTGGTTAACATCATTGTACAGTAGATAGCTGTGTACAATAAATGAAGTGTCAGCCTTTGCTGTAGCTGAGATTCCTGGGATGGATGCTTACTTTTTCGTAACTAGAGATTCAAACTGATAGTGTTACTTTCAGTATCGAAGTATGTACTGAACATGACTTTGGTGTATTTCATTTGTTTAGGGTGTGGTTCCTTTTTGGAGAGTAAGTAGGAATTGTAAAAGAAAAAAAAATAAAATTCAGGCAATGGACACCATCCAAAAAGTATGTAGTTATCCAGGTTGCGTTTGAAGGACATAACTGTGTACAAACTTGTGATCTAGCTTTTTCCCCCTCTTTTGTAACTGGAAAAAGGTACTAATCAGAAAATATTGTTTCAGGTTCCTCTTTCTGATGACAATGAAAGTGAACGGTCAAAATCTATTCAGAGAAAGAGAGTGCTTCCATCTTGGATGATGGAAAGAGATCTTCTGGTACAGAGGATTTCTGAGCCTGTAATGAAAGGAGGTAGGTTTGCAGTGTAGTATGTTTGCATACCAGTATACATTCATGTACTTTGGTATCATTGTCTTAAATTATAATGGTGGTAGAAAGTATTAATTTGTTACTTCTTTTTCTGTGTTCTGTGCCTGGCAGCTGGCAGAGACTGTCGTCTGTTGTCTCCTTTGTCATCACTCCTACGAGTGTGACAGAGCTCTTTCTGATCTGTTGATTTTCTTTCTGTTCTTTTTTTATGCCAGCTAATATACTCTCTTTGCACAACTGAACATCTGATGTGCTGGAGCCCTTTCCGATGAACTCACCTGTTTTGTTTAGCATGTAAATTCTATGTAGTTTCTGTGCCTTTAATTCTAAGCCTTCTCCGCATTTCAGTCACTGATGTATTGCCCTTCTAAATTTAGATTCTTCTAATTTCACAGATTTTAAAGGAGGGGGGTTTTGGGTGGTGGTGTATGTTAGTTTATTTTTAATTGTGACTGAATCAGACTTGATCATTTAGTCCAAAGTTTCTTCCTAGGAGGAGCAGTTCATCCCATTATAGTAGTTTCTTATCAGCATGAGGCATTCCCTCTTGACGTTCCCACAAAAGGAAATTGCTGAACGTATGATAAACTTCTACCACTGTATCGGCAGTAACAGCAGCAGAATACTGGGTTTAGTCCCTATCAACGGGAGACACAAGGGTGCCGCATTGGCACAATCTCAAGAAAATTTCCTAGCACGTCTGGCTTTGGTCCTAGGAGCTTGTAAAGAGTTCTAAAACTGCTGTTAGACATTCTCTAACAGACTTATTGCAAGGCATTTATTGCTGTGATGACTTTTATTGACGGAACTGAAGGACTAAAGAAATGAGAGAGGGGACCTCCTGCATTTCTGTGTTTCTCTCTGCTGAAGACGGCACGCCCCAGCCTGCCTGCCGTTCTGTGGTGAGGTGTGAGGTGGTTTAGGTGCTAACTGCTAAATTTCCTTCCTTAGTCTAAGTGTATGAACTGTGGCTGCTGTGGGCGTGTCCGCTCCTCTGTGTCCAACAGCTGTTCTTTAATGCCTGTTTCCACCTGCTATTTCTTCTGAGATGGTGTGATGGAAAAATTAGTCTCTTGATGCCCAAGCAGGCCTGCAGAAGTATTTCATGTAGTGTCTGACCAATTGCTTCTTATCTCCTGTAATAAATGCAGGTGTCTGGATGGATTGACCTGGGCAATTCTGTCTTTGAACACCTCTGTCGTATGCCATTGGCTACCCTGCCTATTCCTTTCCTCAAAAGCTAATTTTGAGAAAGTTATAAGAAGCAAAAGAAACTTTACTGTTTTGTTTTTTTTTCTTTCTTTCCAAATCTAGATTGTTTCCTGCTGGCTTATTCCCTCAGATGTAAAAATTGCATGTACCAGAGGACTACCGCTGCCTATGTTGAGTTGTTGAGTCCTGCACTAGTGTGATTGTTTTCTTACGTTTGGTTGTTGGGGTTTTTTGGGTGTGGTTTTTTTTTTGTTTGTTTGGTTTTTCTCCACAAGTACTATAAAGTTTGTTTTATATGTTTATATAACGTTTGTTTCAAAGACTGAACGTTTTGATCACGTAGGTGCAGAGACTTGGAGCTCTGTGAGCAACGGGTATCTGTCTGCTGTTGAAGGCTTGACCTTGAGGGAGCTAGGGATACATATGAACACTATTGGAGCTGTTCAGAAACTCATCACATGAGATGATGATTCCAGCTTAGAATGGGCTGCTTTAATAAAATAACCAATCTCTTTTGCAGATCTGAAACATTTCCTTAAAATTGTGAAATGGTTTGCATCTTTTTAGGGTGGTATTGGAGGGAAAGGTAGAGAATAAAATGAAAAGACTGCCCTTTTGCTTCTCTTTTGTATGTCTTCCTACTGGAAAGGGAACACCGATTTGTTGTTTTGAAGTGAGACACTAACATTTGGAAAAATTCCTTGCTTCTTACAGATGTCTCTGGCATGCCAGTAATTTTTGAAGGGTGAGAGTTTTTGAAGTCTTGCAAAATAGCATCAAGTATCTTCCCTCTGAATGCGTTTTGCAGGAGGTGGAGCTATAACAAAACTAGTACAATGGCCGTAACTGTCTCCTAGTTATATATCCAGAAAATATTACTTCAGTACAGAGAACTTAGAGAGGCACAACATTTGCTGTCTTTCTGTTGGTTACTGGCTGATGAAGTAATCAACTGTGACGTGGCTGACTACACAAGCGGGCGTACCTTGATTTTGCCATGTCCTAATTAATTGATGTTTGTGTCTATAAACTGGTAGTCTGAAGTGATATTTACGTGAAAGGTCTGTGGTGAAAAGTCGTTCTTGGACATTTGGTTTACTTGATCAGTTCCTATTGTGTAAATGAAATTGTCAGTCATACTGATACAGTCAGTCTAGGATATTCTTTTCCACATATTTATTATTTTCCGTCAGATTTCCCCCCTCAAGCATCTCTTTCATTCTAAAACATACTTTTTACTCCTAGAAGCAGGAAGTGAAAAATGTGTTGTTGAAACAGCACATGCACAACTGCTGCTATTTCTCATGCTTTTTCCCCAGTGTTCTGCTTCGATGTAGCTTTAGATTTCTAATGTGGTTAGGATTTCACTGTAAAAGTTGCATTCCGAAAGTGCCCTTTTATTTTTCTTTTAAGGTAGTAGAATAAAAAAAGGCCAAGGAAGGGGAGAAAGTAATACGGAATCATTAAAATCAGAAGTGAATGTGCAGCAGAAAAAAAGATCAGCTTCTGAAGAAACTATAGAGGATTTTGAAGGTGAAGAGCAAGATCAAGGGAAAAGGAGCTCTCTTTCCTTCCCTGTCCCTTCATCTCAGGTAATTTTTTGCCTCAGGGCAGAACCATGGTATTTCAAAAAATGAGAATGTAGTTGGCAACATCATGTTGAAGGTTCGGTCTACGACATAACTCTGTGTTCTGCTTGTGATTTGTTGTTTAAGAGTTCTTTTGACATGCCAGTCCATTGGACAGCTCTATAGCAAGGATCCTGGAAGTCTTCAGAGACTTGGTTTTCTGCACTTCCTTCTCAGGATCTGGGATTTAGGCCCCGAATGTTCCACAGAAATACCAGACTTTCAGCTTTAAGCAAGAGGCTGGAAGACATGGGCCAAAATGCTGGTCCTAGGAGTGGCTTGGTGTGTGTTTTCTTTTTCCGAGAACTCTTTGGGGATAGGTGATGGTACGACACTGATGTAGTGTGACACTGGACTTTGCCCGAACTAGTGCCATTCTAGTCCGTAAAGTTCTGTGGTCAGAAAATTATGGTATGCGGCTTAGCAACTGCTACGTTTTCAAGAAAGATAACAGGGAGTGTGCTTATACCACTATCTCAAAATCCAAGTCAAAAAAAAGGAAAGAAAAAAAAAAAGTAATCTGAAATCCAAAACTATCTGTGGCAATGAGTGAACAGACACTTCAGTCCAGCTGGTCAATGTGCCTGTGTGTCTCTAAAGTACAGCTGTGTTTATAAGCGGTTAAATGCTTACTGCACCCTGCTAATAACGAGAAGAGAAGGATCATTATCAAAGACAGAATGTGTTCTGGTGAGAGTGAAGTGAGGCTTTCCACTGACTTTTCCTTTAAGTGAACAAGCTGGGGCGGTGTTTCTAATCTCTAGCATTAGTGGATCTGTTATAGGATCTTATAAAATACTTCATACTTTGGTATGCTTCATCGGTTTTGATACCAAAACCAATTGGGAGTTGGTTTTGTTTTTTGATTAAATCTTAAGGTTAATTGAAGTGATCTACTCATGGAGACAGCATACCTTTCAGGGTAGTTTTGATACAACATAGTGGTATCTTTTAATCCAAGAAAGTGTTCTGAGTGGTAAGCTTTATTGTTGGCTGGCTACGTTAATACCAGCTGCAGTGCTATTTTCTCTTTGTCAAATTATAAAGTGAGTGACTACATCATGAATTATTTCATTTTGCAATTTGTAAGTATAAAGGCTTTCTCCTCATAATTTCATAAATCATTTTGATCTCAAACACAGTGTAAGAAATTGCCTTCAGAACTTTGCAGAAAAAATAATGGGTTAGTGCAAAAGTAATAATCAGAGAGAGCTCTAAAACATTGGAATTTTGATATCAAAACCAAAATCATGCTCCTGCTGTCATATTTAAGGCGACTGAGAAAATCTGCTGTAGGGTAGCAAGTAAAAAGAATCTTAATTCTTCCAAGTGCCAGCAGCCGCCAGATGGCAGTGAGGTCACATACACATTATAACCATGCCAGTAGAGATGTTGTCTCTGTTTTTCCTTGACTGCAAGCTGGTTTTTAACTAGTAATAAATGTGAAAGCGTTTAGTCTCATTATATACAATACAGGCAATGGATTGAAGTATGTAGTAGAGAAGTCACAAGCGGGAGTGGCAAATTAGAGTAATGTAGTGCTCCTTTTGTAAAAGGAGGACTAATTTCCTAAACTGCAGTTGTTTGCTGAGCCTGATTTTGGGAGTCTCAATAAAAGTCATCTTTGTCTCCAAGCTGACTTACTAAATATGCTGCTGTCAGGATGATTTGATGTTAATGCTGACTTTGTCCTTTCTTAATCGTGTTGCTGCTCAAATGTAATTGTCTCTGGTTTTGGTTAACATTTTGTAAGACTTGCATTGAAAGGAACAAAATCAGATAGAAAACCACCAGCTGATTTTCAAGCTCTGCCAAACACATCCTTGTAAACTAAGTAAATTTACTGCAGGGGAACCTAGATAATAAACTGTAGAGATCAGAGACCTTTGAATAGTTCTGTAGTGTATGAAAAGTAGTTCAGCCTTCAGATATGCTTCCAGGTAATGTCTCGGTTGTTGGGACAATGTTCCTGTCTTGGTTATGTATCTCATTCTTTTTGTAAAGCACACATCTCTTCTTTTAAGTTTAGATATGTTCCAAAATTTAAAATGCAGTGTTTGTCAAAAGTGAAATTGTTACCTGATGGTATCTACTGGCAAAACTGTTTTATGATTTAGTCATGAGCTGAAGCATTTAAGATGTTTTGGGTTGGGATTAAGCTCAAGGTGTATATCATGAATTCCCGTATATAGATAAATATATATATATATATCTGCCATATACCTTGGTACTTGAGGGATTAAAATTGCTTCTTGTATAGGAATGTATGTTCTTCTAGAGTCTACTGTATCCTCACATGTATAACCCCCATTCATTTTTCAGGAGCAGTACCTTTAATTGAAAGTTAATTTAAGCTGAAGTCCTTGGACTATTCACAAATTGAGGTGGTGAGAGAGGAGCCTGTCTGTGTTGTGAGGGAACTGAAGCTGAGGACAGGAGCTCTAGGATAAGTTTTTCTTTAAATTGTGCGTGTGTCTATGTGTTCTTAACTTGAGCCTTTTATTCAGCAGATGTATTTTGCAGCTAACTTCAGTTTGGAAAGTGGAGTAAAAGGTTTTAAAGGCTGGACCAGATGATCTTTGGAGGTCCCTTACAACCTGCCTGTTCTATGACTCTCTGATTTTGAAAACCAGAATGATGAGATGAGGCAGAGTTTGACCTTAAAGCTTTTCATTCTGAAGAGTGTAAATTTTCAGGTCCTTCAAAATGTAACCTTGTTCCACAGAATACATCTGGATTTCCCCTTGAGAGTACCATGAGAAACATGGAAGGAAATGGCAAGACTGGAACAAAAAACCCTGGAAGTTCTCTGGAAAAAAATGATAGGCAGCTGCATAGTAGATGGTCTAAAAGAATAGGTCAGATCTCCAGTAAAACAAATGTAATTGAGGAAACAGAAAACAAAGAGCAGATTACTGGTTCTACAAGCCAACAAGCTCACTGGGGCAGGACTTCCCAATATTTTGGTTCCCAGGAAGGGATTCTTGAGCCTGATGCAAATCTGGATTACAAGACTGAGATTTCTGATTCAACCAGAAGTGCAGATGCTTCAGAAAGCTCCAGACAGATCAAGCGTAAGAGGACACCTTGCATGTATGGAACAGGCTGTTACAGGTAAAGCAAAATTAAAACTAGCTTAAGATAGCTTATTATTAAGAAGTAATGCATTAGTTATGGAAGAGACAACAGTAAAGTTATTACAAGCTTTGATTTGAAAAAAAAATCTTTTGGTAATCAGGGGACTGATGAGAAACAAATGGCATAACAAGAATTTTAAAAGTATAAAAGGAGGAGCCAGGATGTTTTGCAAACTGCCAATATAACCCAAACAAGGGATGAAGTACTTCAGCAAATTAAAAGATGAAGTGTTGTAGGAAATAAGAAACAAAGGTCCTTTTTAAAAAGAAAAGAAATAAAACCCCCTATGTGTACAGTACATATACCGGCAGGGAGAAGACATGTAAATGGTTGAAATGCTCAACATAGTCCCTGTAGGTTTGTTCCATTAGCAGATGAAACTTTTATGAAAGATGATTGTATTTCTTGAATTTATTGCATGCTTTGTGATCTGAATATTTAAAATACTTAGTATGGGTCATCCCTAAATAATCAAGAACTACTTTTATTATAAATTGGTCTGTCTGTCTTTTTTTGGTGTTTTTTTTGGTAATGCTTTCAGTCACTCCTTAAAACCAGAACAAGGCATGCTTACAAACTCCATGTTAACTCTTATCTGGTCAGTGTCTTTGGTAATACATCAAGTGAAGAACAAGTTTGGGGTTTTTTGGTTTTGGTTTTTTTTTTCCTCCTACTCATATCCTCTCACTTCGTGGTGAAAGATCTGTCATACAAATGTCTTCCATCATGCAAATGTTCCAGCGAAGTTGCAAAACTCCAGTCCTGAGAGCCTGGTCTCCTGCTAGTTCTTTCTGCCCAGAAAAGATCCGCGGTGCCAGTGCTGTGTGTTGATATACCAAACAGAAGATACAAATCTAGAGGTGGTCTTGAGGCTAGCAAATGACCAATGACCTGAGGAATGCATTTAGGAGAAGGTTTTGAGCTCTACATAAGCTGTAAGCACAAAAGATAGGGCTCAGCTAGGTAACAGGGGGTCCTGTGATATTTTTTCCTTTATTCTTTTTTTTTTTCCTCCCGCCTTATTTTTTCCCCCCCAGGGGGCTTGAACAATAGGAAAAACAGTGAGGTTGTTAAGAAAACAAGCACAAGTAAATGGATTCTTGTTTATGTTTGATGTGTAGATCAAAAATGTAAAGTTGTTACATTAATGAACACATTGGATTTCCAGCTTTCATGTAGCTTTTTTCACATACCTCAAATGTTGCCCTTAATGAATATGATGAAAACATGTTTTATTGGGCAGTTAAGATCATCCTGTGGTACAAATGCAGCCTCTAGTTTGCTACAGCTAATTCTAATTTTGCTAAGACAAGGTTTCCTCTGTATGGGAGTTAGGCTGATTTAATGCTCTGATATGCTGAAGGACTCCTAATGTTTAGGAAGGCAAATTTTAGCTACAGTTAATATGGAAATAGGAGTCTGTTACGGAAATAGGAGTCTGTATGTGCACATTTATTTTTGCGTCTTTATTCTAAAACTTTTGGCAGCAATACTTTTGGAAAGTATTGCTTTCAAGCAAAAATAATGCTCTGGAATAACACATAAAATCTTCTTCTGTTGGAGAAGTTTGTAAATATGAGGAGTCAAAAACATCAGCTTTGATCTGCCAGAAACGTCATGACAGTAAGCAGCAAAAGAAATATGCTTTGTAGTCTGTCTTAGTATTTGCTTTTAATACAAGACCACCAAGTAGTCTTTCTGCATCAATGGGATAGCCATGTTAGATTAAAGCAAGTCATTGCAGTTACCCATATTTTTAACAGAAGATGTAAGTGTGACGTGAATGGATGCTTTGAAGGAACACGTTGATAGCATATTCAGTTTTTCATTGTGTAGTGTTTTCCTTGAGCAAAAACTAGTTTTTAGAGTTGCTCAGGAAGAGGAGCTGCTTTAAGTGCTCTTTTGAGTACAATGGGTAGTTGGTTTCCCTCTCCTTCATTACTTTAACCTTATGAAAGGTGTCTTCCAACAAGATGTGCTGTAGGAGTCAGCCTCTTGAATGAGTACTGCTTTGGTAACTGTAACATTTCATTGAAGTTTTTTTCTAGGTGAGGTTTCTTATTCATAAAATGTCATTTGTCCAATAACTAAATGCTCTTCAGAGTTCTAGTCTTTATTTTGTAAACTCCTATTAAGAGATACTTGTCTTTTGGATATGACTTTGGCACCTTTGGTAGGTGCCTGGTAAAATTAGCACAGATTGAAAAGAGTAAATGCTAGTTCTGTTGATTTTTATTAGATTTCTCTAACACATATCTTAAACATTTAGGAAATAATTTTGTAATCCATAGTTCAGTTTCTTCATTTATGAGTTTGAAAATACTGCTTTTGAAAGAATCAAGCTTGATGCACATCTTTCGCTCCAGGGATTCTTCTTGCCATCATCCTTCAGTGTCAGATTCTCTTTTGGAGGTAGCCTGAAGCTTTACCATATTGAAAGAAATTGCTGCTACCACCAGGAGGCAAAGTGCTCTGTGTATGTTGTATCTGACTATTTGTTGTCAAGGAACTTACTCTTTGAATACTGTCTTGTGTTCGTTTTCTTGTCTGCTGCTTGGTTTTCTGAACTTAGAAGAATAGGGAATTAAAAATAAATCCAAACTCAACCCCCCTTTTCAAGGGCTGCATAGGAGTGTGGTAGACCTGAACCTTCATCTCTAAAACCGTAACCCACAATTTTTGTCCACACTGGGTGTGTGTAAATCTTTCCATAGCTGTCAAAGCAGGGCATGCTCAATCCACCTTTGGAGTTGTATGTGCATTCTTTTAAATACTTTGTTCTTTGTTTCTGAAAATAAGTATTTTTCTTTTCATCTTAAGCTTTTAAATCTGTCAGCGGAAGATCTGCATCTGTCGCATCTGTCTTTTTGAGTCCTGTCTTCTAATAAGACTTACAATTTAGAATTTACAAACATCTGAAGCGCAGTTGTGGTATAACTTCAGGCTTGAATTCTATGGCTTTATAACTACTGCTGGCAATTCATTATATCTTCGCTACCAGTTTCTTTAGTAGCTGAGAAAATAAGCCCTTGAAATGGCAGGGGTCTTCTGCATCTGATTATGAAGAGCCAGGGATTCTGACATAATCAGTTAAACTTGCTTTAGAAAAAACTTTTAAGTTGCTTTCGGTAGCTGCACAGGTAAAAAACAGTCTTAAATATTTCACTGAGCAATACTCAACATCTGCTTGAGATGACTGCATTGATTCTGGATTATTTGCATAATTTTTATTTGCGTAACTTTCTGTATCTTGAAGTGTGAGTACAGAAACTCAGAGCTTCTGTGAGAGCAAAGTTGCAGTAACTGCACGAGTATGTTTTTTGAGAAGGCAAATCTCCCGTAAAACTTTATTCTTAAAATAGGCTTTTAATTGGTTGATTTTTGTGTGAGTAATGCTTAATGATTTTGTTTTGATCAAATGAATAGCATATTCCCGTGCAGTGAGGTTTTGTTGTGAAACTAATTAAGTTCGGAGTGCAACGCATGGCGTGATAGATGTTGTGCTCTTACAACTCAAATCTTTTCTGTCTAAAAAAACCCAAACCAAACAACCAAAAAACCACCCAACAAAAAAACTCAAAAAAAGCCAAACCCTTAATAAAAGGAAGAAGCTTTAGATTTTTGCAAGAAGGGAAAATGCTTAATATAAGCTATGCACTTCTCTGCTTCTGTTTATTTTGCTGGATGTCATTGCACGACACATAGAAGTGGAATAAGTACAAATTACCCAGGTAAAGGTAATATAAAATATGATGTTTCTACTGGTCCTGAGCATCTCAAGTAGGACATATTTAAGATACTTCACAGGTAACATATAATTTGAGGAGCATCATCCACTGGCCCAAAGAATCCTGAAGCCTTGTGATAAGGAGTGTGCATCGAGACCCTTTTGTTTCTCTTCCTCCTTCCTCCCATACTACTTTCTTTTTCTTTTTTCTTTTTTTTCTCTCTCCTCCAATAAGGGCTGTTTGGTGTTGTCCAAGTACGTTTCAAAGTAAATTTTTGAAAGGAGGTGGATATCTCCTAAAATACAATAGGTTGGCTAAGTGACAGCTATTAGGCCTTCTTTCCTTGGTGGCTATGATGCTATATGTATCTTATTGTAGGGATAAATATAAAAATGACTTCACAAACATTAGTTGCTTCTGTATGCCTTTGAGAAGATGAATAGTGTCTCAAATGACTCAAAATTCTTGCTAATAAGCTAGCCTCATGCATTTAGAAAACAAAGCAAGTGGCCTCTAAAATGGCTTGGTTTCATCCCATTTATTTTCAAATGGGAAAATAAATAGGCAGCCAGCCTGAATTTGGTGTAAGTGACGTTTTTTGAGTACTTGTGGTAGAGTAAATGACTGGTGAATGCAACCTTGCAATGATTTCTAGTGAAACAATATTTACTTACCCTACAGTTTGCAGACATTAACAGAAAAGACCAGCACAAGATGTTTGTCACCTATGTAAATAGATCCAAGGGATACTGGGTCTTTGATAAGTAGCTCATTGAAGAGTTTATCTGTAGCTTGCTTGTTGAGCTTCCTGAGTGAAAGATACCAGGCAAACAGAGATTTGAGGTATTAATACTAAACACGTAATTGTTTTCGAATGCCTAGAAGGAGTCCTGAATGACTACTAGAGCTCACAGTGCTTAATAATCATTTTGCAAAAGCTGTAACAGAAGCTTTTTTTTCTTATGGTAGTAGTTGCAATGCTGAAATTATCGTTGTCTGTTTCCTATAAAGTTCATAAGAGGTAGTTGTGAATTTAAAGGAGAGATGCCTATGAGGATCGGTGAGGAAGCCGTTGTGTATGTACGTTTCTGGCTCTGTGTTTCTAAATGCAGCTGTAACAAGTGTAAACTAAAGCAGTAATCACTCTGTAGTTTAAAGTTGTAATTCCTCTTGCTTTGAGGCAAGCCATTCACTTTTATAATTTGCACAAACACATTGAAGATTATGTACTCTGTGTGGTAAATCACTGAAGTATTTTGTGGACGTCTTTTGGAAAATAATTTATTAAAATATCCTGCATTCCATGCTTTTAAATATTATGCTTGGAAAAAAAGTGTCTCTAAAAGAAATAGGGAAAAAGTAGATTTGCTTTTGATACCAGTATGTTTGCTTTGCCATCATTTTTGTAGTATGTTTTGCTCTATCACATGAATTTCTCCTGAAGTTGTAACCTGGCTTTCTGTTTTCTTTTTAACATTGCTTACAGGAGTTTTATAATGCAAACTCTTCTCTAAGTAGTGTTGTTATAGCTGCCTTGTCTTGTGTGGTGTGTGTGCAAATATATTGCCCAGAAGCAGTAGAAATGGTCTTTCAATGATGCATATATTTGTATTCATTACTTGCTTACCTTGGATTCAACTGTGTAAGTGTTGTAGAGCAAAAAGTCATGGATGCTCATCACTAACATTGGTGTGACTCGAGTACGTGCAGAGAGCTGTTACGTCTTATGGTGCAACTTCATGTCATCGTTGTAATTTGATATTTCAAATAAAACATTATGGTAGCCAACCAAACGCAACAGCATAAGGTAATATCCAATAGACTGGTCCATCTGGGATAATATACTAGCATTTGAAGTATTCAAGTGAGTAGTAACTGGCATACAGAACAGAAATAATAGTTGAGGCAGATTGCCTGGAGCTAATAGGCAATAACCCAAGGATGTGGGGAGTCTGTAGTACTGCAGTTATTCAGCTGCCATGCGTTGGCCCTCCCAACTTGTACTGAGACTTCAAGTAGAAGTTTCTATCGCACTTCAATACTCCAGAGGGAGTTGTAACTGAGCAAGCTGTCTACTGAGTAAAATTTATGCTATATGGCTACATCAGTAGATTGTGTATGTGTTGGAGGTCTGAAACGTAAAGCTGATGGCAAATAGGAAAATTCCTGTTTTAACCTCCTTTGCAGCCTGTGCAGAGACAAAGCTTTTCTTTTGTTGTCATGAAAGCAGGTCTTACATTCTTCATAAAGTTAAACATTAAAAGCTCTTTTTTTATGTAACCACAGAAAAATGAGTTGTCACTGATTCAGTAACAACCTTCTTAGCTCCATTTCTTGTGTTTAAATGGAACAGTCAGTTCTCTCTATATATTTGTCTTTTGCAGGAAGAATCCCATTCACTTTCAGCAGTTCAGTCACCCTAATGATGATGACTATGATGAAACGGAGATCGTAACTCAGCGTAACAATGACAACCGGCCTGAATGTCCATATGGAACGGCTTGTTACAGGTAAGAAACACTGTACAAAATGGCTTTTCTTGTTTTACAGGTTAAGACTGTTCTCCCTTGGAGTTACAAAATGACAATAGAATAATGAGTAATTCTTGATGTTAAATCTTGAGTATACCCTACCATTATGGCTTCTAAAGTCTCACTGGCTTCTGAAATTTACTGTGGACAGACTTCTACCTTTAAAGTACCAAAGTCTGTGCAAAATATTTGTTAGTGATTTCAGCTGATGAATATGAAAACTTGACTTTTGGAACCTATTCAATGACCTAGAGATCAACACTTTTTCACTTGTCAACATGTAGTAAACTGTTCTTTTTTTATATAAACAGCAATTTATAGTTACATGTTGTTCTTGATATATAACTTTTAGTTCAAATTTTGATAAAGTATTTGTTGAGAATTTGTACAAAAACTCTACTTTAATCAGTATTTGATTTGTTAGAAAGCATAATATAGGTAACAACAATAAAATCCAGTTACGGCTGACTGCATTTCCTTTAAGCACTGTTGATTTTCTTCAAAAGATTGTTTTATTCCATTTTGTTTCTCAGTGTCTAGGATTTACACTTTTATTTAGTAGAGTTAATGATTACTGTGTAATTGACACAATGGACAAAAGGATATATTTGGTGGCAATAGCACTTCTGTGGAGGCATACTGAAATTAACAGCTGCTGTTGATAAAGATTTGCCTGAGCAGAAACTTTTTCTCCTCCCTCTTCCAGAAAGTGTGATGAACCTAAAGACCGTGTTCTCTATGAAATGTAACAAAATGAGGGTAGCTCTAAAGAAAAAAGCCGTGTTATATTCAGCTAATGCAGAAAAAGTGTTTCTCTTCTGAAAAACATCTATGAGATTAATTTCTCATCTCGGGATGAAAAATCTGGTTTTATTCTGGTAACGAAATTTCCAGCGTACTTTTCAGGAGTACAACGGATGCTACATCCAGAACCAAAACTATCTCTCCTTCCAGATAAGACAACCTCTGTGCTGTATTAGTTGATCATTTCTTAATCTGTGTTTCATTCTTTGTGGATAGAGGAAAGGAGGCACCAATGAAGCAATGATAATTCTTTCAACAAAGCAACAGATGAAATTTGAAGGGTTTTGTTGTTTTTATTGTCTTAATCTGTTGGCTGCTACTGAAGGGAGCATAATTAAATGATCTAAATGCTATGCCTTGAGTTGGGATCAAATGGTCTGAGGCTGATGATAGTAGTAAAGCACTGAAATAGGCAATTATTTTTGTTCTAGTACAGTGTATTTAATAGGAAGCTGTATTTTCATTTTTTTATTCAGATAACTATCACTTCTATCTGATAACACATAATGTACTTTGGGATGGCACTATAAGTATAGAATTGTAAATCAGCTTGA
This sequence comes from Burhinus bistriatus, assembly GCA_013397275.1. Taxonomy (NCBI): domain Eukaryota; kingdom Metazoa; phylum Chordata; class Aves; order Charadriiformes; family Burhinidae; genus Burhinus; species Burhinus bistriatus. The sequence continues at coordinate 350,202 of VYXH01008007.1, forward strand.
AGCATGTGAATTTGTCACTGGTTATTTGACATAAAAATTAATTTTTCTACTGAAGACTAACTGTACTACTCTCTTCTTTGAAGAATAAGAAAACATAAATAAGCAAGTGATTTTTACAAGGCCGTCTTCACAGCAAGGGTGTTTTGTAAAATATACACAAACTTCCGCAGTTGCAAAAATTTGTCTCAAGTTTCAAGCGATGTCACATGGTATGTCATTCTTAAATAGTGGGCTTTAATTGTCGCTTATTTTCAGGAGCAAAAATTAGGAGAACTGAACTGGTTTTCTTCCAAAGTTAAAACTTTTTTAAAATTTTCTGCACAGAAATAAATCAAGTTGAAACTATTTTAATATGCTGCCCTGAGAAAAGCCTCTAATATACTAACCACACAGATTAGCAGAATGTAATTTGGGCCAAGTTAAAACATTTAGAGCAACATTGGATAACTGGGGGGGAAGATCAATTGTGTATTAATGGCCTGAATGAGGGGAACATGTATTGCAGAGTAAGTTGACTTTAAATTGTCTTTCATTGCTTTGATGCTATTTTTTTGTAGAAAACATACAAACTTGTAAACTGAACTTGCTGGATTGCAGCAGCATATTGTATAAGTGAGTAATCTCTCTGAAGAATCGTTCTGTGGCCTCTCCCCAGGATCTTCAAGACAAACAGTTCTTTCCAAATTCTTTAATTTTCCCAAACTATTTAATTTGTAGCCTTACATTTCAGAGTTTGGAAGCTATGCCTGGATGTCTCAGACCTGTAATGCACTGTGCATGCATTGTCCTTAATGCGCTAGAAGTTATGTTCCGGTTTCATTTTTAGTGAGAATAAATATTATATTATTATGCTGAATGAATGCATCTTATCGTACAACTTTGGAAACTACCTTATCTCATCTCATCTCTTGCTTTTGATCAGCTATCTTTTTTTTAATGCTGAAACAGGAGGAACTCTTACTTAACCTGATTTTTTTCCAGCCTACATTCTATAAGCTGAGAGACTGCAGTAAGGCACTGGTCACAGAATTTTGTTTTTAAAAAAAATTTAAAATGTCCATAAAATAACAAGGAGTTCTGGGCTTGTTAAGTGTGGAACAAGGTAGCAAATCAAGTTTTTACTGTTTTCTTCTTTGCAGGAAGAATCCACAGCACAAGCTAGAATACAAGCACAGCGCACCTCCAGGTGAGCCAAGTTGTTCGGTGCGGCTCAGAGCACAGGGGGTGAAACCCAGTGATGGATACCAACAATTTGGACTAAAATGCTTTCAGCTACTTGAAGTGAAAAACACTGGATTTGCTGCTTACTTTGCATTGCCCTGCACCCTCGCATTTCTTAAGCTTCAGGTCTTGCCCTTGTCTGTGATAAGGAAGGTTGCTTGACCACTGCAAACTTGCACTCACTTTTTCAAATGTTATTCAACTGAAATGACATGGCCTGAGTCAGACACAATTGACGTGGTTTGTATGCTTTGTATCTTATATATTGAGAAAAATGCTGTGTGGCAAGTGGCTATTATCATGAGTGTAATAGGATTTATTGAAAATTGAACATGGTATAGTGTGATATTACTGGATCTCTGTATTCTACTTCCTCCATTCAGAGCTGGAGTATTACAATGAAAACAGGGAATATATTTGTTACTGAAGTATTTCTCAACATTTCAAATGAATATTGCAGTAAATTATTTCTGTAGCTTTTCTCCCGTCCCCATAGCAAAATGTGTACACAAAAATGTTTTAACTGTATAAATTTATATCTTAAGATTTCATACTTACTTTTTATTCTTATTTTTCTTTTGATAGGAAACCCTCAGGTAGCATACAATTTTAAAGTCTTGTGATGCTCTAAAACAAACACTGCAAGCATGTCTGTCATCTTTTTTATTTTTTTTTGGACCAGTGATCTTTTTACTGAGAGAACAAATTTTTGCATGTATGCTCTCCTAAGGCTTGGAGACAATGTAATTAAAATTGAATCTAAAATTGTCTAGTCTTTTATATTCCAGTAGCTAGACTTGTTGAAAAACACAGGGGAATGTACTGTTTACATTTTGTCTGTTCAAAGAATTCAAAGAGATACTTTGCATTTTTTATGCTTTTTCTCGATTATTGGACTTGGAGATTTTTTTCCACTTGAAATCCCAATGCAATAAACAATATTTCAGCGCAGAACAGTTATGGAAATATAATGATAATGTATTTTACTTTAAAGAATCAGGATGATGACGTTATTAAGGAGAAATTGCATTTATGGAAACAATGGTATAAAATATTTAAATGTTTTGAAATACTCCAATTTTCTACTTAAAAAACCCAACCAGTATTGATGAGATTTGTCTACAGGTGGCGTGGTTCATAATAGTAAGAACAATTCATCTGGGTAATCTCTTGGGAATCATTCAGTACAAAAAAAAAAAAAGTTTTTTTGGGCAGCAGAGTAGCAGCCTCTATGAATAACCCTTATGCTAGCTTGTATTCTGTCCTGACTAATAACTTTCATTTCTTTAGTAACTGAAAGAGGAACCCGACAACGAACTTCAAAAAATGGTGAGTATGTTCTAATGTTACAAATGGGCACATCAGCATGGGACAGAACTGATCTGCTTTGGTTTTGGGGCATTTAATAGTGCTGGAGATGCTTGATAATACTTACCTGAGGAGAAAGTAGTCATTATTTTAGTAAAACCCTGCTTTCTTTTTCACAAGTAATACTGCTGAAATTGGATTTGCACCAGACTTCCTGGGTCAGCATACCTGTACTTCCTTGGAAGCAGACAAGAAAGCAAACAAATGTCTTAAGGAGAGACACATGTGGCTAAATTGATTCTTCCTTCCTTACACAGGGGTCATAACAGGATGAAAGGAATCCAATATTTCATCCACAACTAGTTATGGTTGCCCTGTAAAGATTGATTGCTCTTGAAACATGGAGATACTCCTTCTGCATTGCACTGACCTTTAAATAACTTTCAGGAGATACCTGTGCATGTGCTGATGAGCTTTTCTTATACTTACTGTGAGGTATTGATGTTTCAGGTAAGATACTGGCTTGTTAGTACTAAAGTGTAGAAGGTGGTTAATGCCTTTGAGTTGGGGGCAGCTTTCACTGTAAACCACGTATGTATCCTTCTTTAGTTTATAGTTGTCAGTGAGGATTATGTTAGTAGCACAGGCAAGCTGTAGTCTCTCTTGATAACGTAAACTGTAATACTGTCTGTGAATATCTCCTCCATTTACCAGTGGCACACCTAGCTTGCTTTGCTGCTGCCAACAATGTTAACCTACATGTTGTGGGTGCATAGACTCCAGTTTTAAATATCCTTTAGGGGTGTTTCCAGGCTTCTTTTGTGTCTCAGCTTCCACATGTGAAGCTTCCTGTTTTTTCTAAAATAATTTAAAAGTGAGCTTTAACGAGCAGTCTGAAGATCTGATGATACGCTGTCTTCGCTTTCGCTGGCCTGAACGAGGCGTGAGGATGTGGAACTGCTGCATCTCAAGCGGAAGTGGGAACTGTCTTGTTTTCTTTAAGATTACCAAGGTGTGGCTGGGTAGTTCCTAAAGAAATCCTCAAAATAGAGAGATCTATCTTCTAGAGAAAATAAATAAAAGTGCAAACAGGTGTAGTTAGTTTTCTAGGCAAAGTGTTTTGGTCTCCATTTCTGTTGTGGGTGGATGCAAAAGATTGCTTTTATACTTTCTGCTGAGAAATTTCTTTCCCATCCCATTTCCTTATCGTGTATCTGTGCGCTTTTGCTATCACTGAATGCTTGATGTGGTTGTATCCATGTGCTAGCATATTCTGAGACATATTTGTGAACTGTTTTGCTGCATCCCATGATGCAAGTATCAGCCCCATCGTGGTCACTGCTCCCTTGTAGAAATGTGTATCACAGCATGGTGAGAATCGTTAGCAGCATTGTAAGAGCAGTGAGGGGTTAAGATTTCATAATGAAGCAAGCTGAACTGTGTGCATATCTAAAGTCCATCTTACTCTAAATCTTGAAGGTTTTAAACTGTAGCTGTGCCTTTCATGAGAATACCATCCTTACCCGCATGGTAGATCCTGTGTGTACAGCTCATGGCATGTGATCAGTCAAGCGTGACTATGGGTGGAAAATTGCTTCTTTTGTAAGCCTATAACACTTTAATACAGACGTGAAATTCAATCTATCAAATTCAACTCCTCTTACTAAGAAAGAACCAGGGAAGAATTGTTACTCCGTGCACAGGGAAAAGAAGGGAATTCATTAATTAAAGTGCTGTTCAAATTTGCTGATTTTTTTTTAAATTTTTTTTATTATTATTTCCAATGTCTTGTTTACTGGCTTGCTTAGCTGTCTTTAGCGCAAAGCTTGTAAAAGGTTGGACTTGGCAAGTTCACTTCTGAGGCAGTCATACTGAGCCATGCAAGGTCACACAGACAGTCAGGGCTCTATTAACCTTTATTTCATGCCTTTTGGCACAACTGCACTGTTAAGCACAGCAGGATTAATCTCTATACAAATGTATTTAAACTCCACCAGCCAAGAAAAGAAGGGTACCATCTACATGACAGTTGACTTGGTTAGTTTTTAACATTTTTAGTCTAATTGCTACTAGAGGGATTGCAGATTGCCAGTAGAGAATGTGGTCTGCGTTCTGAGAAATAATCTAAGGCTAATTGCAGAGGGAATAGTTGTAAGGGAGGAAGCAAAAAAAAAAAAAAAAAAAAAAAGTTAGAGTTATGCTGTCATTAAATTGTCACTACTGAACGACCTCACTACACTGTTGCTACCTAGATGAATGACCTGCTGTGGCTATGGACTATGGAGGATTCTCCTACACACTTCTTTGTAGGTTTTCTAGCAAGCTGATCATCTCAATTCCAAATATTACTCTTTGAAAAGGGTCATCAGCAAGCTTTTTCTCCCCACATGGAGCGGATACTTTCAGAGGAAGTTTCAAGGTCATCTTTATAAATACAGTACTAGAGAAAAGGCAGAATTGTGCTTAACGAGCAGCTTTAGGGGCTGTGGGGCTGAATTAAACTGTAGCGAGAAGAGGTGGAGTGGGAAGACATGGAAGGAAGTGCGTCATTCACTGCTGAAATCTAAAAGTACGGGGAGGAAAACCATAGCATGCTCCTCGTACATTGTAGGAAAAATATAGAAGTAATAGGTATTTTGTCAGAATTCCTACTTCTGTTGTAAAATGCCACACACGGTGCTGTGAAAGTGAAGAAGGGCTTTTCTTTGCTAAGCAGGTCTTGGTTTTACTACTTACATAAGCTTAGTCTGAGGAGTGGGATTTTGTTCTTACTGTATTTAGCTTTTTTTTTTTTCACCTCTCTCCTCCAAGACATAATTCATTCTGCAGGACCATAGTCTGTGATTCTTATAAGAAATTCTGCTGGTAAACATGGGCATGATTAATTTCCTCTGAAGTCTGGTAAACAATAAACTAGCACGCAGACTAGTGGATTACAGCTCAAATTCACAGCTGGCATTTTGAGGTTTTTCTGCTAGGTGGTGCACAGTCGGTCTTTCAAAGAATACAGATTGCTATCCGTAGGATATTTCTCAGTCATATTATTGGCTGTGTCACACATGGCTGACATTATTCTAGGAGGTCATTCAGTGCCTCTGTAGCACAATTCACCTATAAAATTGTTTATCTTTGACAAACTTGACTAATGCTGTAAATGCTTTTGAAAACCTTGGGTGGGAGTTGTTATAGAGTGCAAAAAGTTAACCAGACCATAAGATAATCCTGGAATAGTAATGTTCCCACTAGTAGAAAAATGTAACTGATAGGGGATGTGATCTGACTGCATAAGGTACTGGTGTTCTTGTTTGTTCACCACACGTATAGCTTGAGTGCCTGGAGCTTTGAGCTGAGGTTGCAAGAAGCTGCTAAGAAATGCTTATGGTTAGTATAAACATTGATGATTTGGACTAGGGTCTGTAGCTGAGGAAAAAAATACACATTGATAGTTTCATACGAAAGATGATAAGAACTGCTCAACAGATAACCTGTCAATGATCTTGTACAGATAATTTATCTCTGGATGAGATAATGCAAAAATTGGAGGCTGGGAAGAAGAGGAATGAACATGGTTTTACTCGGAGGTATTGCTCAAGGGCAGAACAATGCTTGATTGGAGTATTAACAGACTGTGGCTAGTTAGGAATCGTGGACATGTTAAGAAAGAGGGAGATAGCATAGGCTTGTAGAGCAAGGTTACGCACATCTGCCAAAATCACGAAGCAGTGGAAATAAACTTGTTAAAGGTTCACAGCTACTGATAAATAAAAGGGGACGGCAATGCTGCCGTGGCAGCAGCTTTGTATAGACACTACCAACTCAGATAGATAAGGCTTCTTCAAATAGCCGAATTATCCCGCCTCTGGGAATTGGTTTAAATGTGCTAACGTATTCAAGCAATTAAAAGAATATTGCAAAACAAGCTGTCTAAAAAAAGTTTAGGAACATGCTGTGCACAGCATCCATTTCTTGTAAATAGAGATTTCTGAGTCTGATTCCTGTATTGTGAAACACCATGAAGGTAGAAGGCAATTTGATCACAAAATGTAAGTTGTGAAGAAGATGGACGGACAGCAGATTAGAAAGCAACGTGATAGAATAGACTGAACTGGGAAACAGGTAGGCTGCACCCAGCTCAGGAAAAGAAGACTTCAGCATTTGTTATTTCCTTAACCCGTGTTCAGAAAGGAAGCACAGACTATCCAGCATGGATCTGAGTTGAGAACACAGGAGGCGAGTGATCTAGCAGATTCCCTCCTCTCACCTGAAGCTCAGGAAAGAAGTGAATGGAAACTAAAAGCCGTGACAGATTCCAAAGGGTGTGAGTATAAAATACTCCTCAGTAAGTATCTGTGGATGAAGGCAGAAAATCTAGGATCAAAATAACGATCTAGCAATAGCTAAACAGCAAGACAGATGGATTGTTTGGGTACAGAAGTAGTAGGAAGACAACTAGGAAAATTGTGTGTGCCACTCCTTAGGGAAAGGCGAGTTAATTGGAAGACGTTACCTGGTACTGTTTTCTTCTGAGATCAGAAGATGTTATTGGAAGAGGCCTGTGATACTGTTTTCCAAGTGCTGGAAGAAAAAGCCAGTAAGGAAAACTTTTTAAGTGGTCAGACTGCTAAGTGCTGCAGTAGGGGTCAGAGAGAGGTGTTTCACCTTTTCATGCGAGTCTTGAAAATCAAACCCAAAATTGTCAGCGTTGGGTAGAGTGCTTTAGATGATTCTTTTCCCCTCTTGAGGGGAGAGACTAACTAGATGGTCTCTGGAAGGTCTCTTTAGTTCTGTATTTATGATTCATGAATATATGACATTTTGTCCCTACAGGAAGAAGGGCTGTGGAGAAAGACAGTGCCAATGATGATGAACCAAATGAGTATGACCTTAATGACAGCTTTATAGATGATGAGGAAGAGGAGTGCGAGCCTACTGATGAAGACTCTGACTGGGAACCAAGTTCAGAAGACAAGGATAATGAAGATGTGGAAGGGCTTTTGCAAGGAGCACGTAGATTTGTTAAGACCAAAAAGTAGCTGCACAGAGCACCACTATGAAGGTCTGATCTGGTTGTGTTAAAACGTGGATGTGCAAGGAGAGGAATTTCTTGGAAAACTGTTTTTTCCTCAGTGATGTAAGGCACTACAGGAAGAATTTAATGGGGGCAAGGGGATTCAGCAATGCCTTTCTTGTCCATATGTGTTATTTTGTGGGGGGTTTTTTCTTTTATTTACGTAGTGGAGCTAGAGGACTGAGCTCTGAAAGTTTTTTGGTTGGTGGTTTTTTTTTCCCCTCATCTGTTTCTTTTGCAACAGCATTGGTGTCCCATAGTTTGAAATACAATTTTAAATGTTGTTAATGCTTCATCTTCCTGTGCTTGAAAGAAATGCTGGCATTAGGAAAGCCTTTTGTTTTGCTGAAACACAATATATACTGTGTTGAATGAAGAGGAGTTACACTTCACACTTGCAGTATTGCAGACTAATTCTTGGCCATCGCTGGATAATCTGTCTAAATCATTTTTTTAATGTTCTTTTGAGTTAGTGCAGTCTTAAACTTCATTAGTCTGCTTTCCTTGTAGGTGTTATTTCTTTGTTTCTCTTGATGTACACTAGATAAATACAGGTTGTCTAAATCACTTGAGAACAGTATCTCAGTGTATTGAACCGCTTGGTTGCCTCAACAACAATTATGGTGTGTTTGCTCTAATTACGGCAGTACCCCTTTCCATGCCTGTACATCACTGGAATTGTGTTTAGTTCACAATAAAGCTGAAGTCTTGATGACTGTATTTTTGCACAATTAAACTTGTAACATACTGTGGGAAAAAACGTCTAACTGTGTCTCTGTGATTTCTAGACGCTTTGCTGGAAGATCTTGCCTTCAATGTGTTCACAGCTTCCCTCAGCTTTCGTGAAAAAAAGGTAAAAAGTTTTAGTATGTTTCAGGACAGATGACTGGAGCCATGTGAATTGGGCACTTTTTTTGGACACAATCCTGAAATTCAGGAGGGGAAGCATTGTGTAGCTCTGGCTCCCCTGTGAATATTGCCCAATCATGGTCAAAACCAGACAGCCAAATACACTCGAGCTTTTCAGTTGGGTGGCAAAATGTTCTCTGCTTAAAATACTTTTTCAGTGAGTCAGGAATGCACCACAGGTTAGTGGGCTGAGTCTAGAGATAGTCCTATGATTACACTCGCTCTGGCTATAGTTTATTCTGTAAATATATTAGTGAAATAGTAAGAGGCACATTCTGACCATCTATGCTGATTGCCTCCAAAAGACAGAGTATAGCATTTCACTATGTAGTCTCTGCATCAAATTACCCTGTAATATATGCTTATTAGCTCTGAAAAAAAATAGACTGGTGGAATCTTTACTGCCCCCCCCCCCCCAAAAAAAAGTATTTTGAAATGGTGTACTTTAAATGAAGTGAGTAAGAAGTGCTTTTCTTCAGTTGTCACCTTAGAGGGTACCTATCTATTTTCACAAGACAGGGCTAAGATTTGTAAGCTCTCTGTTCCTTGCATTATGAGGTGCAAATCGTAATTCCTTCTTTTAGCTTGTGATACCACAGATCTCTTTCAAACTGCTTCTGAATTCCCTTCCTGTAACATCTCGGCTGCATTTCCTTGGCTTCATTTCAAGCCCGCTCCTCCTTGCCCTCAACACAGAGCATGGGTAGAAGTCAATTCCCTTTTTATTTACAGCCTCCTTTCAGATATTTAAAGGCCCTTACACAGCTCTTTTCTGCCTTCTCTTGCTGACATTAAACGACGAGTCCGTTCACCTTGTGATTAATCCTATATGACCACGTTCCCTGAAACCCTGATCGTTTTTAGTCATAGTCCCTGGATGCTTTCTAATTGGCATCTATCTTTCTTGAAGGGTGATCCTCGCAAATGGACACCATTCCAGATGAGAACTGACCGGAGGCCCCAGCCCAGGCATGACTCTGGGATCAGTTTGCCATCAGCTGTCAGTAATTGAGTCATTAGCCTGTTTCTGGGATCATCAGGTGGGGGGGTGCGGAGGCTTTCCGGAGCCCCCATCCAGGTACCTGCCCTGGACAAGCTGTTACACTGTCAGAGGAGGAAACTCGTGTTGCTCCTCTTGCACAGCTCCCTCTTTACTGTCATTTTTTGTTCATGTTGCCTGAACACACATCAGCTCTTGGGTAATTTATTTCTTTGGGAACTGAAATTGAACTCTTCAGTTAAAACAATGCGATTTAATTTTTAAATTAAATTATCGAGTTTTCAATTTCATGTGATTTTCTTTTGCTCCTCACCCCTCTGAATTCCTCCCTGTCCTGTCGGCACAAACCACGGGGCTCTGGGGACACGGTGGAAGCGCGCAGGGCCAGTACGTTCTCCTTTTGGAGACACCAGCCTGATGGCCTGGCGCAGGAGCGTTTGTTTTCGTGGCTCCTGCGCCGGTTTTTGGGGTGTTTTTCCCTCATTCGCGTCGTCCCGCTGGGCGCCCCCTCCCCCCGGCGGCGGGACGCACGCGCGGCTTCGGGAAGCTTCAGGCGGTAACGGCCGGCGCGAGGCGCTGGGGCCGCCGGTGGCAACGGCCGCGGCGGGAGCGCGCGGGCTGCGGAGCTGCCGGGCGCGGCGCGGCCCTGAGGAGGAGAAGAAGGAGCAGGAGGAGGAAGAGGAGGAGGAGGAGGGCGTTTTCGGGGAGGACGGCCGGGGGAGCGGATACCCTGTTCCCAGGTCCTGGCGAGGGGAGAAAGCCGCTTTCCTGAGGTGCGGAGCCTGCGCCCGGCCCTGCCGTGAGGGCTGCCGCCGTCACCAGGCGTGCTCCAGGCAGCGGAACGCGGGTGTCACAGTGGGTGTCTGAAGCCTGAGGTCCCAGGAGGTCGGAGCCTGGGGGGCTCAGGTGCTGCCTGTTTCCACCTCAGAAGCGGTTATTACACCCTCCTCTCCCCCCGCCCCGTTGGCATTTTCAAACGAATAGAGTTGTTTTAGTATTGAAACAAGAGGCATGTAAGAAGGTTCCTAAACGTAACCACATTGAAAACCTGTTCTTCAGAGCGAATTGTTTGTGTGGCATAGTGAAGCCTGGTCCGTGGACTGAGGTACAGCTGAGGGGGTGGGGGGCAGAAACCAGCAAAGGGCTTTGTGGTCAGGGAGCTCCAGCCTTCCTGTGGTGGACATGGGGAGAAGGGGATGTAAATCACCTCCGAGCCAAGCAGCTCCGTTATACCTTTTGCTCTATGCATATCCTCCAAGTAGCGATAACCTGACACCTCCTGTCTGTCTGTCTGACAGGTCTGTTTGCACCCAGCCATAAAAAATGGGAGAAATTTAGTAGCACCTCAGATTATTCTAGAACACCCTTTGCTTTGAAAAACAATGCTTTTTGCTCAAAAGTGGGAAATGAGCAAAACAAAAATAACCTTCCACTTGATGCATTTCATAAAAATTCATCTGTATTCTTAGATCAGCCTATTGTCTCGAAGTTTATTGCATTCCTGAAGGGTAATCTCCTTAGTTCCTTTCTGCCTTGCCAAGGTTAATTCACTTGATAGGCTGGAGGGATTCCTCTTTCTAAGCATAGTGTCATGTCTGGTGTTTGTGGTATCATCTTGCATCAGGGGAAAAGCAAGCGAGAGACATTTGTTCCCATTGGGGAGGGGAAATATGTGAGGACCCCATTGTTGTGCTGCCCTGGAGGAGCTCTTCATCACGCTGCCACGGTTTTCTTGGAGCCCATCATCACACTGCACCGGAGGAGTGTATGATATTTATTGTATTGTATGTATTGTGTAATACTGTGTTGTATATCTTGTCTTGTCTTTTATGTATTGTAATGTATTTTGTATTGTATTTTGTGTGGTATTTTGTCTTGCATTGTCTTCAGTTGTGTGTAGTTTATGTAGTCTGTGGTATGGTATTTATTTTTTGTATGTATGGTTTGTATAGTATGTATGGTATTGCTTATGTTGTAGTATATTGCTTGTATTGTATGGTATATATTACTTGTGTAGCTTGTATTGTATCTTTTATTCATTGCACCACCCCGGATGAGCCCCTCATTGCACTGACCCAGAGGAGTCCCTCACTGCGCCATGCAGCAGTTAGCCCTTCATCGCGCCATGACGGAGGAGCTCATCATCGTGCTGACCCGGAGGAGTTCGTTGTGTCGCCCAGGTCTTCTTGGAGTCATTCACTGCACCGACCTGGAGGAGGCCCTCATCGTGCCTCACTAGTGGAGCCCTTCACTGCGCCACCCCAGAGGAGACCATCATCATACTGCCCTGGAGGAGCCCATCATTGCGTCACCCCAGAGTAGCCCGTCATTGCACTGCCCCAGAGGAGCTGTTCACCGCAGTGCCCCAGAGGATCCCATTGTTGCGCTGCCACGGTGGAGCCATTCACTGAGCTGCCCTGGAGGAACCCATTGTTGTGTCACCCTGGAGAGGAGCCTTCGCTGTGTTGCCCCAGAGGAGCTCTTAGCAGTGTCATCCAGTAGGAGCCCTGTGCCGTGCCGCCCTGGAGGAGCCCTTTGCTATGCCATGCTGGAGGAGCACTTCACTGCGACACCCTGGAGGAGCCCTTCACTGTGCCGCTCTGGAGAGGAGGCCATCATTGTGCCTCCCTGGAGGAGCCCTTTGCTGCACTGGAAGAGCCCTTTTTTGCGCCACCCCAGAGAAGTCCATCATCGCACCGCCCTGGAGGAACCCATTGTTGCGCTGCCGCAGAGCAGCCCTTCTCCATATTGCTTGTATTATAGTATATTGCTTGAATTCTATAGTATATATTACTTGTGTGGCTTGTATTGTACCTTTTATTCATTGCAACACCATGGATGAGCCCCTCATTGCGCTGACCCATAGGAGCCCCTCATTGTGCCATGCATCAGTTAGCCCTTCATCGTGCAGCCCCAGAGGAGCTCATCACCATGCTTCACCAAAGGAGCCCATTGTTGTGCCGCACTGGAGGAGCCCGTTGTTGTACTACCCCAGAGGAGCCTGTCATCACGCTGCCCCTCAGGAGCCCTTCACCTCACTGGCCCAGAGGAGGCTATTGTCATGCTGCTGCAGAGGAGCCCATCGTCGCTCAGCCTCAGAAGAGCCCTTGGCTGCACCATGCCAGAGCAGCCCTTTGCCACGCTGCCCCAGAGGAGCAATTTGTCGCCATTCCCCGGAGGAGCCTTTCACAGTGACAAGCCTGAGGAGCGTGTGGCCGTGCTTTCCCGCAGCAGCCCATGGCCATGCCTTACCGGAGGAGCCATCTCCACGCCACACCAGAGGAGCCCTTGGCTGCGCTGCCCTGGAGGAGCCCTTGGCTGCTGCACGCCAGATGTGCCCCTCATGGTGCTGCACTGGAGGATCCCATTGTTGTGTGGCACCAGAGGAGCCCATCGTCATGCTGTGCTGGAGGAGATCTTCACCGCACCGCCAGGAGGAGACCCTGGTTGTGCTGTGCTGGAGGAGCCCGTGGTCTCGTTGCCCTGGAGGAACCCTTGATGTATTGCCCTGGTACGTATTCTGCAGTGTGGTGTGGATTCTGTGGTGTGGTATTTGTAATACTGCATTGTATGTCTTGCATATGCTATGGTGCTGTATTTATTGTACTTTTGGTGATGTAAGTATTCTATGTATTCAATTGTATGTAGTTTATGGTGTTTATTTCCTTGCACGTATGGTATGGATTGTATGGTCTGTATTACTTGTGTTGCTTATATTGTATTTTTTATTCATCGCACCGCCCTGAGGGAGTCCCTCATCGCGCCATGCCAGAGGAGCTCTTCATCGCAGTGCCCAGGTCTTCTTGGAGCCCCTCATCATGCCACACCTGAGGATGCCATCATCACAGCTCGCTGGAGGAGCAATTGCGCCATAGGAGCCCCTCGCTGCTCCGCCCCGTAGGAGTTCCTGCGCCGCCCTTGTCTTGTTGGAGGCCCTGGTGGCACTGCTGAGGAGGAGGCCCCCATTGCGCCCCACCAGAGGAGCCCATCGTCACGCTGTGCTGGAGGAGCACTTCACTGCGCCAGCCCGGAGGAGCGTATGGTATTTATTGTATGGTATGTATTAAGTAGTACTGTATTTTATGTATTGTGTTGTCTTGGAGGTGTTGGAACGTATTTTGTCTTATATTTTTACCTGTCTTATATTTTACCTCGCGGTTCAAAGACGGTACTGGAGCTTGGGAACACGCATGCGCGGTCGAGTGGTCTAAACTATTAACTGTATTCTTTAGACATCAGCAGGGCTGTTATTCCCTACCCTCACTATTGCCGTAGCAGCTTTCTGTGAGGGCTTTGAATGCTGACCCTTCTCTCTGCCTCCTGCTTTCCTGTACAGCAGATGAAGCTGTTTTATTTTTCTCCCTTGTTCCTGGTCAAAATAGCTCTGAAGCTGCTGCTGCTGTGGGTTTGCAATTTGCACTACTATGTTTTTTTTGTGGCATTCTCGTTGTGGATCACTTCTGCTGTGGCCAAGTGTCAAGATGCGGTTTTTGGTTGGAAGCTCCAGAAACCGCCTCCCCTGACATGGGTGCGGGTGAAGCCGGTCTGAGGTGTGCGGCTGCGCTCGCGGGGCTGCTCAGGGGCTCCTCTCCCCAACAGCGAGGTGCGCGTGGGCACCCGCAGGGTTGCGCTCTGGTCGGAGAGCGTGCCGTGTTCTTGCTGTGGGAAGGTGGGAGAGAGCGTGTGCCTGGTAAATCCAAGGGCAGACAAAGACTGGCAGGGACCCCGAGCAGGTGTTGAGGGATATTAACGGTTTAGCATAAATAAGTCAGTTTTTGATAGGAGAAATTACTTAGGATTGTAATTTGGTGTGATTAGCGCGGCTTGCTTAGCTCTGCTTAGCGTGAGTAGCTAGATTTGCTGAAACCTTTAGGCCGTGAGAAATCTATTTTCGCCTGAGCTGAGTCTCCCCCGTCGCCCCCCCCAGATGTGCTCCCCCCGCCTCCGCAGGTGCTGGGCCACCCGCAGGCGCAGCGGCCGGTGCCCCCCGAGCTGCGGGAGCCCCGTCCCCTCTCGAAGTGCCTGAGCCCAGGGACCGCTGCGGGGGGGGTCGGGTTGCTCAGCGGTTTTATTTTGCGCTGTCGCACACGTATCTATAAAGTTTTTAAGAAGCCAAAGCCGGGTTCTGGTGAATCCCCGCCCACCACCACCGGCAGGCCACGCCGCGCGTCCCCGCCGGTGCCTCTTCACCATGGCAACCGCTCCCGGGCGGATAGGCGGGAGGGTGGGCCAATGACAACGCAAGCGCCACGATTGGTCGGCTCGCCTGGCTGGGGTGGGGCACGGTG
>VYXH01008011.1:0-11327 GCA_013397275.1 Burhinus bistriatus
TGTCATGAGCTTTCAAAGAAAATAGTTAATACAACCTTCTCTAAATAATATCCACATCACAAAAGTCACCAAGCCAACATTCAGAAGAATTTCAAAATGGAAAAAGAAATGAAAATACGACAGGTGCAATGTAAGAATTTCCAAATAAAAATTCGTGCAAAGGGGGAAAAAATAACTTGTTAAGATTGTTCATACTGCTCTTCCTAAATATTCAAACAGATAATGTGTAGCACAGACTAATGCTGCTCCCTGCAGGTGGATGATGAGCCCACATGAAGCCACATCAACTTCCAACTTCAGTGGAATTCAACATGGAGTTGGGTGCTTAGCTGCAGAGAGTAATCTCCAGGAGCATGCCTTTGCATGCAATTCTTCTACACGTATGCCTTCGAAACTTGTTTTCAGGTAGAAAAGCTCGTTAGGAGATGAGTTAGATTACTTCCATAGAAAGTTCTTCATTTACATAATTTCAGAGCCATCTTAACTTACTGGTGGTTCTTTCTAAATAAACACACCATTGTGCCATTGGGAATAAAACAAAAGCCATACAATACTAAGGGACTACTATACGGCCTTCAGTTCACAGGCAATTTTATTAACTTCACCATAAATTGCTAATAATGAGTAAACTTGGATTTGTTGGTTGTTTTTGTTTAAATCTTCTCAGGCATAAAGTAATAAAGTACCAAATGCCCTTCTAAAATATGCTAAGATCAAGAGCAAACTCATTCACTTTCCATGAAAACACAATTAGGATCTTACTCCTACGACCTTGTGTATCAAACCTCAGCGCAGAGACTTTCCAAGGTAATGGTATAGAGCCCTGTTCCTAAAGATTTATAATAGGATTGCTGCTTTTAACCTTAACCACAGCATAACAAACAGCAGCACTGTAATGACAATCCAAGCTACCAGCAACCTTAAGAACGTGTAAGGAACAGACAGATACCAGCAGAAATTAATCTGCCATTTTCACACATCTGCCCAAGGGAGGTATTGTAATTGCAAAAATTTACTCTTAGACTGCTGAGACTCATAGTAATTATGTTTCTTTTTTAATAGAAATAGCCACAGGTAGTAACAAATTGGGTTCTGAGATGGGGAACTGGGCACGCATTCTAACCCAAATTACTATGTAATTGTCTTTATTATAAAACACTATAGAAAACCTATGACTCAAAATTCAAATCAGAACAAAACCTTTCCTTTAAGTAAACTCGTCTCCTCCTATGGCTATTCTACATGTATGCCTGTTTCTTCATTTACTGGTATCAGCAAGAGCAGTACAACTGCAAGCAATTTATCTTTATCTAAAGATCTTTGCCAATGCTAACCAAAATTCCTGAAGCTTACATTTGCCTAATAGAAACAGCTTTTTCTTGCTTTACTTTCATGCAAGTAAAGTAGACTAACAAGTAGGTCAAAATCTGGAAATCTAACTACTTTTTCCTAAGGTTTCTTTGCCAGTATCAGGGGATGAAGAAGAGAGTGTATGTGGTCTACATATAGGTTAAATGAACTGAAATTGAAGTTTTCTTCAAAATTCTGGAAGCCTCTTTGAAACAAATGAGCACCAGGAAAGTACTTAAAATGAGTTATTTCAGGCTTGAAGGAACTATTATTTCATTACCATCACATTATTGCGATAATGAGATGTATACTGCTGGGAAAGATCATATATATGGTGGTCAATGAGTAAATAATAAAATAAATTCATTCAGTTACTTCTGCCCCTTGCAACACTGTATTCTGTTCAGCCTGAAATGAAGCTACAGGTGGTTTAAACAGGCAAAATACATTTACAGATTTGGACAAAATGAAGACTATGCATTGAAAGAAATAACATAAAGCATTTTGTTTTCTCCTCTTTTTCACCCGATGGCTACAAAGCTGACTGACACGTTCCTTGCCTCGGAGCTACAAGATGCAAATTATCCTGTGCTTTTTAATACCTAACACAGCTGATGGAAGCAATTGAGTGCTGATTATTCTCACGTGCCACGTGACTTCGACCTCCTCATTATTACTCTCAATCCTGAAGTCTGATAGCGGGATACACAGTTTTAAGCAAGATGTATAACTCCTACCATGAAGTGGAAAATGAGGTCCCTCCTTACCTATATTCTTGCCTTGGGAAAAAAATGACAACAGCATTTGTCTCTAAACTTGATGCTTTCTAGGTTGCAGCAAAAGGTGCAGTTTGACAGCAGCTTCCAAAATACCATTACACAACTACGTACAGATCATACGCAATATCAAAAAAAAAAATAGATGTACATTGGTTGTTAATAATGCCTTTTATCCAGCTAGATAGTTCATTTGAATCCGTGTTACTTTCTTATCTATGTATCTGCCCATACGCATTCTTGCACACAGTTATATTATCTGACATATGGTCTAGAAATCTAAATAGGTTCTAAGGCCTCGTGGCTGCCATTTTTAAAAGGCTTTTAAGTTCGTTATTTCCCAAGCACTCTAAATTCCACTATATTCTTATTGCCATTTGATCCACTGAAACGACGAAGAGATCAGAAAAGAACACACTTGGTACTTTACAGCTGTGTCTGGATAATCTTGCTCATGATCATCAAAGCAGGATTGTTTTTATGATCTTCAAATCTGCATATCAAATTACGCAAGTCTATGTGAAAAAGCAAAAAATCAAATATTCAGACATCAGGACTATCTCAATAGAGTACTAGAGAATGCAGTTGGAGGCTAAGTGAAACGAACAGCTTTTGCAGCTTTGCAGTGTTTTTAAAGCAAAGGAGAGAAGCAACAGGGAGCAGTTCAGCTAACACCGGCTCACAGATTCTGGGCTGAATTCTGCATACGCTTGTGCACATCAGCAACTCCATTCCTGTAAGCCATCTATTTCATTCAGTGGTGCTATTGACCAAAATTAAAATATTCACTGAATAAGTGTTTTGAGGACCATGCCTTGAAAGACATAATACTAACGCAATTATACATATATAAGTCAGTTTCCATAGGCCTTGAAATTACTTACGCGCTGGTTAAGGGCATGATCCTGCTCTTTCTAGATTTGTGGAAAAGCAGTCTTTTCCCCAGTACTGGCAGGAGCAAAGCCCAAGTGCTGAATCTGAGGCGCATTATTAAAACAAGATCCTTTTCTTTTTCTCACCATTAAAATTTTATAGAATTTGAATATTTTCATTAAGAATTAACGAAAATTTGTTTAGCCCACTTCAGCTTACCTTTTTTTTAAAACTGAGTTGTAGCTAAACAATCTTAACCGTGAGTGGTTGCTTAGCAATCAGCAAAGAACGAGACAGAAATATAGTAAGTAAAGAAACTGACTGACATGTTCTGTGTTTGAATCATGGCATTCATTAAAAACAACAGAAGTTTGAAACAAAATTCTATTAATAAAAGAATACATATAACTGTCTTTAGGAACAAATTATGCATTTAAAAGCTATAAATTGTGATTCACATGTCTGCTCTCAATAAAAAATCCTTTAGCTATTATTAAAAATACATTAAAATCCTTCAAATTTTGATGAAGCCATTATTTACCTTTTGTTTTTAATTCAATTGTCAAGTGTGCTTCCAATGATTTTAAAAACAGTATATATCTACAAAGCAAGCAAGAGTTTATAGCTTTGAAGACTTGAAATTGATTTTTAATGCACCAGCTTTCAAACACTACAAAGGCTGCTCTCTGCTGATAAAGACAGTAAACAAGAAATTGTCCTTTAAATGTTCCCTTTAATGTTTTTCTTTAATTAAAAATCAATCAAAAAACATTGCAATATTAAAAATTCTAAAATTAAGACATTAAAAATAATTTAAGGTTTTTGACACACGACGCATTCAAACTAGAACGAAAACTTATGATGTTACTGTTGTTTACTTGTGTCGGTTTGGCATTTTTTTGCACCGTAAACATTGTTAATCAAAAAATAAAACCACATAAAAGTACTTTATCATGGAACACAGCTATTTTTATTGAGTAGAAATGTCAAAAATATGATGAAATAAAACTAGACTTTATAAAAGTACTGAAGTAAAATGCTTTTTTAATACCTTTAGATTATTTTAATATATTCCTTTCCTCTAATCAGACCAAAGCCTATTTATGTAGATTAGTTACATCTAGAGTCTCATTTATCCAACCTGTATTTATCCTTTGATCACAAAGCTTGTTAACTTAAATGGTCTTTTATTGTTATGATTCGTTTTCCCATAATTATGCAGTTTAACTGCCTGATTTTTTTTGAATAAATATATGCAAACGCGCCAATCATATTCAGCAGTGTTATGCTGGATGCTCAATGAACTGTAAGAGCCATTTCAATACAATAAAACTGCCTGGAAGTGTTCCAGGGCAAGGACTGCAAATACCAGTAATCATAGTGTCACTAGAACTAGTACAGGCAAATACAAGCGTGTCACACATATATCAATAGATGGTCTGAAACACTGCCTGAAACTAATTTCGCATGTCTATCACCGCAAGAATTTACAATGCATCGATCAGAGGTCCTACCCACATAGCTGAAATTGTGCATTTGGATCTTGTAACAAGGCTTTTCCTTTCCCTTTTAGAGTCCTCCTTTGGCGTGCCATGGAGACTGCAGCAGGCAACCACCCAGCAGGGAATAGGATGCGATTAGAAACTTTTCTATTATGGGTAGAAGTATTTTATGAACCAGAGGAACTCTCATCTGATACATACATCACAAAACCAGTAGAAAGGTCCGTGGCTGAAATAAAATACTGTTCACTTGAAAGATTTTACTTGCCTAGATCGCTTATAGAGTACTAAATTGAAAACAGATCAGCATGGGACTGATTGTCTTGAGGGCTGAAAGAGGAGATATCCCCTCACTGCACGACAGTGAGATGCACATTGATCTTTCTGCTGTCCTTTACAATTAACACTAATGATTGCCTGGAACTATGCAGTAATATCTTTATATGTAGAGGGACTCCTCAATGTTGAGGACACATCACCAAAAAAGGAGCTATCGTCTCATCTCAAGTGAGAGATGAATTGATCTTATGCTATCCTTTCTGTACAGGTAAGAACACTAACTAGTGAAAGCAATGCAGAAGAAGAAAGAGATGTGTCTTGTGTGACCTTAAGAAGTAGGAATTGTATCAGCAGCCTTTGGGATTTAGCTAGAAAATATATGACTGCTCAAGGAGGTTATTTAAAGCACTGCCTAATATCCTAATTAACAGGGACATTCATATGAATTTGCTTGTTCTTGAATGTAGTACTTAATACTGAGTATTTTATCTAAAATTCTTCATAATTTATCTATTTTTTTCTTTCTCATAGGATTTACAGTAATTAATCCAGAATCTTCTTCTGCTAAAAAAAAAAAAAAAATAAAAATGTCTACAGCAGACCAAAAACCAAAGGTTGCATGAAAAAAGACCATGACAAATATATTACTAGGGCTTAGAACTCACCCTGGCTAAGATTTATGGCAGGCTGTACACTACTCCATTTCATCTCATCATGTCAGCAAAAGCAGCGACAACTAGTTAATCTCCTTGTTGCCCCCTTAAAAACATAACAAATGAAACACTTAAACTTGAGGAACTTTTCCCAAAATCATTTTGCCACTCTCTTCCTAGTACCTTTTTTCTTCTTCTTTTTCTTTTTTTTTTTTTTCTTCTTTCTATTTAGGCATTAGCCTGCAGTCCCCTGAGAGTTTCACTTGTTTCCCATATCTTTGAACTCTTTAGCATTAATTTCAGCACTTCTTTTCTTACAGCTGAAGTAGAGATACAATTGAAAGTATAAAGCTCTCAGGCTGTATCTGCTGCAAAAATTTGTCCCAACTGCTCTACTCTGACCTTTTGACATCAAAGGATTGCTTCTATACTTTTAAAGATAAAAACAGAGCTGTGTTTCTGCTCCGGTCAACAAATCGTTGTTTAAGTTCTTTTCACAGAAAATTCTTACCTGTTGGAAAATACTAATACTAGTGTCAAAATGTCTTTTCTTTATACGTGCAGGCACTCCTTGGTCTTGAAGAGGTACCTCAAGACCTCTGCCATACATCCTAAATGTTTTCTTCAGAAAGAAAACAACAACCCACACACATACACTTCTTATATGTAGAACGAGTGTCTTGCACAGCAAAACCTAAAACTAATTTGACTAGGCATTTTAACTTCTGTAGAAACAATGAAAGAAAGAGAAATCAAGCAGGATCTTTAAAAACATATGTGTAAATATTACCCAGTATGTTAATGTTTCCTGGGGAGGAAAAAAAAATGCTGGGGAAAAAAAGAAAAAAAATATTTATTTTTTCATCTGAAAAAAAAAAAATCCCAACTGGTTTACAGCTAAATGTTGTGATTCAGGAAGAAAGTATTTTTTTAATGACATTTTTTCCTCATTGGAGAAGCCAGGTTGTATCTACGCTTTCTCAATACTAAGTGATATTTGAATATTTTACAGGTACCTAATGATAATTTTCCATGTAACAATATTTGCTGAATTTTAAGAATAACTCTATATTATCCACACTTTCAAAAATACATGGAAACATGTGAAAATATAAGTTCAGCAATATGTTCAATGGAGTCTTTGATTTCTTCTTTCAGCTGCACACCTGATTAGGTTACAGTTCACATCATAGTTACAAAATCTTCTGAATTCCAGTCTCCTTAATTGTTTGCAAAGAAGCTGTAAGAAAACACCACAAAAAGCTGAAATCTAAAAATACAGGGCCCAATCATACTATTCTTAGCTGCACTCTGTAAGGCTGTTAGTCACAATTTACTCTTGAACGACCGAAATCATTGATGAAGTCAAAATTATGCTATTGATGGAAATATGAGTAAGAACAGGCCTTTTCATCAATGTGGGTAAGGATAACAGAAACCTGACCAAATCTATTGTTAAAAGATAACTCTTTAAAGGATCAGGCATCACAATTGCACTGGTAATCACAAATTTGTGTGAATTTTCCCATTTAAGATTAGGCAGTGACAGTGAGCACCAAGATGAGGAAAGCTCAGACAACTTTCAGAGCCGTTGAGAGCTGTGATCCAGTAAATCCTATATGACTTACTTCATGTCTTTTATTTCAACTGCACTAACTTTCTTCAACTCTATAAATCAGCAAGTTCTATGGAGACATTATTATTCTTAATTTATTGGTTAATGAGAATTTCTGTTCTGGCAATGTCATTTTCTTTTTCATAATCTCAATATTCTACTTCAGACTCTTAAATTGTTTTTTTCTCTCTTATGTTTATTGTTCTACATTACAGTATTTAATCTTGGAAAGTTCTTTAGATCTCACATGGACCTATATATCACGAATGATCCTTTTGAAATAATCTTGCTATAAACAATACCAGCAAGGAGCTCAAGATCAAGGCCAGAGCAGGTGTAACACAAAATAGGAGCCCGATTCTGCCTCCTCTGCCTATTTCAGCAGCCAGGGCAGATGCCATAGCAAGCAGTATTTTGCCAGATCTGGTCCTAAAATATATGTACTTTGTGTCACATTACTATGCAGTGTATCTTGATGAATAATGAAATAACGTCTCATTAAAATATAGAAAAGATCCTCTCCTGAAATTCATATACAGACAACCCCAGTATTGACTTCACTGAGTGAGTAAAACTAAAGCTACAGAATGATGTAACACAAAACCATATTAACTGCAGACTGTATTTACACAACGCAAACACTCACAGGATTTATTTTGTAAGACATCTAACCTTGTAAAACACTGTAAAAATGATCATAATGCACCTTAGTCAGGTAGTTCTGAAGTTTCATCTGATGACAATTTAGTGTCCTCAGATACAGCCCTAGAATATGTAGCTGCGAAATTTTGAGAATTATAGACTACAAACCTGCAAACTTGCAAATGTGTAGAACTGCCCCAGTATCCTCTTAGTGCCAAATGTTAACTTCTACTAGCTCTAGTGAGAGAGAATAATATTCCTCATTTTCAGCAGAAGATATAGAAATAAAAAATTAATACCTCTGTTTTCAGATAGGAATTTAAACCTCTGAGAATGTTTGCAACTTCTGTAAGGAAATCTGCTTGTCCTTATACTGCAGCAGCTGCAGGCTGCTTTTTGCAGTCTTGGAATTTCTAAGCTGAAGTTTCCCAAAGTAAAGCCTGGAACAGTATATCTGAAGACAGAGCAGCACTAATATAGCTTATGGTTTTTATTTGCCTTGAAGACTCTATCTTCTTAGGTACTACTAGACACCTGGCAATGAAGCTGCACTGGGACTTGACAGTAATCTGTTGGCACATCATAAACATCAGATGCCTGAAATATTAAAAATGATCTGTACTTTATCTTAAAATGCTACAGGACCACCTAGTACAGCAGCTCCAGTGACTCCCGTCTTGAGAGCTACTTGCAACACAGTCATTCCTTTTTAGCTGTTGCTTAGCAAATGCTGTGACCACCGTTTCCTTTATTCACTCCCATCTCATTCCTGATATATTTACAAACCTATCCGCGTTGCACCACAAGTATACTAATAAATAATCTCTAGGACGGTCAACACTCCTTGCATATGTAGACAGGAACTTATTTCTAGAACCTATTTGTTTAAAGAAACTATTTGCTTCCCTGTCTCTATCCACTCGTGTCTATTGGAAACCTGCAAGAAGAAATTGTGATGTTCACCCAGGGAACGGTGAACTGATTAACTCAGAACTTTTTGGTAGGAGAGACATGAATGTATATGTGTATGTTTGTACATGATATTTCTTTTTCTAATGTTCGCCCTTCAAAATAAAGCAAAATCTGGTTTCTCTTAGTCAGGTGAGTAGGTCAGCTTGATTTACTCACCAGAATGAGACCAGCAGATTTTTCCCAGTAGTCTTTAAGGTCTAGAGTGAACAGAAATCTTTCAGCCACATAGAGTTTCCATTTTCTCCTGCTTTCCTCTTTTTTCTCCCCAATAAAAATGTATAGTTTGGATTTTAAGTGATTCAAAGGTCACACGGAATTTTGAAGCTGGCAATGAGAATTGTATAGCATTGGCCTATATTTAAATATTTTTAACTGACTTGCATTTGAAAATACTGTTTCTAAAGTATGTTTAGAATATGATGGCTGAAGGTAAAAGCAATGAAACATGACAAAATGCAGCTGTTCTGACTTCCCAGTACATTACCAAACACTGTTCTTCATCCACATCAACCTCATGTACACATCAAATCACAAATGGTCTATTTTCAGAGGTCCTAACCACTTGCAAGTTTCTTGTGCCAATAAAAGCTGGACATGTACTGCATCCTTGGCTATCTGTCCAAAATTTTATACACATATATACATATGTATGCATATGTATACATGTTTAAATTATTTAATTTTTATGGTACTGAAGAAATTCATTGATTCATATAAGTAACATGCAACCACAGCACATAGCTGGATGCTACAAAGTAGTGAGTAAACACAAGTGTGATTAATGTATAACAGAAGTCACTTAGAGAGAGGTAAGATTACACCACTCTTACACGTATCAGGCAATACTTCTTCAACTGCTGGTCATTTTGGCTCAGTCTGAAACCCTTAGTCACTAAGTAACACTTTACTCCACAGGTATTCATTGATATAAATTGGGCTATCTGTAGAATAAAATACTATTCATGAGAAATAAGGGAATCATAACTTTACTAGCTCTTATTGCAAAGAAAAAAAGTGTTATGCATACCTAATGAGAGTGAGAAAATTCGGATCTTACTGAGAAAGTAATTATTTATTTGATTTTAAATATTTATAGACTCAATTGTACATACTAAGTAGTAATATAATATTTAGCATGTGTATATCCATGGATATATACAGACGTACGTGTGTGTGTATATATATATAGATAAACATAAAGTTTTAATAACAGGCTCCTGCTACAGAATTCTGCCATTAAACACTTGCCGAGAAAATGAGAGTGAAGAAAAGCAGTTCCGTTGTATGAATTATACAGTGTGAGATTATTGTGGCTCAGCAATATATCTGAGTGAATATTCGCTAGAGAACACTTACACAATCATTTACCTTTCCCTTACTGAGGTAATGAAGAAAACTGCTTTTCTGAATTGACTAATGAACGGAGATGATAAAGCAGCTGTTCAGATTCTGTATCTTTTTTTTCCACTGGCTATACCTTTGATTCTTAACTGTGCAATTTACTTTTCCAGACACAGGTTTCCTGGAGTGACTAAGGATATAGTAGATCCAGAGAGAGGGCTGATCCTTTGCTATTTCTCCCTCAGTTTGCACTTTGAATTTTACATGAGGCAGAAGTACAGGACCAGACACAAAGGAGTGTCTACATTCTAAATGCACATTTTATATAAAATTTACTCCAGGGATGTGGAGATGGAGAATACAAAATGTGTTTTAGTAATGCAAAATCACAGTGAAGAGTATTAGATTTTCCCATCTAGCTACCTTAAGTCTGGGCCTTTCCTAGATAGAAACAAACTACTTTGTTTCATACTGTGTCTTCGTTTTGTCAATACAACTGCAAAACATAGTATCAATAAGTATGTTTGAACAGGTTGTTCACTAGGGAAAAACGAATGTTTCCTAATCTACTGGCTGGACCATCTAAACATCCAAAACACTCTGTGTAGATGTTCAGGGAAAGCAAAAACAATATTAGACAAACCAGTATGTGCTATGAGGAGTTACGGTGAACATTCCCACAGTTGTCATAACAAAAACTGTTATAGAAACCACAACACACTTTTTTAAGGGAGGAAATTCCTCTTTTAGCTTTATATAGATCTCAGGAAAAAAAAAAAAAATCATGATTGATATTATACAGTGAACACTGTAAAAAAAAGGAATCATATTTTCCATAGGGATTTTACACTACAATTGAATCTTTACTACTCAGTAGCATCAATACATGAATTAATTGCTTTATATAGACATTACATGGTTGTAGGAAAGTATAATTTTCTGTCTTTTAGTACCTATTACACTTGTCAGTAGGAAAAAAAATGTGTTGGTTTTTTTTTTAGCATTCTGACAACTCCATTTTACAGTAAAAAGTTGACATTACTTAAACAAGTGTCATTGAATGTTATTTGTTTTTTAAAGCATGAATTATAAATCAAATTATCTCCGGTTGTGCCCTAACCTAAACTCTTTCCTGAAGTGTCACTTTTTGTTAAAATCAATTTCAGATTTTAAGTATTGCTCCGCTCACCTAATTGATAGCAACACAAATTCATGATAGGCATAAAATGAAATTGTTTCTGTGACACAACTCAATAGTGGGTTGAGGATTAGTTCACGGTGACCTTGTACAGACAGCCTTTTTTCTTTTTTTTTTCCTTCCCCC
>VYXH01008011.1:20578-32114 GCA_013397275.1 Burhinus bistriatus
GGACGTTTTTTTAGCTTAACTCTGCGCTGTGGGGGGGGGGGGGGTGAGGGTCATTGCAATTATGTAATGGCTCCCTCTAGCGTGCTAGGGAGGCCGCTGCGTGCGGGGTATGTACCGTGCGTGGCCGAGGGCTTGCGCCTACGGTAACGCGAGTTCCCCTTTCGGAGGGAGCAGGAGGGCACCAGCAGGATAAAAACATAATTTCCCTATTACAGTGAAATATATTACTAAGTAATGTATTTCTGACAATGTCTCTCATGGTTTACTTATGTTAAAAAAAAAAAAAGCCCCAAAACCCAAGATGAATTTGACTTTTCTTTTTTTTTTTTTTTTCCCCAGGAGGCTAGTGTCTCCATCACTTTTTTCTCCAGCCAAGCGAATGCCTTTCTTTTTTTTTTTTATATGACTCAGCATTACAAAATAAATACTCTGACTTCACAATGAAGTCAATAGATTTTAGGGCACTCTGCAGTTTGTAAAACAAGTACTCGAGACTCTGAATTAAGAGAAAAACTATATAACCCTTTATCCAAGTAACTGGAGTCTTTGCTTGTAAAATCTGCCTTTTTTTATCAAACGTCTTGCAGCTTACAACATCCCATTGATACCAACGACATGCATGGAATACTTAGAGGAAAAATAAAATCTGAATCGCTAGCACTACATCTTCAAACCTACGACTGACTACCAGGTGATGATCATAAATGAAATACTTCTTGCCCTACAAGTCACTGTGGTTTTTAGTGTTAACTTCAACAGAGATACTTTTTAATATTAATTTTCGGTTATGGCTGATTATTAGCAGTTTCTAATGATTTATTGCATACCACGTCATCTTGACATCTTTGAAAATTGTGGCTCCTAAACCCAATAGAGACTTAGGTGCCTAACGAGAAAAAGCTAGATAAAAAATGATGCTTGCATATGAATATATGCCTCTGCCAGGCTGATGTTTGTTACATCAGACAGTTTATAACAACAAAATGGCATTTATTGATTTTAATCCACCTGTGCAAGTAATGAATATTTTATTTGTTCGATGATTTTACAGTATATCTAAAATGCTTTTTCTGTCAAATTTGTAGCACACACTACATATTTGATAGCTTAGACTGGCATCATACTTTTCTATACATTCATCAGGAAATTGCTGTGTTTTTCACACGGAAAAGTCAGAAATAAAATGTATGAAGGTAATGCCAATGAGTGCCAACAATACCTATGTGCTGTGCCATGTCACTGTGTATTGAATATATAGTGTATATTTGTTGTGGGAAAAATGAAACAAAATAAAGATGAAATTTAAAAATGCTTATTAACAGCTTGGTGAGAAAGCTGTAGTGTGGAGAGGCTATTACATAGACAAAATGCAAATCCTTAATCATAGGAATACACGTATAGAAGGCTTACGCTATCTGACAGATCAAGAAGAACATATTAAATACACTGTACAGGAGAAGCTCAACAAAGGAGCAAAATCCAATATAACGGCCCTAACAATAACTTGTATGTGGGGGGTGTTAAATTTTGCTTTGGAAAACTACTTTTTGATACTCGAAATGTTTGTTTATTGGAAGCTGTAGTCTGACAACAGCCAAAATAACTGATAGTAACAGGACACATTTCAAACCCAACTTTTTTATAAATGCTGATTAATCATGAACATAATACAATAGTGTTCAGACTTTTTCAGGGAAATGTTCATAATGAAATCTAGTAGTTTATTATTCTGTCCTCAGCAAAGACAGGTAAACCTTTCTACTTGCAAAAAAGGAAATAAATAAGAAATATCTTCAGTCAGAAATGTTGAAATGAAAATCTTTATTCTCAGCATGGAGGGTACTTAAGCACAGCACAAAACTTTCAGAATAAGTATCCCTAAACAAATAAAAGAAAATAGGAAAGGAAGGAAAAGATCAATATAGTTAAATGTCAAGGTTCAATATTTAAGTTATTTGAGCCTAAAATGTATCATTGGGAAAGCCCAAATCCAATCATCTTGAAAACAATAGAAAAAAGTAAAATTAGAAAGGCCAAGGAGGGAATTTGAGGAAGAAAGAATCCACATATAAGAGAATGAACTACCTGCTAAAAACCAAACCTATGCTTTACCAGTATGAGGAAGCCGTGACAGAACTGGTAGGCCTATTAGTTCACCAGCTGTAAAAGAGAAAGTATTGCAGAGTAATTAAATTTCTGTACTCTAGTATTCATAGCAAATGAAGACATTTCCTCAGGTCAACTTTTTTTTAGTAACAGAGATGTGGGTGTGTGCTGAGGTATCAACAGAGAGATTCTTAAAGAGCGAAAAGCACCTAAGTAAGTGGTAGTCATCAAGCGTTCTTACAGAATCTGAAAATGAGGTAAATGAACTGTTAAAAATATGCAGTCATTAAGATCAGTTACTATGTGTGAAGATTAAAAGGTACAAAATCTGTTTGTCTTTTAAAAAGGACTAAAAGGGTGATCAAGGAATTACAGTGTGGCAACCTTTACTTTTAGGACTAGGAAAATTAGTTAAAATGACAATTAAAAATAGAAATTATATGGCATCTGGAGAAATGTAAGAGAAGTACTGTCCAGAAATTCAATGAAATCAATAGAAACCTTTCCACTGATTTGATTCATCCCATAATAGCAAAGTAGCACAATTTGCGTAGATTAAAAGGACATTTCTTCCATTTGTTAGCATTGTTTCAAAGTAGCAACAGAACAATAGATAAAATCACTTTTGTTGCTCTGTATGTAAGTAGTTTCATGTCAATTTAAATGTGAGGCCACGTCAGCAAGACATGTGGAAGAGAGGATCGCTCCTGAGAAAGGGAACAAGAAATGACAGTACAGTAGCTAAAGGCAAGAGAAGGTGTCTGCAAATGATGTTGGTGGACTAATGGAAGGGCAGGGGCCAAGAAGAGAGGCAGATAGGAAAAGGGGGCTGAAGTGGGGCATGGGGCTATTTAAAAAGACTTCAGGCAAAGGGAATTAGCAAGTGGGAGATAAGCCTGA
This sequence comes from Burhinus bistriatus, assembly GCA_013397275.1. Lineage (NCBI taxonomy): Eukaryota > Metazoa > Chordata > Aves > Charadriiformes > Burhinidae > Burhinus > Burhinus bistriatus. The sequence continues at coordinate 23,585 of VYXH01008011.1, forward strand.
GATTGTCACTGAAACTGTTGATACCGACTTCTTCTATTTTAGCTGGCATGTATTACTTTTACAGGTAGTCATACCTGTGTCGTTTTGGAAACAAACACACACGCACACACAAAGATTCATTAGGCTTACAGAAAGAGTGACTTGTTAGGCACAGATAAGTGGCTTAGTACTTGGATTCTCAGATTCTCATGCCTCTTTTCAGGAATGTTATCTAATGACTGTTTAGCACAGAATACAGAATCTTTTTTTTTTTTTTNCAAACAGTTTAAGTAGTTTTCTTAATGATTTTAAAAAAAAAAAAAAAGGCAATTTATTTAAGAGCAATTGAACTAATGAAAACTGGTGTCCTACAGGTCTGTCTGTAGGACAGACTGTATTTTCCCACTGCCACTACTACCAGCTTCCTCCTGTGGCTTCAGTGATGGTTACCCTGCAGATGCGAGTGGCTGGCTGAGGGGGACCTGCTGCTGGAAAGGTACAACGGCTACTTTTCCTTCTCTCAGTTAGGGTATCAATTTATCTCCCATACATACCCACCCACTGGAATGAAATTTAAGCTGCAATCACCTTTGAAATATCTGTCCTCCTTACAAATTTGATTGAAATTGTCCAGTAGGCAGAATGACGGAGAGACAGAGAGACACTCAGGTAATGGTCAAGTGGGCTGGTTTTTTACTTACATAGCCTCCTTTAAAAAAACGTGAAACATTAAAAATTAAAATGTTGTAGCCATTTTATTATAACATGCCACTAATCCTGGAGGTACAATACGGCACAGTAATATGATCATATGATATGTTGTCATAATGCATGTGCTGATATTACCAGTGAGATAGGAATATACTGTGTAAATAAAGACATCAGATTTTGTAACATAGGATAGAAAATATTTGCATTTTCAAATAAAGGATATTCTCTGAAGTGTTTAGAAACTTTTCTGAAGCAAGTTATTTTATAGATTTTTTTTTAAACCTGGCAATTTTTTTTTTTCGTGGTACCCTATAGAGATCAGCAATATGTTTTGTTTCACTAAGTAATGAAGGACTTTACCGATGAAAATCTGTTTTGTAAATTTTTTGTGACAAGTTGGTTAGAGATTAGAGAACATATACCCTTTATTGCTGTAGTGATTTAAATACTTGTTTAGAAATTGATAAATTTCATTAAAATTTATTAAATACTTGGTTTAGTTTGTCTGCAGTTGTTGTAGGTTAATGTCTCCTATGTCCTTTAAAGATTATGTGGCAGGACAGGACAGATGTTTGTCGTCTTGTTCCCCTCTGGGTTAGGCTGCAGGCTGGAAAGGCGGGAGATTACGTCTTCCCTGAGAATGCACAAGTGAAGAAACTTATGGAAGTGCAGGATAAAAAAGAAAGAGGAAGGGGGAAAAAAAAAAAAAAAAAAAGGCAAGAGCGAGCAGAAACTCCAGAAAGTGCTGAGAAAAGCAGGGAGCAGAACTGCTGTTCGAGTCTTAGAGGGGAAGGAAAGAAAATGTTCTCTTGGGCTTGGGGAGGGGACTGTGTGTAATCCTCTGCAAACACGCGGAGCTGCTGGACTGAGACTTTACACGGACAAGTGGCCCTGCCGTATCACAGCAGCATGAGCCAGGGGATATTCATTTACACCTTTTCTATTCTGCCTCACTCTGGATGTTTTATGAAGCTTTGTTTCAGAATAAAATCTGATCTTTGGGGTTTAAAACTTTTTCTGGGAGCGCTGGTAGTGCTTGCTTTAAGGAAAAGGTAGAAGCAGATCCAGCTCAAAGATCTAGATAAGTGACATACGTTGTGCAGATAGAAGTACTGGTAGAGTACTAGTAGAGGACAAAGTTGGAGAAGCCAAAATTAAAGTAACATTTCAAGAAGAACGTATCTGATGATATGAAAGGTCAGGAAAGTCAAAGAAAATGGGTGCCCTGACGGAAGTCTTGACAAATATGTTTCATGAGAGCAGTCTAAGGGCAAAAGTATGTGCTTCATGGGGCTGTAAGAAAGGTGCTCCACCAAGTACGCTTTCAGGTTATGCCTAGTGAGGTTAGGTATGGAATGAATCTTTTTCCTTCTCTTCATTAAAAAAACAACCAAACAAAAAGACTAAACAAATACTGACCCAACAGAGTCAAAGGAAGCTGCTGGATATTTCTGGTGTTCCTTATGCAAGAATGTCCCTAATAATATTAAGATATTATATTTATATTATTAATAACAATAATAATTAATAATTTGAAATTCACTGAAATCTCAATATAGTGTGTCACTAGACTTCCTTTAAGAAGAAAATAACTGCACCTTTTAAGTTACAATATTATTGAGAACAGGCTGATACTGTTGTTGAGTCAAGCTGAATCTCCGGCTAGCACAGCAGAGCCAATAAGTTTTTTAACTGAAACATTGCAGGGTTCCCACATTTCACACCTTCAAGCTGCAGGAGGTTTGAGTCACTTATTCACAACATTTTCCTAAATTTTAGGCATCAGGGTATTGCTTCTTAACGGTATGGCAGGTTTTTATTGTTCACTCTCTTCTAGTATTTGAGTATTACAATTGCTTCAGAGCTAATGTTTACTGGCAGTAGCCAAGGAATTGTGGCAGAGTTCAATGGGTCACTTTTTCCTCTCAAAGCACTACTTAGAGGTTGAGAGCTGTAGCATCAGTCAGACAGGTCAGCAATTCGCTTGTGAAGGCAAGACCAATGTCTTTGTGGAAATTCAGAGCTGGTGCTTCCACCTCCAAGTAGTGGCAGGAAGCAGAGGATAGAGGAGGACTCCAAAATAATTTAGATGGAAAATACCGTGTATTTCTGAGCAACAGAAATTCTCACCTCTGCTGGTATTCTTACAGTTACTCCCCAGGTGGGATGAAGATATCATGGTCTTTGAAACTTTTGGCTTCAAACTGCGGTGCTTAGTTCCCTGAAGAGAATAAGCCTGAACTATAAGTGCAAAGTAATCTGTGTGTATACATTTTCAGGAGATACAGTTCTTACTGGAAACAAAACCAAAAATAAAAAAATTAAAAAAAAAAAAAAGAAACTAAGCCAGGTTTTTGATTGTCAGTTATTTCCATACTTTTGTCATTTTAGTTTTTCTAAGTTAGCATTTTGCACCCACTGACAAAATTGCAAAGTCTCCCTAGGGTTTATGAAATTTCTTATACATTGCATACTAAAGATTCTACAAGCTAAATTTGCCTGTTATGCAACCCTTTTGTTTCCAAAGTATTCCCTTATTCAGTTATGCAGTTAGTAGCTCTACTTTAAACATGACTGATTGCAACACTGTAAACAATTCTGTTGCTAAATCTCACAGAGAAATGGAATCCCATTTACTCTCTCCTTGCTGCAGTTTCATAAGATTAGAAAGAAAGGAAAAAAAGACCAAAACCAAAACCACAAAACAGGTAATGAAACTGTCTCTACTCTCCACCCCAAAAGTCCAGGGACACAACTAGGAATAAATAATGATAATTAAAAAATCTGTTGAGTCCAGTGTCACATTTGCGTGGTTGCCTTTTCAAAGGGAGCGACATCTTCAAACTTTCTGTAGGTGAAAACCTTCCTTCTCTAGTTTACAAATCTATTTGAAACCAACCATTCAGTTTTGTTCCTGCTAACTCTTTTCATTTGTATACTCCTGTGTGAGCTCCGACATAAACAAGACTCGTAAACAGCAGACTATAGATAAGCTTTCAAAATGTTATGTGGCATTTTACCCACATATCTGTCAAGTAAAAGGTTAGAATCTTCACTTTTTAAAGAAAAACATACCAATTAGCAGCAAGGCAAGACTGTTCAGAGCATGACGTTTTCAAAGTTTGACACGTCTGTAGATGCAACACAACCCATTTATTCGTATGAAGCTCCCTTTCACTTTCTGATGGCGCGTGAGGGTCCAGGGAGGGCCCCACCTCTGATGAATTTGCAAGTGCTCACAGGAATTACAAGGTGAGGTTCTTTGCCTGATGCGTCCAGCGTAGCTACAACTGGACGACGGGGTAGCAGATGATTGTTTCGCCTTGTTTGCCTGCCAGTTTGAGGCCTCAATACTGGTTTCAGTGGCGTAATTTGCCAAATAGGGTTGTCAAATGCTCTTATCCCCAGTGTGCAGGAAAATAAGGGAGACTCGGGGGCTCGCTTCTTGGCATGGACTAGTGGCACTGCAGGTCACAGCGAAAGCTGGAGAGTGATGACAGCAGCCTGTGTGGAGCCACCAATCCCGGTCCTGATGGGGCATTGGCAGCCGGCGCTCGGGGACACGCAGGGCTTTGGCTTCATCCCCTCAACGCGTTGGCCATCTGAGATGAGATGAGCTGACCTGACAGTTGGCTGCCAGCACAGAGCAGTAGGAGTTTGTGCCCCCCTTAGAGCCAGGGGCGAGCAAGAGAGGAAATTATATTTCTAAAAGTCGTAATTCCCTTCTGCGTTTGCTCCCGGGATGGTGGTGCTGCTATGCATCCCCCTTTCTGCAGGCAAACTGTTGTCTTACAGTCTTGTCATAAGTGATTAGTCAGAATCCAGTGCTATAAAAAACCCAGAACAAAATGTAATAACCAAGGTGCAAAAGTAGTGTTTAAAAAATCCTATAACCTGCTGCAAAAACAAAAACAAATCCTAAAATTAAACTATGAAATACTGTATCCTTGAGACCACTAAAAATGCTTAGTGAATTTATCTGTCTTTATGAAAGACATTTTAAAAAGCCTTGATTTTTTAAAATTGCAAAGTATCCATGTCCTGGAAATTAGGTCCTTTAAGTCATCTTATCAAGGAGTACATAAAGTCACTTGGTACTCTGAAAATCTTAAAAAGAAAAAAAAAAAAAAAGCACATATTGTTGGATTACCTATGTGAAAGATAGAGAAAGAAAGAGAAACAGAAAAAAAATCAATGCAAATATAAATCCTAGTTAGTATTTCTAGTTAAGTTTTATCTGTTAGGTACTAAAATAGTTTTTAGTTTTGTACAGGAAAGTGTATTCATGGCTGCTGCCCTGAAGAATTTATAGTGTCAATAAATTAACATAAATGAATTGCTACAATTTTCTGTTTTATTATAATATCTTAAATTGTTAGCAGACTCAACGGCTTTACATACATCTAGAGATAACATCTGAATTGCAAATAAATCACTACAAAATATATGTTGCAGACAGTTTTTATTTAATGTGCACGGTCATTAAGTATTTAAATGGCTAACTTCTGCCGTTTGCCTGTTCCACTAAATGTGTCCACTGTAGTGTGTAAAGGGGAGTGTACTATATTAAGATGGGTAATATTTTAAATTAAGATTTGGTTTACACTACAAGTGTTTATTTTGGATCTAATGAGTCAGTTACGTTACTAAAATAAGGTAGTTATTTTAAATAAATTTATTCAGATGTAGAGAATATATAATTGATTTTTATCCTTCTTTTACTTCTGTATCTCTTAATAATTAGTTCCTGTTTAACGTGTAGTGATTCCTATTAAACCTAAATTAAATGCTTTTTGGAGGATTGCTATTTAAAGTTTCACTGAAGAAGTAAAAATTACTTTTTAATTAACTACTTAATTTACTTGCCAAATTAAGGGTATGTAAACATCTCTGGGGCACAAGAACATGCCGTTTTGTTACGGTGAATGATGACCCGGCTTCAGTTTCTGTAGTGGCGAGGCCATGCACCCTCGTTGCGTGGGAAACTCTGGTTGACTGGGTGCTGCAGTGCAAGGCCTCTGTAATGCTGGCTGCCACCCGACGTGGGAGAGCACAAAGCCTGTCTCAGGGTGTATCAGTCAAGTTCCATGTCTCACTCTTATCTGAAGGTGCTTAATGATTCAGGGTGTTGAAAGACCAAGTCCTTCGTGAAGACCATGGTTGACAATTTTGCTTTTTTGTCCCAGTAGAGCAGTTTGCCACAAATATAGTTTATCTGGAGGAAGACCTGACGCCTTTGGTGGACAGACCTGATACAGTGGAATGAAATCCCACGAGAAACAATGACCATTTTATATCTCAGCAAGTTTCTGCTTTAGGTTCAAGGCTTTTCTCTTTACTTAGCTTGCTTTAATGGAAATATATAGCAAAATTTATATGTGAGTAACTTTAATCTATTAAGACGAAACAGTTCACCCTTTTCTCTTTGAAGCAAGAATGTCAGAAAAAAAATTAAAATAGATTAATTTGTACTGCTTGGTACACTAATATTAGATGTTCTCATGCTACAGTGAGGAACGTCTATCAAAACCCTGTATATCAGAGAAGAGAAGACCACACATGACCAAAAGAAAGATAAAATCACTGCCAGCGTGTGACTTGTGCTGGTTTTGTCTGGAGTACAGTTTATTTTCTTCGTAGTGGCTACTATGAGGCAATGTTTTGGATTCCTGCTGGAAACAGTGTTGATAACACAGGGATGTTTTAGTGACGGCTGATCAGTGCTTGCGCAGAGTCAAGGCCTTTTCTGCTTCCCACATCACCCCACCAGCGAGTAGGCTGGGGCTGCACAAGAAACTGGGAGGGGACACAGCCGGGACAGCTGACCCCAACTGACCAAAGGGGTATTCCATACCATGTGACGTCATACTCAGCATATAAAGCTGGGGGAAGAAGAGGGAAGGGGGGGATGTTCGGAGTGATGCTGTTTGTCTTCCCAAGGAACCCTTACGCGTGATGGAGCCCTGCTTTCCTGGAGATGGCTGAACACCTGCCTGCTGATGGGAAGAAGTGAATGAATTCCTTATTGTGCTTTGCTTGCATGTGCGTGGCTTTTGCTTTACCTATTAAACTGTCTTTATCTCAACCCACAAGTTTTCTCACTTTTACCCTTCCAGTTCTCTCCCCCATCCCACCAGGGGGAGTGAGCAAGTGGCTGTGTGGTGCTTAGCTGCTGGCTGGGGTTAAACCACAACGTGGTGTCAGGGACCTAAGCTGTATGAGATATATTAGGTCACTGAAATGTCTGAATTCAGACGTTGTTGAGCTCTTATTACAAGACATAATCATATAGAAAACTGCTGAAGAATTGTATTTTAAATTGCTTTGCTATTTTCCTCTCTAAGAGAAAGTGGCGATCCTGATCATTGTCTCTGATCTTTAAAGGCTGTAGTCATGTTAGTATAGCATTCACTTCTTCAGCAGACGTAAATTGTCTCTACGGTATTATGGCTGTAATCCTGATACTGTTGTCTTGCACAACTTCACCAAGTAGCTACTTAGTGAGTTTTCCTACTAAAGGCTCATCAAAGTACGGCCAGATTTAATCCTTCACTGGCATGATCATCTTGTTATCATTTGGGCCATGTGGTGTGAAAATCAAAGAGGTCCCCAAGCAACTGAAGTTATAGAGAAACATATTTAATTAATTAATGAACTTTGAATCACAACTTATATCAGGTTTTTTGTTTTTGTTTTTTTTTTAAACAATGAGCGAGGAGAATTCTAAATTTAAACTTGTGACTATTCTTAAGCATTTCATACAGCAAGCTCTTTCATTTACAGACTTTATGGGAAAGAGTTCAAAAACAGGGGCCATTGTTTATTGCCTCGTATTAAACAGCAACTGTCTCAAACAACTGGCTACAGTACCCTGGGAATTGGTCCCAAACCTCTGAAAAGCCACTTATCGTACAGTAAGTGCATAAAAGAAAAATTGTAAAAAATACAGAGTAGATTCACAGGAAGATTTTGACAAACCTCAGAGACCCAATTGTTGTCTATACCGTCTAGCTCAAAGAGTTTGAAAAATAAGAAATAATACAAAGTTATAGCTGGCAGACCTAAGCAATACATCACAAAATGTCCGCATACACACAGTGTATAGCCTCTACTAAGAGACTAAAGTTCATTTGCACATTAATATTTAATCTCTTTATTCTGCTTGGTGAAAGTATTCTTTTTCAGCATGCTCACTGAGAGTTGAAGCTGTGGATGCTGTCTGGCAGAGAGATGCACGTGTTCTCTTTCCCATCAGTGGACCAAAAAGAAAAATGACAATAGTTAGTGTTCACACCTGATCACATAAAAAGAACAATTAATAAGCAGAGTTAGGCAAATACTAATACTTTGAGGGACTTTCTGTTGTGTATGACTTGCATAAATTTAAAATTATTAAATCATTTCATAGTCGGCTATAGTATAACCTAGGCCTAACTCCTACCTTACTGAACAGAAGAACAAATTCTTGTTGGGTACCTTTTCTGGTATTAAGTATATTTATCCAATTAATTAGGAAGAAAAAAATGATAAAAACGTATTTTTTCCCTTCTGTGGGATAAATAGTTCGTGTCAAGATTAACAGCAATACAGCTAATATTTCTAATGTACCAGGACAATTATTTGGAATATTGACCTGCAGAATAAACAAGTATTGAGATTTTGTCATTCTTTCTAAATGCCACAGCACTAAAAATTACACTGGGACAAAATTGGAATATTAAATGGAAAGATGCTGTGTTCCACAACAACAAGGAAACTGACACCCATGAGCTAAAAAACAGTGATGACTATTGGCAGATCCTAAACAAAGGCATATACCTTTTTTCTTTCCTTTTTTTTT